>CAUJHA010000194.1:0-461000 GCA_963170755.1 Amphimallon solstitiale
TTTTTTTATACAAAACTTATTCAAAAGTCTATTCTAAGTACTTTCATTCTCTTAATAAATCTCTATAGAATGCATACTTTGCAAGATATTCGAAAAAAGTGCTACTCGCTAAGAGTATAAGTGCTACTTCCAGTCCGAATTTTGAAATTTCATGTATACAAAAAATATTGCAAATTCAACTCTAAATACTTTTGTACTCTTAATAAATATATATATAATGCATAATTTGACATATCTGCAAAAAATCGCTATTCGGTAAGAGTAAAAGTGGTACTTCCGGTCCGAATTTTGAAATTTTTTTTATACAAAAGATATTTAAAATTATAATTTAAATACTTTTATACTCGTAATCTACCTGCCTAGAAAGCATGACTTGCGAGATATTCGCAAAAAACTGATTTTCGATAAGAGTAAAAGACCGACTTCCGGTTGGAATTTCGAAAAACATTTTTAGGATAATTTGTCTCAAATTTAATTTTGAGTACATTTCAATTTTACATAAATTTGTTTAAACTTAGTAATTGACGAAATATTGGCAAAATTCGAATTTTTCACTGAAGTAAACTGCTACTTCCGGTCTACCGATTGTACTGAAAAACTAATCAGATCTCAAGAAGGAGATTATACACGTAAATACAAAATTTGGAATTGATATCTATAGCGGTTTGACCGCTATCGTGGTCACACACAGACAGACAGACACACACACAGAGAGACATTTTTTAAAAACCACTTTTTCGGTATCAGGGGACTTCAAAACGTGGACATCTGCAAAAATCTCGAGGTCGAAAATTTTCATCATCACAATACTTCCTTATACTACGTATAAGAAAGTAAAAAGCGAAGAAGTCTAAGCTAAAATTAATTAAATTTTTTAATATATTTTGTTAGAAAAAATACAGACTGTATATTAATTTCAACAATAAAGTTATAAGTTGCTATTTATTGCATTTGTATTTTAAGAGAGTTATATTGAAAAATGTACTAAAATCGTCAACAGCCTTTCAGAAATAATTAAAATTCCATCACCTAGCAATTTAGAGTGAAATATGTCATGGATAAGCAAACTAACCTTAAAAGTAACTTTTTTCATATGTACAATGTTATATTTTGTAGCAAAATTACATTCACAGGAAAAATTAGATTGGTTGTTTTAATTTCTCTATCCATAAAATTCTTCACACTGTAACTTTCTGAAGAAAATTATATACGATCATGTAGTTTCCTTATATGAAAATTTTCATTATAAGTAAAATGAAAATTTCTTGATTTCAAGACTAGCTTAATTTTATTGTTTTCTGACCGTTGCACTGCAATATTTAACGATTGCTTAACTTTAATTTTAAGTCAGTTGGTATGTCCTGTTGCTATTCTCATAAGCAAAATGACATTTAGATGTCAAACCGCTGTTAAATATTCCCGTACAAACCGCCGTTATATAGCAAAGTTACACAAGATAGGTAGAATATTTCTAGGTAAATTTCCCAGTCTGTTTTATTTTGACTGTTTTATTTTGACTGGCAAAATTACTACGGTAAAGTAATATTCCCGTTCGCTGTGGAATATTCCCAAGTGTTCGGGAAATGTTTGAGTATCGTGGTAACATTCCACAGACATGTGAAAATTCCTCACAAGTGTAAATTTACTTTAAAAATAGGTGGTAACTTAGTTGCCTCCTATATTCAGGGTAATTTTACCAAATTATTTTTTAGAGTGTATTTGCATATATATAAAACTTGTAATGTTGTATGCCTATAATATCAAATTTCTCCACAAACGAGTGCTCAGTTTACGTAATAAACGACCCTTATTATAAAGCATCAATATGTTATGAGACACCTATAATTACTGTATTAATATATTCAAATTGCCCTATGTCCGATTTCTATTTACACGGACCGGATGATATTTGACAAGCGTAGCGTATGACAAGCGGATCGCAAGTGTTTAGTATAGCGTTTCAGTGATCGTCTAATTTTAATTTGTGCGTCTGTTTTTTTACCCCTTAAGTCAGTTATGACATATTGTATGGGACACATGTTCCTATTAAGAACTATAACTTGTGAGAAAATTAATCGTTGTGGAATAATGTGTGCAAATTCCAAAATTAATTAGCTTTTTCAAAAAACATGGTTCAGGATAAAATAATAAACGAGTTTATTAGTGTAACAAGAAGACAAGCATTTTCATATGGAAATGCAGTTAAAACATATTTCTATTATATTATTTTTTATTGTTTCTTGAAAATGTATATTGTTCCAGAAGTTTTTAATTTTGTATTTATGTTTTGTTTGTCATCCATTAATGGAAATAAATATTTATTAAATAACAATAATAATAACGCACAAACAAGCCCACCAGTGACGTCACATTCACGGGTGGGGTTGTTTCTGTTGTTGTTGTATGTCAAACGTCTAACGTATATTCAGATTTTGGTGTCATTATTATGACAACTAAATTTAATTTTGACAATTACTGTGAAAATTTTTTGCTTAAAATGGAATCCTATCAAATTCGTCTATTTGTGATCACATGTCTCAAAATAACCAATAAACTCATCATTTAACTGATAACAACCCTAGGGTAGTTTTCACTTCTGTCATCAAGAGGTTGCTACGCAATGGTTTTGACGCTTATTTAATTTAATTGTATAAAATTTTTCAAAATGTCACTTTCTCGTTTTGGTATTCAAAATAATGAGTCAATTGACAAAATCATTGAAGAAAATGTACCAAAAAATACTATTAATAGTAAAAAATACACATGGAAAACATTTATAGACTTTTGCAACACCAGGAAATATGAGTTGGATGGAAATCGTACAATTGAAGAACTTGCTTTAATACTGAAAGATTGGGCAGTTAATATGAAAAAGAGAGATGGCACGGACTTTAAGGAAGCTACAGTTAAAACTATGTGGAATGTGACAAGTAAATTACTACAAGAAAAATATTACAACGAGTATAATATCATGATAGACCCCTTTAACAGTGTTGCATTCAAACAAGCCCGAAATGCACGCGACGTAGCACGAAAAAATTTACAAATAGATCCCACTAAACGTAAAACGAGTTCAGTCCCATTAAGTTCAACCGAAATGAACAAAATTATAAACTTTTGGGATGAAAATACCCCTCTAGGTCTCCTACGCAAATTTTATCATATCGCCGCGGTGGAATTGGCATGGAGAGGTGGTGAGGCTGTTGCTTGCTTGGTTGAATATTTTCATATCGAGAAAAACAATGATGGCTCTCCAACTAACAGGGTCGAATACAATCCAGTTTTCAGTAAGACCTGCCAAGGAGGTTCAAAGAACTGCGCTTCTAGTAAATGGTTAGTTCAAAATAGTGACAGCAACGTTTGCCCTGTTAGATTATTTTTAAAATTATTATCGAAAAGAGGAAAAAATATCAAAACAAACAGACTATTTTTAAAACCGAATCGCCATTGGAAAACAGAAAATGATAAGTGGTACGACAATGTACCTCTGGGTAAGAATACCATCAACGGATGGACAAAATCTTCTGCTGAAGCAGTTGGTTTGGATACCAAAGAGAGGAAAATTACCAATCATTCCAATAGGGCAACTGCTGTTAGTACACTTGCTAAAAATGGAATTGACGAACAACAGTTGTTAAAAATTACAGGCCACAACAATGCAAATTCTATAAAACCTTATTTAAATATCGATCAAGAACATCACAATAGAATAATCAATAGTATGCGTGGAAACACATCTTCAGTAACCGAAGCGAATACATCATCATCGAAATATAATTTTTCGAATTGTTCTTTCAATAATTGTGTTTTTAATAAATAATTTTCATTGAATCGCAAAAAATTTTCTTACCGAATATCCCGCGAGCATTGATAAATACTCATAATTTTCTCACAACTTCTCAAGCACGTTACTTTAGGTTAACAGCCCTCCGCCTACGGCGTCGGGCTGTTACCAAGTAACGTGCTTTCAAAAACTGTGATAAAATTATTTCGTACTGTTATCAATGCTCTTGGGATATTATAGGTGATTATTTCCTTCACCTGTCAAATTTAAATTTTGTCCAATCACAATCAAAACTGAAGTTGAAATTAACCAATGAAAGGTACCGGTTCTTGATATCAGCGACTATTACAAATCGACTATTCAAATGTAGGTAACAAATCAAGTATGTATTTTTTCATTAAGTGGCATACGTGTCAAATAGATGAAAATGTCCGACAAAAAGAGATTTAGCGATGTTTCGGATGAAATTATTGATAATCACATCGATTTGACAACTCATTTTTTATTATGAAACTTGGTTTAGGAAATAATCTTAACAAATATAGCTCGAGCTTGATAAGTAGTCGACTATTACATTGTTTCAATTTTTCTCGTGTGCCTCCTAATTTGACTTAACCAAAATTGGCATTAATAATTAAAGACTAAAGCCCTCGAGCTAAAGCTCTCGTGCTCTAGTCAAATTATTAATGCCAATTTTGGTCTCGTCAAATTGACCGTAGCGCACACTCGAAAAATTGATCACAATGAAATAGTCGACTATTTGTCAAGCTCTCGTTATATTACCTTTGATAATTAACTTCATAGTGTTGTAGACCAATGAGACATTAAAAACAGTGTCACATGCACCAATCACAAGTTAGAAATGATTTCTTTAACTGAAAAGAATGTATGCTATTTTTCTTGCCGATACCTCATTGTTTTAGCATTATTTTAGCAACCATTAATATTTAAAAAATCAAATGTCATTTTGGCAAAAGTAAAAATGTCGCGCTTCGGCAACATTCCTGAAGCTTCAATTAATGAAAACATTCAAAATTCGATTCCGAGAAAGACACCTCAGTGTAGAGAAAGTGTGTGGAATCAATTTGCAGAATTTTGCCAACAACGCAAATATGTATTAAGCGAATCTTTGTCCACTGATATGATTGCAAGTATTTTAAAAGATTATGCATTTAATATGCGGAAACGTAATGGAGAAGATTATAAGGAATCTTGTGTCAAAACGCTATGGAATACAACCGCCAAGTTAGTGCAAGACTTGTATTTTAACAAATATAATAGAAGAATTGACCCATTCTCGGATATAGTCTTCAAAGCTGCACGAGAAGCGAGGAACACCAAACGCAAGCAGCTGCAATCAATTCCGGAGAAACGGAAAGTAAGCGCTGAAGCATTCTCTCTTGAAGAAATTGACAAGATTATAAACAGCTTTGACGAAGATACTCCAGAAGGTCTTCAGAAAAAGTTTTTCCACATTGTTTCTTTTGAATTAGCGTGGCGCGGTGGGGAAAGAAGCAATTGTATCACGGACTATTTTAAAGAAGAAATAGGAAACGATGGATGTGCGACAGGCAGGATTATTTATAATCCTATATTTACAAAAACTTGTCAAGGTAGGTTAACAATAACTAAAGAAATTCATTAAACTTTAAATAATATAGGTGGTGCTGCAAAATGCGCAGAGAATAAGTGGCTTACGCCTAACAAGGAAAACATAGACCGATGTCCAGTAAGGTTATTCAACAAACTGCAAGAAAAACGTAGTCCACACATTACATCTAATAGACTATTTTTAACTGCAAATCCTCACTGGAAAACAACTGGAAAATGGTACAAAAATTCTCCTGTAGGTCACAATGAGATTGCGAAGTGGACCAAGTCCTCCGCGGTAAAAATTGGATTAGATATTAAAAAAAGGAAATTGACAAATCACTCGCATCGTTCTAGTATTGTTTCGCATTTAACAAAATCTGGAATAAATGAACAAGAATTAATTAAGATTACTGGCCACAGTAATGCATCTTCAATAAAACCATATCTTCATATTGACGAGAACCACCACACCAACATCATCAACCAAATACGACACACCAACTCGAACATCATTCATCAAAATTCTAGTTCAGATTTACCTCATGTCGCATTTCCATCAACTTCAAAACAAAATAATTCTCAAGCTACGTTCGCTAATTGTACTTTTAATTATAATTATAATTGTTCTCATAAATAAAGTTGTTAAAAATTTGACGTATTTAACGCTTCATTCAGTTAATTCTCCAACCGAAGATCATTCGTTCTCAACTCTTGTCAGGCAAGATTTTTATTTTGTGTGAGCATTGGTTGCTTAGCAATTAAACTAGATCAAATTGACGAAAAGAACCCGAGCGCGGAGCGCGAGAGTTCTTTTCCCAAGAATTTGATCGAGTTGAGCACTTATGATCTTACTGTTGAAAATTAGATGAAATTTTTAATTCGTGACAGATGAGAAATAGTATATTATGACACTAGTGCATAATCATGCTTTTAAAGCACGAGTAACGAGTTTAAAGCCACGACGCGAAGCACTTTGGTGCATTCATTCCAAACTGCAAGCTATGCTAAGGGTTAAAAATAGAATCGATTTAGCATCTTATCACAAACTCCATGCCTTTATGAAAGGAGTGGGCAAAGGTCAAGAAGCTAAAAAATCTTTGGTTTTTACGGAAGAAGATTTATGCAAGTTTTTTAGTCAGGCTCCAGACAATATATTTTTATTTTTAAAAGTTGTAGCAATTTGTGGAGTGTTTGGTAGTTGCAGAAGAAGCGAAATGTGTAATCTGGTTATGAGTGATATAAGAAAAGAAGGATCTGCCCTGATAATTTGTATTCGTCCGTCAAAAACAGAAAAAGGCCGGACGTTTGCTGTAGTAGATAATTCCAACATAAAGTATGCCGAGATATTTAATAAATATCTTGCACTACGTCCAAAGCATATCAGTACAGATCGAGTTTTCTTAAAATATTCTCAAGGACTATGTATAAAACAAGTTGCTGGGATTAATACCTTTGGAAAGTGCCCTTCCATTATAGCACGTTATCTAAATTTCATAAACGCTCATAAATACACAGGTCATGCCTTCAGACGAACATCTGCCACGATTATGGCTAATGGAGGGATGAATGTCGATGAGTTGAAACGCCAAGTGGGTTGGAAATCCTCATCGACAGCGAGTGGGTATCAATAATTCCAATACATATTATCGAGTGACATGTACCTATATGTCATTTGACATTTCCTGACATTTCAATGGACTATTAAACGCTTGGGATTGGCTGTTACCAAGCAACCTTTATACGTACGCCGTGCGATAAAGGCCCGATTATGCACGCTTATGGGTGTGTTTTGATTGGTTTATGATGCATGCATACTAAAAAAAGTGTTTAATGACATTGACGACCAAAATTTAATGCTAGTAACTGTATTTCATAGTTGCATCGTGCCCACCAGTGACGTCACCCGCGTAGAATTATGTTTGCTTCACTACTTGATAGTTACGGCGTGTCTACATGTTTAAATGGTCTAAGGAATACACCGTCTACGTAAATAATTGAAATTGACGTTTGTCAAATTTTAGTACTTTTCTTTGCTTAGGTTTTATTTAATGCACTGAGAATTAATTATCAAATCAGTTGGTTTTGTCATAGTCGTGCGTGTCTCTTTTTCCGTGATTGATTGAAGTGTTGACGTTTGTATTGACAATAAGTTATTTCATAACTTCAAAAATAAGTTTATCAAATTTGCGTAAGTAACATTTGATATTAAATACCAGATTATGTTTACAAAATGCATATCAGACATTATTAACGACCTTGCAATGGTGTTTATATCCGAGCAAAACGGCTTTACTTTAATGGCCCATTTCCGGAGTGCTTCGCATAATCCTGATGGAAGCTAGAATTATTGTTTGGAATCGTGCAATTGAACAATTTATAGAAGCGTTTTCCGATGCAAATATTCCGCATGTTGTTTTTGTCCAATATAAGTGTAGAGTGTTGGATCGCTAACAAGAAAAAATGTATTTGTAATACCAAATCAACAGGAAAACATTTGCTTCTTACACCAGCAGTTGTTGATGATATCCATCAACGGATGGTAGTTACTTCAAAGAAGTCATCACAAAAGTTAGCAACACAGGCAGGTATGCTAGTAAATAATATAAAAAAATGCATTTTGAAGTTAGTTTATGTTGTTTGTAGGAATAAGCAAAACGACATGCTCAGAAGCAATAAAGAAGAGCCTCCATATGCATCCATAGAACGTTTCTGTAATCCATCGGTTATATCCTATTGATTTTGAATCAAGAATAGGGTATTGTAATTGGTTTAATAATAATATAAATAATAATGATGCATTAGATCTAACCTAGTTCATTGGTGAAGCTTCGTTTCATTTATCGGGGTACGTAAATTCCCAAAGTTATAGAACATGGGCAACAGAAAACCCTCACACCTTTGTTGAAACTGACCTGCACTCTATAAAATTTGGCATTTGGGTAGCAATATCACGTCGTCGAACAATCATTTTGCCCGGGCAAATATCTCAAACAACTGCCTATTGGATTGTACTTGGAATCGCAATGTGGCTTTGTTTAATGTCAGAATGTGAAAAACTTTATTAGTATAGTATCCAAAACAGCAAATTTCATGTACCTAATTGACTTGAGTTTTGGGTTAACATCAAAATCTATACAAAATCTATATCTTTCCATCATATAATAAATGCTGAACGATATCAGGTCATACTGCAACAATTTGAGGAACAACTCCATGATGCCGATTAGGAAAGAGGATATTTTCAGCAAGCTAATGCTCCAACCCATACTGCGCAAAAAACATTAACATTTTTAAGGGAATTTTACGATGATCGCATTATTAGACAAGGTAGATGGCCAACAAGGTCGCCAGATTTGACCCCTCCAGATTACTTTTTATTTGGGAAGATCAAAGACAAAATCTACAGGAATAGATTGCATAATTTAGAAGAATTAATGCAAGCAATTGAGAATGAGATTCGGGCCATTAGATAGAAAGAACTACAGAATGTTTTTGAAAACATGAAGGGACGAGTTAATCTATGCCTGCAGCATCAAAAATACTATTTTCAACATTTTGAGTAATTTGTTTTAAATGTGTTATTCACTTATTAAAGAATGTTTATATTTTTGTCATTACACTTATTTTGTAAATATATTTTATAATTATTTTATTAAATAATTGTAATTAGCAAATATTAGCACTAAACAATTCCAAAAGTAAGCATATTGTGTTTGATTTTAAGCAATTTTTTTTATAATTACCTTGAAGGTAATTCCTGCATGGGACGCCAATGTCAATCGTTGCAGTCAAAATCATGTATAGTCCTACCAACCTAACCAACGTTTGACACATGCTATCAACTTCAATCATTTACGGACACCCATTATAGGGTTGCAGTCAGCTGTACTTGTAGCATTGTAGTGGCTGTGGTCTTGTGGTTATGTATGTATACCTAACATGGGTGTATTAATATATATGATTGCGTATACTGTTCGCGGATTCACTCCAACATTAGAGTGGGAGATCGTGCGAGCACAGTATAGAGCTGTATAGACACAGTAGTTTCAGTAGCCGTCGGCACCTTTGATGTTTGTGTCCCAAAATGGTACTGCGCAGTCACGCACGCGCAACCAGAGGCGTAGTCAATTCTTCTATCAAATCGTCTATGAGAAAATCATGTTAATCTATTTTTAAAATTATGAAAAAGCTATAGCAATAATACAAAATAAGAGGATAACACTTTCTTTTTATTAAGTACTATGAGGTCAAATAATAAAGTAACATGACACTTATACAACCCAATTTGTTATGTGTGTTTGTTGTGGTAGCCAGGGATCAGGAAGGAGAAGATTGGAAACACCGCAACTACCGCGATACTAGCGTAACCTTTAAACTCAAATGTTAACTAAAGGAACCCAGTTGGCTTAGTTGTGAAGGTTTGGCCCGATAGAGTTCGCTTTTTGTATTAGTTCATTAGTTGTTTGAAAGGTTGTTTGCCATTGTTCATTCGTTCGCACATGTCGTTTGTTACTTCCTATAAGTGTATAAGTAGTTATTAACATAGCGTATTGGTGTTTTATAATCATTTGTTTTGCATTGTATTTACAATAAAAAAGTGTTTTCCGTTTTTTCTTCGTGAAAAGGGAAAAATGAGTCGAGGTTCTTATTGTATTAGTTTTTCATGTTACATGAACAAGTTTGATAATCCCGAAGTTGCGTTTTT
Organism: Amphimallon solstitiale; assembly: GCA_963170755.1. Taxonomy (NCBI): domain Eukaryota; kingdom Metazoa; phylum Arthropoda; class Insecta; order Coleoptera; family Scarabaeidae; genus Amphimallon; species Amphimallon solstitiale. The sequence continues at coordinate 10,083 of CAUJHA010000194.1, forward strand.
TAACTTGCCAAAAGATCCTGTACTGTAAGTTATATATAGATATACAAACATGTATAATAAAGTACCCTTTTTTTATAGAGCCAAACAGTGGATTGAAATCATTGACAGGACAGATTTGTTATTGGATGATAAATATTTGAAATGTCATTATCAAATATGCAGTAAACATTTTTCGTGCAATGACTTTAAAAAAACGTATGCAAGAATTATTTTAAAACCAGGAGTAGTGCCACTTAGTAGTACTGTTCTTGAAAATAGTATAAATACTGTAAATATTGCTAGTGATCACCATTATAGCAGATTAACTATAGCTGGAAATGAAAATGAAAATCATGGAAAAATTATAATCCAGGAAAATATTCTTCTTAAGGCAGCCGACAATACTCTAGGTAGGATCTAATGTTTTTCACTTTTGTTTATTATCTTCTAAGTAAAGTTGCAGAATCGGGACCTGACCTTGAAAATATTCAATTTGTCATTTAACTCAGGTCCCGATTCTGCATCTTTACCATCTTCTATTTTTACAATTAGGCTTTCAATGTTATGATTCAGTATACTGAGATAAATTTTCAGTTTTGAATAAATGGTGTTTACAAATTAGTTATATAAAATATTTTACTGGTATTCTTAAAAAATATATTTTTACAGATTTTCAGAAGAGCGATGCATCTGCCAGTACTTGCGTAAGTACTCCTCACAAAAAAGAACGATCAGTTAAACAATACAGTCCACGCGCCAAAAAGAAGTTGGAGCACTTTAAAGTTGATAGAAACAAAATTAGGTGTAAATTATTTCGAAAACGAAAATCAGTTCCGTGTTTCTGTGCTGCAAACACAAGACTCATGAGTCTTACTGGGCGAGCAAAAGTGTGCTATTTAATAAAAGAGTCAAAGAACTTTTTATCAAAGGATGCACATTTACTATTTGCCAATGAGTTGAAGTCTGCATTTGTTTGCAAATACAATCGAAGATACACAAATGACATGAAACAGTTATGTTTATCTTGGTATTATACATCACCAAAGGGGTACAAAAGTGTGGCTCGAGCATTACATTTGCCAACTCCTAGAAGCATAAGAAATTGGCAGTCTTTGCTTCAAATACAGCCTGGTATAAGCAGTGCTGTGCTTGCATCTATAAAGGCACATATGGACAAAAGTGTGAATCGGAATGAGAGATTGGCATCCTTATTATTTGATGAAGTAAGTCTGAAAGAAGAGATACAATATAATCCAAGCAAGGATAAAATAATTGGTGTTGTTGATGATGGCGAAAGCCGCAGCAATGAGAGAGCTAAAACAGCTTTAGTATGCATGGCAACAGGAATTACACATGGGTGGAAACATGTTCTTGGCTATTGGCTTTTAGGTGCCAAACATTCATCGGTACAAATGAAACATATACTTTTGCAATGTATAACTGCTGCCACAGAAGCGGAATTGATAATAAAAACTGTCATTTGTGATCAGGGTCCCTTAAATCAAGGGTTGGCAAAGGAATTGCAAATATCCAAAGTGAAGCCTTTTTTCTTTTACAATAGCCAAAAAATTTATTTTATTTTTGATGTACCTCATTTGCTTAAGTCAATGAGAAACAATTTACAAAAGTATGATTTGGTATGGGAGGGCAAAATTGTTAGTTGGCAGTGTATAAAAGGAGCCGTAGAGTCGACACATCCACTTCGGGTAAGACTTTTACCAAAACTTGGTTTCCAACACATGCATATAAACAATTTTAATGCCATGAAAGTGAAGTATGCTAGCCAAGTATTTAGTGATGCAATGAGTGTCGCTCTCTTGGTGATGAAACACCTTGGAATGGTGGGAACAAATTCTGAAGCCACTTCAGCTTTTGTAAAAGAGATGGACACCATTTTTGATTGCCGTAACAGTAGTAGCTTAAAGCCTGATAAAATCAAAATGCGATATGCTATGTCTGCTCATTCGCCTCATGAAACGGTCATGAGTGATATTTGTAGTAAATTTGAAAATGCGTACTTCATAGGAGCCAGAAGACATCCATGCTTAAATGGTTGGCAAATTTCAATAACTAGTGTGTTGTTATTGGCAGCTGAGTTAAGAGAACATTATGGTGTTTCTGGTTTATTGACCAGACACTTAAATCAGGATCCGCTTGAAAATTTTTTCAGTGTTGTGCGACAACAGCATGGTTGCTGTAAAAATCCTAGTACGCAACAGTTTGAAAATGGACTCAAGCATACTTATATTAGCAGTATGTCTAAACTGTCTTCCAACTCTAATTGTGAAACTGACTATAATGTTATGTTAACTACTTTGAAAACAATGTCACATGTTGAAAATGAAGCAAAAGCTGCACCTTCTCTTGTAGAGCCGACTGAAGATACCACAAATATTCCAGAATTGGTTAATAATGTCTCAATGTTGGATGACAATGCCATTTATTATATTTCGGGATATTTTTGTAGAAAATTTTTAAAACTACATAAATGTGACATTTGCAGAGCCATTGTTTTGGATAAAGAAAAACTCCTGGTTGGAGAACATCAGCTTTTTACTTATTTTCGCCAGAGTGATATGCTAGACTATATTAACGAAGGTTTATTGTTCCCTTCAAATGAAGTTTACAACTTTATAAAAATTATTGAAGTTGTACACAATACATATTTCAAAACATTATTAAAAAGTAACTCCTTAACTGGAGATTTTATTAATATTATTCGTGGTCTACCCAATGTTCCCATTATTAATTTATGTAGCAAAGATATGTTTGATTTATTTTTATCATCATTTTTAAAAATGCGGCACCATTGGGGTGCACGATTAGAAAATAGAAACAAAAATCCTAAGGTCTACAGTACTAATCAAAAACTAAAAAATATTTGCCATATATAATGATAGTTTGTAATAAGTACCAATAAATGATTAACGTCACTACTTTGTGTTTAAATATATATAATCACATTCATTCATTCATTCATTCATTCATTCATTCAATAAAAAGAAAAAAAAAATTGTAGATAAAAGGAATTAATCTGCAGTTATCACGGGGGAAAAATACTATTTTAAACTTCCCGCGTTGTAAATTTTTAAAATTTGATTAGAGCGCCACATGTGCTTCAAATGTTAACTACATAAAACTTGGTCGCCTTTTTGTACAGGTTACTTATGGACGTTTCCTATCTTCCTGTTAGTGATCTGTGGTGGTAGCATTGCAGAAACGACCCTAAGTTTCGTTTGATATTGTATTGTATTTATCTTCGTTTGTATTTTGCGTTTTTATCAATATTGAAATATTCATAAAAACATAACTTCCATAGTATAACAAATCAGTTGTTTTAACAACTATTGTAAGTAATTTAATTGTGTCAAAGGTAAATATGATATTAATTAAAGAAAAAAGAATGGCATAAAATATTTTTTTAGGTTATTACCAATGGCATTTACTGCAGAACATAATGCCATGATTTTAATGGCATATAACAGAAGTGGAATTCAGAATGCTGAGGGCAATTGGCAATATTCTCTTGAAAGTTGTATAAATCAATTTACACAGCGTTTTCCAAACTTTGAATTGGATTATGATGCATTTCGACATCGCAGACGTGTTGTAATACACAAATTTGAGGAAAGGAATTGTATTTGTAAAGCAAAACCGACAGGGAGGCCAACTAAATTAACTGAAGATGTTGTGGATAATATTCGACAAACAATGGAATGTAGTCCTCACAACTCGATTGCAAAATTATCCCAACAAACCGGTATTTCTAAATTTCTAATTGTATATTCATTAGACAATCATCACTTCTAGGTCTTTCAAAAGGAACATGCCCTAAAGCTCTTCAAAAAAAAATCCAGATGCACCCATATAAAGTTACAGTTGTAAGAATTGCATCCTTTGGATTATCCTAGACGAATAACTTTTTGCCACTGGTTTAATCAACATTTGAACGACAATGACATCCTTGACATAACATTCTTTAGTGATGAAGCATGGTTCCAGTTAAGTGGTTATATTAATTCCCAAAATTATAGGACATGGGCTACCGAAAATCCCCATGAATTGCGAGAAACATCATTGCATCCTGTTAAAGTAGGAATATGGGTAGCAATGTTAAGACGTAGGATTGTGGGCCCTATTTTCTTTAATGATACGATCACAGCTGCAAGATACCATGCAATACTAACTGAATTATTTGATCAATTGCACGATGACGAATTACAGAATGGTTGGTTTCAGCAAGACAATGCCCCTGCTCATACGGCTAGAGAAACACAACAATATTTGAATGAATTTTATGATGATAGAGTAATAGGTAGAAATTTATTTCCACCTCATTCACCTGATCTAACACCGTTAGACTTTTATTTGTTTGGGACTCTCAAAAATAAAGTATATCATACCAATTTACATACATTAGAAGAACTGGAAGCAGTTATCATGCGTGAAATAAATAATATTACTCCAGTAGAATTGCATCATGTGTTCGACAATTTAAAACGGAGAGTAAATTGCTGTTTGCAACAAGATGGACAACACTTTCAACATTTACTATGAACATTAAGAATATTAAAATTGCTATGATAAATGACATTCTATTAAATCTGTACTATAAAATTTATAATAATATAACGTAATTCTAGCTATTATTATTAATAAAATGTCTAATTTTACTTAATAAATTGTGTGCAATAAAAATCATAACAAAATTCTCTCTTTTATTATTAATGAAATAGCTGCCTTATTCACAAAAGAAATTTATGCTGGTGAAAAAGTTTGTTTATAAAATTTTTCAAATATTCAGTACAAGTTAGGGATTTTTATTCAAACTATTACCAACCTGTAAAACTGGTTGCATAACTGTCATGTTACGTTATTATTTGACCTCATAGTACATATTATACACACATTTAAAATGTAATACATTATACGTACAACACAAAATAATCCCGCCACGACTTAACAGCTGATGGCTGACTACTGCGCACTCAGTGACAGTCACGCACGCGTCGGTTTTACGGAGGACAATTATTTCCCTCGACTGACACTGCTGATTCTATTATATAGCTATATACTGTGGTGCGAGTGAGATAGAGCTAGAAAGGGCAAAACATTGATGGACTCCCATAAGGTTTACATTGATATTTTGGTATTGTTTTGAAAATATTCGTTTATCTCGTGTAATATTTATCGGATTCAGAATTAAATATTTAGAACACGAGGTGAAAGAAAAGGACAATAACTTGTAGTGTTTTATTTATTAAAATTCCCCAAATAGTGTTAAATAATATAGTAAAAAATGGTGAGTTCGTGTTCCGCTTATGGATGTACGAATCGTTATGTTAAAGGTGGTGGTATAAAATACCATAAGTAAGCTAACTTTATTTAATTGATTGACAAGGGAGATAACGTTTGTTTTGTAGGTTTCCTACTGATATACATTACAGAAAAAAAGTGGATTATTGCTTTAAACAGGAAGAACTTTCAACCATCCAGGACAGCAGTAGTTTGTAGTAATCATTTTACTGATAATGATTATGAGATGAATGTACATGGTAATAATATATTAAAGAGAGATTCTATACCAAGCATCTTTAATTTTCCACAACAATGTGGTAAATCATTGTCAAAACCCAGACGAGTAATTGAACGTAGCACAAATTCAACCACTGGTGATGTATCAATAGATGTAAATTGTTGAACCTGAAAAACAATTGCCAATGCTTGAATTACCTGTAGGAGAAGTTCTCAGTAAAGCGTCTACCTCAGGAAATGGTCAAACAAAGAATATTAGTGCGAGGAAGAGGTAAATAGTTTTTACTAATAATTAGAGCTGAGGATGTTTGGGGTACGGCAGGACCGTATGTAGTGCATCCCCACCAGCGTATAAACACGATGCAGCGAAACACTTTAGTTAGTCGTGAATGTATGACGGACGTATCCAAGCCAAGAAAGCGCTCATTGTATAACGACGTGAAGAAATTTATCCGAGACTTTCCCGATTTGTATTACAATGGAGCAAAAGTGGTTTGTAAATTATGCGATAAACAGTTACTTTGCTGGGACAAATACCACTGTAAAAGACATGTTGAAAGTGTACAACACAAAGACAAAAAAAATAATGTGCTGTCTAAAACGCAATTCATTTTCGATTTATTGACAATGCTACTCGTCTGCGATGTGCCAGTTCACCTGCTAGATAAAAAAAAGCCTTTCACGACTTTTGGAATAAATACAATTCCAACATAAAGCTACCGTCACGGAGAACGTTACTCACCTATTTACTAATTGTGCGTGAGGACATTGAAAACAGAATGAAAGCAGTGGTAAATGATAAAAAGTTGTGGGTATGTGTCGACGAAACGACAGATCGAAAAAAACATTCTATTGTGAATATTATAGTGCGTGTACTAGATCCTGTCAAATCAACATTTCCCATTTTATTAGCCAGCAAAAGATTGGAAAAGTGCACTAGCGAAGTAATTACGAAGGTAGTGCTCGATACGCTACAAAAATTTCAAGTTTCAACTAATCAAGTCCTGATGTTTATGAGCGATGGTGCTGCGACAATGCGTTCTGTAGGCCGTTCTCTTAAAGGAGATTGTGAGAGACTTTTGCATGTGACATGTAAAGTTCATGCTTTACACCTTGTGGCACAAAGTATTCGGCAATGTTATCCAGAGGTAGATGCATTAATAGCAACCACAAAAAAAGTGTTTCTAAAATCTCCCAAACGAATTCGAGAGTTTCACAGTCGGTGCCCTGGTATTCCCGAACCACCAGAGCTAATCCTTACACGTTGGGGAACTTGGTTAAAGGCGGCATTTTATTATGCCAAGTATTTCCAACAAATAAAATCTGTGGTTCTACAATTCAATCCTGCCGAAGCTGTAGCCATTAAGGAAAGCCAGAGACTCTTTCAAAACCCTTCCCTTGATGCAGATTTACAAACTATTTATAATAATCATATAGGATTGTTTAACGCAATCGAGAAATTTCAAAATACTGCATTATCGTTAGCGGAGTCACTGCAAATACTGGACGATGTACACGGCCAGCTATGCGCAGTAAATGACAACAAAAATGTGAATGTAATAGAAAAGTTCGAGAGTGTGATAAACAATGATTTTGATTTTACCAGATTAAAACAAATTAGTAATGGTGCAAGTGTAGATTCGGTTTCTATCTATAAAGATTATTTTAATTGTGCGTGTGTTACATCCGTAGATGTCGAGCGGTCTTTCTCAAATTATAAAAAAATTTATTCATCACGGCGTACATCGCTCACCGCTACAAATATGGAAACGTATCTAATGCTACAAACTTACTACAAGTCTTATCCACTTGGCGCTATGCAATAATAATCGTAAATAAGGTAAGAGTGTTATTTATATACAGTACACATAACTGACATACCTAAGTGATATAAATAGCGAATGCATGTAAAGCAATAAAATCACGCATGCATCACCGATCGAAACAAGGTCATTATATTCGTGCGTTTACCTGAATACTATCCTGGCACACCGCAGCAATCCCTCAGCTCTACTAATAATACAAATTAAATGAGTATATTTTGCTTGCATTGTAGAAAGAGGACAGAGCCATATTATTTTGGAAATTTTGAAGTGAAAGATTTAGAAAATCCATCAAAGCAAAGAAGATATTGGATAACATCCCAAAAAACTGTAACACTCTTAAGAGAAAAAGTGAAATACATCCAAACAAAAAAACAAGAATGAAGAATAAAATTAAAACACTACAGAATTTAGTGGAACATTTAAAAAATTAAAAAAGAATCAGCAGTAATTGCTCCTCACTTTTAGAGGTACATATTTTATAATTCATACCACAATTCAATTATATACTTATAGATAGTATCATACAGCAAAACATTGTCTGAAAAGTAATTTTTATAATGAACATATAATTTGTAATATAACAAAATCTCATACTTATAATTTGATTTAAAGCTATTTTTATTACAGGATCTCTTACCAGCACAGAAACAGTTATTGCATCGACAGATCAAAGTTCGTAAAGGAAAGGACTATCCACCAGAACTCCGAGCATTTGCACTAACACTGCATTTTTACTCAAGCAATGCTTATAATTATGTGAGGAAAACCTTTGGTAACTATCTTCCTCATCCTACCACAATAAGAAAGTGGTATTGTTCTATTGATGGATCTCCAGGATATACGGCCGAAACACTGAGAGTGATAAAATGTAAGGCTGAAGAAATGGTAAGCCTTGGAAAGCAATTAGACAACATGTCAACATGTCGAGTTGTGTGGTAGGAGAGAGTATGGTTATATTAACTATGGTGCCGGTGTAATGATTGTTTGCCAAAGGCAAAAGATACTATTGTTTTTATGGTAGTAGCATTAAATGCAAGCTGGAAAATACCAATAGCGTATTTTTTAATTGATGGACTATCTGCTGATGAAAGAGCTAATTTGGTGAGAGGTTGTCTTTTGATGCTATCTAACACCAAAGTAGTTGATAAAATCATTAACTTTTGATGGTGCCGCATCAAATATTGCTATGGCTCGTGTATTAGGTGCAAATCTATCGTGGCCAGATTTAAATACCCATATATTGCATCCTATCACAAAAGAAAAAATCTACATAATATTGGATCCATGCCACATGGTGAAGCTATGTCGAAATACACTAGGAGACTGGGGCTTTATTACCAATACAGCAGGTGAACATATTCAGTGGAAATATTTCCAAGAATTAGTTAATTTGCAAGAAGAGAGTGGTTTACACGCAGCCACAAAAATAAGATTCCGACATTTAAAGTACAGACAAGAAAAAATGAAAGTTAAACTTGCTGTACAAACTTTTAGTGAGTCTGTTGCTCATGCTCTAGATTTTTGCAACATTGATCTCTAACTTCCACAATTCAAAGATAGTGAAGCTACATCGCTGTTTTGCCAACAATTAAATAATATTTTCTATTTTTTAAATACAAGAAATTTCTTGTCAAAAAGCAAATATAAAAGAGCACTGACACCGAGCAATGAAGATTTCATAAATAGTTTTGTAAGCAATAGTATCCACTATTTAGAAAACTTGAGGAGCTCCAGTAATGAACATATTTTATGTAGCAACCGAAGAATGGGGTTTCTTGGACTAATTATCTGCCTTAAAAGTGTACAAGGCCTATTTCTTGATCTCATAAAAGGTGAACGCATGAAATTTTTATTAACATACAAGCTTAGCCAGGATCACCTTGAAATGTTTTTTTCAATTATGAGATCAAGAGGAGGGTTTAATAATAATCCAACTTGTAAGCAGTTTGAAGGGGCTTATAAACGGCTTCTGGTCCATAATGAATTGGCGCGTGCGCGGGAAAAGGAGTATAAGTCGAAAATTGTGTAAAATGAGTTAAGTACGTCTCCCATGTGAAATAATTGTTTTGTTATTAGGGAATAAGAGTATAATTCCAATTTGTTAAGATTAAACCAACAAGGCCAATGCGTAAAAGAATATAAGTAAAATTTCATATTATGTTTTTGGGAGTAGAAGGATATGTCGAATTATTTTCCTTTCCGTATTTTTATTGTCACAAATTATTGAGTTTGACAAAATAAGTATATTTATATTAGAATTTATATTTAAAATTTTAGTGTTGTGATCTAAGTCCTTTTATCGTATTATGTACAATAAATTTTTATAGTGCCAGGGAGTATAAGTTTACATATATCGTACTTTATACAACATTTGTTACCTCAATATTGTGTTTTAAGGTATAAGTCTACTTATAACCTATTTCTCAAATCACTTCATTTGGAATAGTTTTTACTTATTATTGTTTACCCTATTGTCAGTTTTATGTCGTACCACATAATCTTACATCTTAATGAGACGGTGAGTGGTCTTTCACGTTCGAACTGAACCAATTTGTGTCCACGCAAACACTCCACTGTTGTGTTTAATTTTTTGATACGTTTTGTGGATTTCCCTGTGTTTTAAAACCTTTATAAGACAGTTTATTTGAAACTTCTAAATTGAGGTTATGTCGTCCAGGACGCATAAAATTTTGGGACTGCTTAAAGAATTCAGTAACAAACCATCAGTACCACCACAAACCTTTTCAAGTGCAGGTAAGATTACAATACATAATACGATCATTATTATAACACAATGTTATATGATTTTTGGTATAGTTTCGATTTGTTTGCAGGTCTAAATGAAGAACCTCGCAGCACAGTTGCGGAAATAGAAAAAAATGCCAGTGTCAATCCTGCACCTATTCTTAAACCTGATGTATCATTGACCTTGTCCAGGATAATACATGAAGCTTTGGCTAATGACGTAGAAGCAATAAGTGACAGCAACAATGTTGACATTGGTCAACCAAACCAAAACATAGACAACAATATCTCCACGGTTTCCACTTCATGCACTTCAAGTACTGGTGGCATAGAAATTTCCATACCTTGCACTTCCGGCCCTGGTAATATGCATAATTTTATTTGTGAAGATGATTTTGATGACAGCGACGCAGATCCACATTATGTGGAAGAAGAGAGTTCGTCTTCTTCTGGGTATTACAATAGGGTTTCAGATTCAGGAAAAAAGAAAACAACAAAACGTGTAAGCAAGAATAAGAGAGATTCAGAAATATTACATAAACGAGGAAGAGAGCAACAATTCCAAGAAACAGTTGTTAAAAAAAGAGGTAGGAAACCAATAAAAGGCGAAACAAGACATATTAGGTCACTCCGTCGGGAAAACAGAAACTTAGGAAGAGAATATCAAACACGAAAAGGAAAAGTGGTGCACGCTAGAATCTGCAAAGAATTTACAAGTTGCAGATTAAAATGCAAAGACCGCATAGACGAAGCTACTAGAAACTCCGTGTTTAAACAGTACTGGTCCCTAGGAAATTTTAATAAGAGAGTAGCATACATTGCAGCTCTAGTTACTCCTGCACAGAAGAAAACCCAAAAAGTGAAAGTTCAAGGCGAAGCTAAACAGAAAGAAAGGCTTACTGGTAACTACTTGTACCATGTACGCATTAATGGTGAAATGCGTCGGGTATGCAAAGGATGTTTTTTGAAAACATACGGTGAAACCAATACTTTTGTGACAAATGTTTTAAAAAACAAGACTTCTTCTGTGGCTGGCATTACACATGACGACAACAGAGGTAAATCTCAACCAGCAAATAAAACGTCAGAAGCTGATCTGGAATTGGTTAGAGAACACATACTGGCGTTACCATCATACGAAAGCCACTATTGTCGTCAACAAACTAGTAAAAAATACCTACCTGCACACTATACATTAAGCAAAATATATGAAGAGTACAAAAAGTTTCTACCAGCTGATAAGAAAGCTGTTTGTAGGAAAAAATACGAATCTATTTTTCATCAAATGAACATGAAAATAAAAGCCCCAAGCAAAGATACATGCGCAACATGTGATAAACTAAATATGCGAATAAAAAATTCGTTGAATGCCGAAGAACAGCAAAATCTCAAGCATGAACTCGAAACTCATCAGTCTAATGCTGAAAATGCTTACGAAGCTAAACGTAAAGATAAAGAAGTTTCGTCAAATGATTCTTCTAAGCTGGTTTATACATTTGACTTACAACAATGTCTACCAACGCCGGATATCCAAACGTCTGTTGCATTTTACAAAAGGCAACTATGGACTTACGACTTTACCATGCACAGGTGCGATGACAGACAAGCATTTTGTTTCATCTGGCATGAGGGAATTGCAGGGAGAGGTGCTAACCAAATTGCCTCTTGTTTATATAAGCATCTTATGACTATCCCCCCTGAAATAAAAGAAATAACGTTATACTCAGATACCTGTGGAGGACAAAATAAAAACATCTTCCTCCCAGTAATGTTTACATTAGTTTTAAAACAAAAGCCAACTTTGGAATGTATAAATCACAAGTTTCTTGTCCCTGGTCACACCCATATGGAGTGCGACAGCGATCACTCTATCATCGAAAAGAAGAAAAAAAAGTATCACGCTTCTATTGATCATCCTCGTGATTGGGTGCAGCTGATCCGCACGTGCGGTCAAAAACGTCCTTTTGCAGTAAAAGAAATGATTCGAGAAGACTTTTTCGAGTTCTCCGCTTTGTTGAAAACTCATTTTCAACATAGAAAACTTGACGAGAACGGATCAAAAATAGTATGGAGAGATATTCAATGGTTGCGATATACCCAAGACATTGGAATTGTTTTGATGAAAACAACATTAGATACTGCAGCAGCATTCCGAAAACTTAACTTACGTCGTAGAAATGCTAAGATCAGTCTAACATTAATGCCATCTTTATCCTACAAAGGGCCACTGCCAATAAATTCCGACAAAAAGCGCAATTTATTAGATTTGCTTCCATATATTGATGTAAATTTTCATAACTTTTATTCATCACTGCCAACGAAAGAAGATATTCCAAACGTTTTATCCGACTCGTCAGAAGAGGATGTTGATGAGTAACAGTTTTTTTTGTTTCGTCAAAGTTGTTTTCTAACCAATTTATAATAAAAATCAAAATATAATATTATTTTTTATTTACACCTAAAAAAAGAATAGTGCAGAGAAATACAGGTAGCTATTTTCACAAAAAAATATAGTGTTTAACGGTATAACTACCCTTTTTTTTCTGTAATTTAAAATGTATTCAAGTTTTGAAAATAACATTTATTTTGGTGCATTTTTGTTTTAATGTTATCCCAAAACGGGAAACATCAATTTAAAACCTGAGTTACAAAAGAACTATAAACTTTAACATCAATTTTCTCAAAAGTATAATTTTTGACTTATACTCCTTTTCCCGCGCACGCGCCAATTAAAAGCATCAGTTAGTTTGTTGCTTAGCTCAGGATGACACAAGTATCTTAACTGTTAGTTCAAAATTAGATACTGCACTGCAAAATGATATTGATTGTTTAATTAATACAGATTACCCCGAACAGCAAGAAACTGAGAATTTGCTTTTGAATGATGAAAATGAACATTTTATTGAAGATGTTATTGCGTATGTGTCGGGTTTTGTTGTGAAGAAGGTAATATCTACTATAAATTGAAGCCCTTGGTGCAAAAAGGTGTTAACTCACGGTTTTTCTGAATTAACAATTTTTGCGTGCAAGAAGGTGTTAACTCATTCCTCATCTACTGGTAAAATCTCCAGCAGCCAGATGGCGCTCATTGCGCCGTTGTAGAAAACTATAAAAGTGTCATCTCTCGACAGGAGAAAAGATTTGCGTGCAAAAACGTGTTAACTCATACTTTGTTCGCATGAAGGTGTTAACTCCGGAATACAAAAAGGTGTTATCTCCGGAGTTAACACCTTTTTGTATTGCAGTTTGTACTTTGTTTAATAGTCTATCTAAATCTAATAGTCTATTTAAAAGTGTATCCGTACCTTTTTGGGTGTTTTTCTACGAAAACACAAGGTAAGTGTTTTATGTTATATTGTGAAAAATGATGGAAAGGTTAAATCATGTTCCAAAAACTAATATTTTATGGTTCTATGTATACATAACCTAAAATAATAATAAATTATTAATTCCTGTTGAATCACAAACAGTATTATGGAATTAGTGACAAGTTAAGTGTACTTGTCACTAATTCCATTATAATCGTTGCGTCTTTTCGAATACCTAGTTTGTTAACAAGTTTCTCTTGTGATTGTACAGATGAGTGATCGGACAAAGAAAATCGTTGAGATGGCTTTGGCGACTCCAACGGTAGAGTCGTCTGATGAAAAAGACAGCAGTTCCTCAAATGATGAACCATTGAGTACAGTGAGGGCTCGAGTTGTGATAGCAGTGGAACCACCAGCCTTAGGTCGCCCACAATTCGAATATCATACTGAAAACTTACCTCGTAGCAACGAAAAGGAACTTGACAATAATAATTATTATTATTTTGAAGCTGAAAGCGAAGTTGCTCAAGATCCAGAAATTGTTGTTAATAATAATTTCTCCCAGGAGATAGAACAAAATTCACCTGAACCTACAACAGTTCACGAAGGCAAAACATCTAGGAAAAGAAAGTGTGATCCTAAAATGTGGAAACGTAACCAAAACAAATCGAATAAAGAGAAAGGTAAATCATAAAAAACATAGAAAGGAATAGACAAGCCCGCGAAAGTCTTTTGTACAGATAAACCCCTTTGTAGAGAAAAGTGTCGATTAAAATGTGATAGCAGATTCTCTAACGAAGCTAAAATCCGTTTGTTTGAAGAATTTTATTCATTGAATGAAAATCAAAAGAACGCTTATTTATTTGGCATTTTGGAACCGTTTGAAGTTAAGCAACCTTCTGGTACTCATAAGTGTCGTCAGAAGTCTTATAGGTATTTCTTTAAAGTTGAAGGTGAACGTCGTCAAGTGTGTAAAGAAGCAGTGATGTCGATGTTAAATATTGGTCGAAAAAAGATTGATTTAATACGGAATCAAATATCAAGTGGAAGATCTGCTCCTAAAGAAGATGGAAGAGGCCGTCATGACAACCGACCTAATGCTACTTCGGAAGAACAACGCAACCTGGTTCAAGACCATATCACGTCTTATCCCAGTGAAATGTCCCACTATTCGAGACATAAAAATCCTAACCGTCGTTACCTTTCACCGTGGTTATCGATCAATAAAATGTACGATATGTTTAAGGAACAATGTATGAACAGTAATGTAAGTCCCGTGTCCAGTACTACCTATAGACGCATTTTCGTTACTGACTTTAATTTGGGTTTTGGATCCCCGAAAACAGATACTTGTAAAATATGCGATGTAAGTAGTAATGATAATGAGCACATTTACAAATTCAAGAAAGCCTTTGAACAACAAAAAACTGACCGAAATTTTGCAAAAGAAAATGATAATGTATTGTACATCACTTTTGATTTACAAAAGACACTTCCTTTGCCTAAGATTTCAACAAGCAAAGCATTCTATTTACGGCAAGTTTGGCTATATAACTTGGGGATTCATTTGATTTCTACACAGCAGCAAAATGGACGAGAATATTTTCATATCTGGACGGAAGATCAAGCATCTCGTGGTCCCGAGGAAGTTGGTAGTTCAATTTTGGCATTTTTGGAAAATATTAGAGAACAGGCAAGGGGTTGTGATCATCTAATTGCATGGAGCGATTCAGCTGGAGGACAGAATAAAAAAATTTTTATTGTGTGTTTATGGCATTATTTGGTAAAGGAGGGCATTTTTCAGAAAATTGATCACAAATTTCCTGAAGTGGGCCACACTTTTATGGACTCAGACAGAGACTTTGCGGCTGTTGAGAAATTAATAAGAAAACATCAAAACATTTATACAGTGGATCAGTATATATCAATCATGACCGAAGCAAGAAAAAAAACACCATTCAATATTACAAGAATGGGAGACAAATTCGTGGACATCAAAGAATTGCCCAGAAAACTAGGGCTAATCGACAGAAAGAAATCTGAAAAAAACGAAAAAGTTTTATTCCGAGACGTTAGGTGGAAACAGGTTGATGTATTCGGAAAAACAAAATACAGATATTCGTTAGATGAAAGAGAAGAATGGATTGTTGTTGATATAAGAAAAAATAGAAAAATGGATAGGTGTGATAAAACACCAAACACGATTTTAACGACCATCAATAAAAACCGTGCCATTGCCGCCAAAAAATTTGATAATATTCAGGAACAAATTCCTTACATTCCGGAAAATTTCAGAGGATTTTATTACAATTTGAAAAGAGATGACAATAATTAACAATAATTGTTAATATTATTGTCATCTCTTTTCAAATTGTAACATGTACCTAATGTTTCTATTTTTGATTTTTGTTAAACAATACAATAATTAATAAAGTTTCCTTTGATGACACTTTTTTGTTAATCTGTGATTGGCACCATTGCGCTATTATAGTTTTAGAAAAAGGTGTTAACTCAATTTTTTTAAAATTTTGGTATATTTTTCAGGAGATGAAGGTTTGTATTTGCAAAATGCAACATTCACAAGAATTTTGAGTATATCTCAACGCACAATCAACTACAAAAACAAGTAAAATGTGTTTAGAACAAAAGTTCCAGTCAATCAAACTTCAAGTACTTTTTCTCGAAATTGTAAATTAGTGAGTTAACACCTTTTTGCACCAAGGGCTTCAATTGTAAAGTTTGTACACAATCTCTTATAGACAATAGTAGCATGTCACTTCTTCTTAACAGAAAAAATAAAGGCCGACTCATAAAAGCAACGAGAGATGTTGTATCATTATGCAAAGTTGCCGAATTAATACTCAAACAGCATCCAAATTACTCCTGCAATAATATCATTGAAACACTTGTTGTACAAACATTAAACTCTTTAAATTTAAATGATTATTTTAAAAAGTTTCATAATCACTTTTATGAACAACAGTCATTAAATTCCCATCATTACCAATTGATTAAATTGATATTACATAATTATTTTATTTTGAGATTGCATCACTACAATAATACTATTAATGCAGGAGTTTTACAAGTAAGGCAGATGCATGCAAAGTTGGTAGTATTTAAACACCAATGATTTAATATTGATTGAAATTTCTAAATTTCAATAGTTTATACAGGGCCATTCACTTTTATTCAGTTAAATTGTGGTTACTCTTTCTAGCTACGATAAGCTGTTAGAAGTGGCTAATATTAGACCAAAACACGCTATCAATAAACAAGATAAACCTGGAATAAGTGTTGATATTTGGAACAATTTCTCCAAGTTTTAAATATTGTAATATAAAAAGTTTATAGTTTGTTAATACCGTGCCTTCAAATACTTTCCGCATTAGAGTAGGCTGTTTTTGAAGTTTTTAAGTAATCAATGTTGGTGTACATGCTAATTTTTTGAAAACTTTAAATTCTGACAGTTGTCATACTTAAATTCAAGTTATAGACGCCCATGGGCGCCCGCAGAGAGGGGCCAGTGGGGGCCGTGGCCCCTCCTGAGATTTTGATATTGTGTTCTTTTTTTTCCACAACACTTAGCCTTTTTCAAGTCTTTATATTTTAATACGAAAACTACATACAAAAGAAAAACAAGAAAATTAAAAGCAACAGGTGTGATAAGTGAGAAAAGAATTTGCGTTAATAAATTACCTTTAGCCGTACCATCATTGCATTTATTGCCAGAATCTATATCAAAAGCATTGCCTAGTAAAAGAGTGCAAAGAACAAAAGCAAGTTGTAGAAACACTAATGAAATCTTTAGATCCCCAATCATATGACAGAGTACCACCTCAAATAGAAAACATACCGTCCACTGAACAAGACACTGAAGTGAATATTTTACATTGTCAGTTGGGTGTTATTCAAGAAAACGGAAAACTGCGTAAATTGGGGGAAGAAAAGGATACGCTGAATGGTATACTATAGTGAAGTGCAAGTGCAAAATTTTTTTCCATGTTTCTATCCAGCAATCAGGTGGATATTCTCCTAAAGAAAAAATAAAAAGCGAGATGGACCATTGAGGAAATTTCTCAAGCGTTTACATTGAGATTTTTCAGTAAATGAAGTTATGTTTACCTAAGACAGAAGATGCCGGCCTTTCTACGTTACAACATTGGGCTGCAAACATGAACACAAGCTCTGGCATTTTGGAGGATGTTGTCAGAATAATGGGTATGCAGGACTTTCTAAGATAGGAGAAAACAAATTAACAGTCTTATCTTTTGATGAGGTAAAAGTATCAGCAGTTTATGAGTATGACCAAAAAGAAGATGAGATAATGGGGCCTCACTCGTATCTACAAGTTGTTATGGTCCGTGGTTTATTTGGAAATTGGAAACAACCAGTTTATCTTGGCTTTGACAAAAAAGATGACCAGTAAATACTGCAAAGTATTATCACAAAACTAAGCTCTGTTAACTACACCGTAGTGGCATGTGTTTCAGATTGTGGTGGGGGAAATCAAGGCCTGTGGAAAGAATTAAATATAGACAGTAGGAACAGATACATTTTGCATCCAGTAACATAGATCAAAAATTCACTTTTTTGCTGACTCCCCACACCTGTTAAAACTGATACGGGACTGGTTTTTGGATAGAGGTTTTGAACTTGAAGATGGAAGTATCATTAACAAAGAACCGGTTGCAGCTTTAATTATCAACGTTACATATAACATGTGTGAAAGCGGAAGGCCAAAATGAAGCTTTGGCAGCCAAGTCTTCTCCAATACAACAGCCACGGCGTTACGAGTTTATATGCCAAGACCTGGTAAACAGTTGGCTACAAATGTGTCCAAATTTTTTCAGCTAACAAATCATTTGTTTGATATTATGAATTCTTACATTCCATATCCCAAAGTGCCAAGTAAGAATCCACATGGCGCGGAAATCGATGGGTTGCTGTACGTGGCAGGTTGGCCAAGAAGATGAGGAAGACCGTAACTTAATATTTTAGTACTTTGTTTGTCTTTCCCTTTAATCATATTATCAGTATACCTACACAATTTTCAAATTATATTTCTACAAAACCTATTGTTTGTTTTAATTTATGTTCCTTTTTTGACATTTTAATAAAAAAAAAATGCAGCTTTTGTTTTTTAACACCAAAATGTTGCGAATGATTTTCCAGTTTCCAATTTTAATATTCGTACCGCTCAAGGGGTATTGTAATCACTTTATTCTGCCAATTTAATATATTCATTTACAGCGTCAGTCATAAGATGAATTTGAATTAGGTGTTTCACACCTCGGATGCTTCTGCTAAGTTAGTCGTCTGTGTAAATGATATAGAAATTATTTAAATAAGTATTCTAGATGACGTGTTCGCGTCACTTTCTCTTATAGGTCAAAAGTTATGGGGCAACCTGTTCTCTACAAACTTTGTGCGAGAACGACCCGACTATATATAATTATAAATGCTAAGCTGTCATATGATGTTCAGAACTTCGGTTCTCGTTTGTTTTATACTTACATTTCGAGCACACTTAATCAAATTCCTTCAAATGTGTGGTTTTTATGAGACAGTTCCAATCCCTTATAACAAAATTTCGTAGGATGTGCAGTGCTCATATGAATTTCTATATTTGCTCTGTAGTTCGTTTCGTAATAACATGTCAAGCACTTAATATCAATTTCCTTATGGCGTTCTGACCACATATTATTACGCTTTTAAATGGGTCATTCTTAGATGGTATTCAAAGAGAGCCTTCTGATTTGTTTTGAATTGACACATCTCACATTTATGGTGAAACCCCTCAACATGATTCGTTTTCACATGAATGTCCAACTGCGACTTGTGATCTGCTTGATAATCACATGACACACACTTAAGACAAGCTTCTTGAATTTGTTTAGCCTATGTAAGTCTTTTGAAAGGGGCTTGGCATCTAATTTGAAATTGATCCGCACAAGCTGACGAATTAGATGCAGAACACTTTTGATCTCCACTGCCTTCACATTGACATGCATATATTCCTCATGAACATTGACAGATGCTTTTGTTTTGAATCGTCTGTTACCAAGAGCGCGCTTGTATGTTTCTACTTTGCAGTGTTGATTGTTAATGTGGCTCGCGAGATCTGCTTTGTACATTGTTCTGTATTTGCACCAAGGACATTCATATACCCGAAGTTGTCGCACTTTTTTCAATACCAATGGAACAAACTTTCTGAAAACAAACAAAACCATTATAAATACTGTAGTACAAACTAAAAATTCACTATTTATAGCTTGTATGTAAATTGCTTGTGAGTTGTTAGTAATCTAACGAAAGGTAGAAGTGAAATCTTTTGTTAATGCCCACTTTTCGACTATGTGGCGTTCGTGGGCAATATTTTTTATTGAATAACTACCATATATACCAATACTAAAATATTGCGTGTAGACAAGAAAAACTTCGCTCAAACATTGTGAAGTAGAAAACATGGTGCTATGCCGTTTTTGAGTTACGTTGTCAAAACTGCTTAATTTTTCAATTTTAGGTGTGTTTATTAATATTTAATTAAAGTTTGTAAATCGTCAAACAAGCATACATGGTTTAAAAAACGACAAACCTCTTTATTATTAATACTTGTGCCTTGTTAAATGTGGAAAAATAATTTAATTTCCCTTAACGAATGACGAAATATCATTGTGGCATCATATGCAAATCATAGGCTAACAAAACCATCATACTGAAAATATACATTGGTCGAAAAATATTGTAAATTAATTATGTAAAACCCACGATTTGTTCGACTGCATTGCAACTGTGTTTCTTTAAAGATATCATCATATAGGTCATGTACAATAATTTGTGATATAATAACAACACCAAAATTTATCAACTCAAAGTTCAAGAATAATAATAATGAATTATATAATGGTATTCTTGTATTCTAGAATTACTGTCATCTACATCAAAGCAATGTACAGAAATAATACAGTAAATTTTAAATGAATTAGGTAATTGTATTACTATGTGACATATTAAAATATTTGAATTCCTAATAATAAAAAGGCATGTATTAAACATCTTAGAAGAGACACATACCAATCTTTTTGACATGACCTTCTACTTTTTTTTTTGATATACGTCTAATAGAACATATATACGTTCTTAGTAAGTTGAGGAATTTCGACATGTCCACCACAGAATCCACAGATCCCATATAATATGAGATAATAATATGCTGAGATTGGGTATTTTAAGAAGAGATTGACTGGTTATTGGAATTTATGCCATGTGAAAATAACTTGGAAAGACGAACACATTATGAATGACCAAGGTAGGCACAGCTTCAAACAATATTTCTGCTTTTATGATATTGTTACATTCAATAAATCTTTTTTATCATTTTATAAATCTTTATGCATCTATTAATTCATACAAATATTTGTATTTTACAATGAAATAGATTTTTTGCTCTTATCTCTTGAAAGTAATGTAATAACCCACTAATGGCTAGACCCCGTACATTAAGTACATTTAGTATATTTCAACAAAGATAGCATTAACGCAATACTCAAGACAAAGGTTATTGCCGAGCATATACATATGCACGCGTAAGCATTTCTTCCAATGCCCATATATAGGAATACAATATGTCGATGCACCGACGAAGTAAATAGTTTAAGTAGGTTAATATAGAAATAAGTAATATACAGGGTGAGTCATTAGTAGCCGCTTCTTCGATTGCTCTTTTGTGTTTTAAATAAAAGAAAAAACATTTAGTGGAAGACCCATGGTTGCTTGTGGCGCATATTGTAAAAATACTTTAAGCTCTGGCGCACTTCCGGTTTCACCGGAAATGCACGGAACTTAAGTTTTTTAAATGACTCACCCTATATATTTTTGGATTTTCTTGTACCGCTTTAAATTGTCTGTTCGACTGTTTTTTCTTTTTCAAAATTGAGCCAATAGTTTTTGAGTTATTAATTTTTTTTGAAAATATTTGACCAAAACACGTGTTCAGAAAAAAATCATTTTCACATTGTTTTTAAAAGCAAAAACATTAACTTTGGTGATGCTTGTAGCCAAGAAAATTCTGCATTATTTGGTAAAGTTGCACTAGACAATACCTCAAAAAACTTTGTTTTTTCAAAGACTACTTCTTGAAATTTTCACATACCAAAAACTTATTTTTTTTAAATGGAATACCCAGTATTTTATTGAGGCATTTTGTTCCTTTTTTTATTCTCTTTCATTTTTGTTAACAATGTCCTATACCTATCTTTTGTAATTTCTGAGATAATCACTATAGGAGCTATAAGCGGTCAATTAAAGAACTACGAGCGCTGTTGTTCTATGCACCAAAATATTCGTTCAACCAATGGAAGGCAGAGATGGCGCCCGATTTCCTTAGTCAACTGTCAAACAATGTAAATGTTATATCCAACTATCCCAAAAGTAATAATTTTATAGAATGAAGAGCATCGCATTTAATTTTTTTAATTCCGGCAATGAGCAGTTGCAAAATTTCATTTTTGACACTGTTGGTTAACATCGAAATAAAATAAAGGTTATGTTTACTGACATATTTGAAGATGTCTTCAAAAATTTTTGAAAATCCGTCCGTAGATAGCGAAGATACTCTTCTCCATTAACATTTTCATCAAAGAAATAAGGTCCAATTATGTAACTACTCATTATTCCTCCCCACTGTTTTAATGACCAATGATTTTGAAAGTTCACAGGTGTGATAAAGTGGGGGATTTTATGTGTTATAATAACGGAAATTGTGACGATGAACGTATTCACTTTAATAGAAGGTGGCTTCGTTGGTAAACAACAAAAAATTGAGAAAGTCAGGATAATTTATCTGATGCTAATTGACAAAAATGTAAGCGATTCTGAAAATTTCTTTCATCTAACCCTGTGTATAAATATGCTACGGGTGAATTTCATATTTCCTAATTATTCTGGATTCTCAAATTTGACTTACATCTAACTGACGACTAATTTTCTTAGTACTAGTATGGGGGGGGGGGGTGTTCTACTACACTTGCAAGTACCATAAACGTCTTATGCTCACCAGTTATTGCTTTTTCCGCTCTTTCTTTCATATTCAATGCTTTCTGTTCACTCAAACCATCCCCTTTATATTTTCGAAGGTTTCTGGCTGCGGTTGACTTCTACCAGGGATCGCTGTGCATAAACTCTGGATGCTAACAAAGAGTTTCTTTCAGATTCACCCAAAACGTCAATCATATCTATTAACTCTTCATAAGAATAATTCATTTGGATAATAACTAATAGCGATGCTTTTATAAGTTTGCAATAAATGTATACCGACTTTCTCAATAGTTGACTCAGGCAGTCTGTCGCATTCCAGCCTTTATTGGACGAATATTTGTGTGCATAGAACCGCGCCCGTAGTTCTTTAATTGACCGCTAATTGCTCCTATAGTTTTTTTATGTCAAAACCATGTCTCTTACAGGTCAAAAGATATCGACAAAAAATCAAAATCTAGTTTTTCTAAACAAAGTTACAAAATCTTACACGCATATCACTTACAGATTTCTGTAGCGTGAAGTTTTCGAAAATAAAGATTCTAACGAATTTTCTATATTAGTTTTACATTGTTTTTCACTCACTTGTAAATGTTTTAGTAGTATTTTATCTTGACAAATGTAAACTAGTGGAAAAACTAAAAAGACTAGCGAGATAGGGGAAGTGGATCCGTGTTTTGTCGGCTCTCGAGGAAACCGGTAGGTTATACGGTACCCGAGAGCCGACAAAGCACGAGTCGGTCTTAGTCTGAGTGAAATCAGATCCACTTCCCCTATCTCGCCCATGTATATGTAATGTATTTGTTTAAGTTTGTATTTATGTAACAGTTAAAGCATTAATCTTGATAATTGAGCACTTGTGAATTTTAAACAATTAATTAGAAAGAAAAACTCGTTTCACAAAAATATATATGATTTATTTCATAAACTAAATGTACATTTGTATGATTTTTCAAATGATACAAATGATACAAATGTACATTTGTATCATTTGAAAAATCACAATAGTGATAAATCAGCTTTAGCGTATCATTTTGTAAACACAGGACATACATTTTCAATCGATAATGTACAAATGTACATTTGTATCATTTGAAAAATCATAATAGTGATAAATCAGCTTTAGCGTATCATTTTGTAAACACAGGACATACATTTTCAATCGATAATGTACAAGTTATCAAATGAACTAGATGTAAAAATTTAAATATGTGGGAAAGTATTTATATGAAGAAATTTAAAAACAACTTATTAAACACAGATATGTCTCCACTTAGTCAGAGTTTCCTAGAATTCATACCACCCTTACACATTCAGTAAACACCCACCATTGTTTTACAATATTACTGTAATAAAAGTACGGTTAGATTTATAGAGGTCTTAGCTTACTACAATAAGAAGGTTTGTCACTGCAAACGTTCGAACATATATATAATGTAAAAACACGAATAAATCTGTATACTACCGATGATGTTTGCTTGGCAAACGAAATGTACATTTAGTTTATGAAATAAATCATATATATTTTTGTGAAACGAGTTTTTCTTTCTAATTAATCAGTTAAAGCATACCAGAGAATGTGTTCAATTTTATGAAATATAAAATAATATAAATAATGTTTAATCAAACATCTACCGCAAAAATCGTAACAGAACAATTTCTATATTCTCAATATCTGGCGGTGAAGTGAATCCCCACCTAAACAAAGTAACGCCGCCCTGTCTTGGATTGTAAGAATATATCAAATATTTGACTGCAGGTGGCGTACTTAAAAAGGGAAAAAATGCATTGTATCTTAATAATTACAAAACAAAAATTACCAGAAATTAATATTCATAATAATATTTTATACGTCTGAGCGCATTTTATTTATCAATTGTCTATTTATATTTACTATAACTATTAATAAAAAAAATGGAAAAACAAAACGCGTAGGGACTTGTAGATCAACATTATAAGAATATTTCATCGAAATCATTTATGAGTAAAGTTTAAAGGTAGCCTGTAATCAGTTAATATTTGAAAATGTACCCATACAACACCCTGAATGTTTAATATAATGTAATATCCCACCTGACATTTCTTTTACAGCAGAAGGCCATGTGATACATGGAATATTCCTTCATATCTAAGTGGATCTTGCAAAATGGGCACTGAACAAGTTCTGAAATTGTACAGAAAACTGAGTTAATATAACTCAAATTGACATCACACAAAAATGTTATAATGATAATACTGAGTTAAGCTGAAACAAAAAAGGTCTCAACATGTTGTCAAGGCACTTTAAAATCTGATATTGCATATCCTACCTTCAATCGAAAACTTTTCATCTGCATTTAGGCAAAATGTGTTGTTTGGATAAATGTATCGTAGTGCTGAATCCAAGATAACAGAACGTTCAGGCAAAAACATCTTCGGCATCGTTTTCAATAGCGGGAATAAAGTCCACTTCATCTTTTCTATTCGAGCTCTCCTCACATTTTTCATTAAAATACACTAATAATTCTTCTCCAATATGGATGCCTTGGATCACTGCGGTAATAAATACAAATATTCCTGGCAGGGTTGATGTATGACAACCAATTCAAAAACATTATTTGTCTTCACTAATTATGAACCTTACTCCTTTTATTTTATAACGTCATTCTGAAGTAATAAGTCCAGTTAATGGACCAAACTTTACACCTTTCGGAATAACTTTCATTGCAAATATTGTCCAGAGAAATCTCTGATTTCTAAAACATTCCGCGGTAATTCTTCTTGTATTTTGCTATCTGTATTGCTGAAGACATTCTTGTTCAAAATATAAGGAAGCATTCTTCTACATGAAGTGCAGTAATCTTCATAATATACTTTGCAACATTCACAAACTGTGAACAAAATTACCACAAATTAAATACAATTAAGTTTATCATTAATAGATATAGCAAATATTAAAATATATCCGTCCTACTTGTCATTGTTACATGTAATTAGCGAGATTATTATAAATAAATGCTATCGTATGTATGTAGAGTGATTCTTAATGTCTGAAGTATGTTTGATTTTGCCGTCGTAATTTTTATTTGTGGACAACAAATTATAGTTATTAAAATGATGTATGCAAATCTGTACAATTTATCTAATATTTTAATAACTAACAGAATAGTAAAGTAATATACATACTAATAGAAATATCAGGATTATGAAATACATAAATTTCTTTATGTATATTAGGTTTGGTTTGACTAATCAGCACATATCACTATAACAAGAAGATAATATAACTTAATAGTAAAAAGTTTAGACAATGTTTAGCGCCGCCTGCCAACTACAGGCAGTACTAAAATGGATCAAACCAATGAACCGGGAAATTTAAATATTATGTATTTCTATTCCATTTTGTATTTACCTTAATAGTTTTTATTCTTCACTTTAAATGTTCGGAGATAAAATAGTAGATGTATTTTAAAGTAAAATCTGCTACACATATTGCTATATTTTAAGTCATTTAAAGTGAAGAATAAAAACTATTAATGTAAGTGAAGTTGACATATTTAGAAAATGTTATGCATTATATATAATACTAACTTAGTAGTAAATTAGAAACATATCTTTTTAGTAATGCTTTATTTTTATATGAAAACTTATTTCTATTTCAAAATATTAAAAAGAAAGCATTCTAAATTATTCTTACATTTGAACATTTATTCCTTAATTGAAAATCGTCGATCTTCTCTTATAACATTGAGTAAATCAGGATATCCTGTAGCTTCCAACCACTCATGAAAACGAATTGATTTTGGATGTGGAAATGGATGGAAAATTTTTACATTTTGGTCACAATTTGACACATAACATTTTCTTCTCGGCATAATTACT
This sequence comes from Amphimallon solstitiale, assembly GCA_963170755.1. Lineage (NCBI taxonomy): Eukaryota > Metazoa > Arthropoda > Insecta > Coleoptera > Scarabaeidae > Amphimallon > Amphimallon solstitiale. The sequence continues at coordinate 36,373 of CAUJHA010000194.1, forward strand.
AGGAAGTCTAGAAAAAAGTGCTAATAAATAAATAAATTACTCGAATTATGCAGAATAAATATTTACGTACGTACAATTTTAAGAAATAAGTTGGTATTTTATAATTGTGATTAATAATTTTAAAAACTGTCAACAATAATATTTAAAACGAACATACGTTACGAAATTCGAATTCGAAACGAAAGCAAAGTCGATATCATTTACGTTTTGAGATTCTGAACAACTTTCGTATCGTGGCCGAAAGTTGTTCGGTTATCATCGTTATTTGAATAGGGAATTTCAAGCCAAATCAAAGTAATTGGTATTAATAAAGTATTTAGCTATTTTCATTGTGGGATAAAATCTAGTGTATACACCATAAGGAGGACGCTACCTCAGCGTGGAACTTAAACACGGCTCCTAGAGGAGCCCGCGACACTATGACGATAAAATCGAGTCGAGTGTATTTTTATTTACCAGTATGTGGCTAGCACTGGAACAAAGACTAGTCTAAAACGTCAGCCACTTTTTGATTTTAATTTGCCTTACATAACTTTACACAGTATAAGTTGAGCAACTCACCTTTATTACTTTTATATACAAGTAAATGGTGGCAAACTTTTCTGTCTGTTACGCATTTTCGATATATAATATATATATTATATATCGAAAATACGGTATGCGGTATGTATATACCGCATGTGTCAAATATCATTGGGTATAGGGATTCAACGTTTACGCGCGATCTATACGTATGAATGTAATACGTGGCAACGTGGTACCGCTACTGTCCGTCACCAATGCCGACAACAACCGACATCACAACGATATTCTCCGATCCCGACCCAGATTTTACATTCAATGTTAGCTGGGAACACGTTGCGGTCCCTGGCCGTCTTATTACTGGAACGGGAAACATCAAATGGCCTCCGCGATCTACTGATCTCTCTCCAAATGATTTTTTTTGTGGGGATATTTAAAAAATATTGTTTATACCCATGAAGCTGGTTATTTTTATACTTGCAACTCGAAAATATTATTTCTGAACGCATTCGAAACACCCGAGTCGGTGGTCCAATGGTTACTGCTAACTTGTATTTGCGAGCATGTATCGGTTGTCGCGTCGCTGGCATTGGAAAGGAAAATAGGGGTACCACGTTGCCACGTATTGCATGAATTGATCGCCTATGGCTAATGAAAATTGACACATGCGGTATATATTCGAACAAATTTAAAACATACATGTGGATAGAGTGGAGGAAAAATGCATTTATATAATTTGAAAATAGGCTTTACATAATTAATTATATCCTGTTCCTTATTGTATTACTGTATAATAAAAGTTATACTGCCGAACGTGAGTTAAATTATTTTTATTCTATTGGACTTCTAAAACTATACATTATTTCTTCTTTAAAATCAATGAACATTTCCATAGGTAAACATTGGGTAGTTTAAAGATAATTAAAAACGCACTTTTGAACCTTCATGTGCTTTATTCAAATTGTGTTAAATATTTGAAAAAGGCGAGGGATAAGAATTAAAAGTGAATATTCATATATAGACCAATACAGGTGCAAAAAGTCAAGCTGTCGTTAGCTTAGTGTATGTGCAAAGATATAAAAATTAACAAGATAGACCACTCTTAATACTTTTCATGGAACTCTTGACAGCGCAGTAATAGTAGCATCATATCCTTACTTTTATAATTAAATAATGTTTATCTGTTGCTGTTAGACTGTTAAATATATAATCATTATTGTACTTAAATATATTGAATTGATTCGGTCTTTACTTGATGAACATCCATCGTATTAATTACCATTACAATTATCAGTGACGCACATAATTTTAGGTTAGTACTATCACAAATAACGCTCTTTTATGTTTCATTATGACGATTCGTATTCGGTAAACTACGTGTATCATCTACTAGCGCTTAGTGTTTGTAAAGGAACTAAAATAAAATTCAAAATTGGTAAAACCCGTGACGTCTATTACCCACTTGGCAAAATCACTATATGCTCACTTGTTCTACATTAGCAAATACGTATTTTCATCCTTCTCTAAAATTGTGATTTTGCCTCGATAAGTAGATATGAGCGATATATCCAGTAGCAGTTATTAATTACTGTTATTCTACAGTAGTAGTGATCACAACTAATATCGCTTTAGAAATATCAGTGATAGAAATATCAGTGATAGTAATAACGTTTGGATATCGACCGTACAATATACATGGGCGAGATAGGGGAATACGGTGCTGTTTGTCGGCTCTCGGGCACGGTATTACCTACCGGTTTCTCCGGGAGCCGACAAAACACGAGTCGGTCTAGTCTGAGTGAAACTGAACTGTATTCCCCTATCTCGCCCATGGGCCCAATTCTCGAGTCGAGAGAACAGAGATTTCGAGAGAACAATGGAGGGGATTCTCTTGATATGTTAAAAATCGTATTCTTGAACTTGAGAGAACGATCCCTTCTCTCAAAAGTTGTGAGAATATACACATCTCGGTTCAAGTCAAGAGAACATATTAAAAGTTAAGAGAAGCATGCGCATATCGGCTTAAATTATTTTGTACATGTGACAGTGATGAATGTATATAAAAGAGGTTATGGTATAGATAGTTATAAGTAGTACGGTAGAATAAGTACTATGTATACGTGCATTATCACAGTATTATACATGGTTGGAGTAACATCGATGAAGAAGAGATTTTATAGTAAATCAAGTACTAATCGATTTTGCGGAAGCAGAGGAACTCTATCAACGTTCTCGACGTCGTTTTTATATGCGGAAAAATGCGATTAACTTATCTGATATACAATTTAGAAAATTATTTCGTTTAAACAAAGAAACAACAAAGGCTGTATTACATTTATCAATTTCTTGACCAAGTTATTAATTAAGAAATTGTCGTCAAGTTATTGTTGACCTTGCCTATTTTACACTTATCAATTTCTTCAACAAGTTTTTAGGTGAATTAGTAGTACCAATAGTGCAAACTAGGAAATAAAAAAATTAATAAATTTACCGAAGATTTGTGTTTGATATTGAATATAAAAATAACTGCACAAGAGATGCAAAAGAAAATAAATAATTTACGCACACAATTCTTTCAAGAAGTATCAAATTAACATGTCATTTTTAACGACATGTATGATATACAACCTCAAGATATATCATTGATATGATTTCTGAATATGCTGAACAATCATCCTGAACGTCGGCTATTAACATAAAATGACAAATATAGAAACATATTCGCTGTACTGAAACGTTTTAACACAAAATTGCCTAGTTTTCCAACCGCTCACGGGGTGCAAATGCAATCTTAAACCAGTATTCCACAATGCGTTGATACTTTAATGTGAATATATATAGCATACGTTATTGTATTATATTGAAATAATATTAAACATGTATGATTTGTAGAAAAATTAATAATAAATAGTTTACATTTCGATGTTTAGCCTAACACTTTCCGGAAAACCAACTCATTAACATAACTCATAAACCCTTTTAACATTACACAAGCTATTTAAAAGATATTGCTTTCATTCAGCAGACACAACAGTTGCGCAACTGTTCAGTGATCATGTCCAGTAGACGAGCGCTCACTCTGAACATGTTCAGGAGCGGCCGCCATTTTTGTGAGCGGAAAAATTCTACGCTCACTTAGTGAGCGTATTCTGTACGCATGCGCCTTAGATGCATGCCAAGACCAACCTAATACATAATTTTGAAGAAAGTTACTATCGAAAAGTAAGATACAGCAAATTAAAGGTATTGTGCAGAAATAAATGTATTAAAATATTGGAGTTCACCCAGTATTTTATTCGGGGTTGGAAAAACCAACCCTACCACTAAAAACTACGCCAAAACTGAATGCAGGAAAACAATTTATTATTATTGTTTATTCGGTTTAATCTCTATAATTTTAAGATATGGCAGCAATGAAAAGTACCAGATGATAGACGATGACATAAAGGTGAGCGGTCCTGTCCAGCAAACACTCAACTATTGTGAAGTGAACGGTTGGAGCGTGATCGGTTCCCGATCCGCCTGCTGACTGAAAGCATTGTTTTCGTATTACATATTATCTAACATTCACTGTTCTATACAACAATTGTCCTAATCTGCCTTCATTTTCAACCTGGCAACATTGCACTGCTATTTCCTACACGATCGACACACATCCCTGCTTAAAAGTAGCTATTCTTGAAGTTAGGAGAACAAGGGATGGGAATGTGATCTATCACTTCTCTCAATAGAACGTTCACTTCTCTTAAGTTCGAGAATCGGGCCCCATGTATACTGTACAATTCAACGGCGAGAGCGGGTACGTGCAGACTGATATTCGGCAGTCGGATCGTAACGATTCGGCACACTTCGGTAGCAGTGAATTATAACTGCGATCACCGTCAATAACAATCACGGCTAAAGTTATCTTAACAGTGATCACCGTTAATATCAGTAGCGGTAAAAAATATCTACTTGATATCAAATCACGCGGATATTTTTAAGCGTTACCGTTATTGACGGTGATCGCAGTTAGTCTATCAAGTAGATATTTTAGGGCGTGACTGATATTAACGATGATTGCAAGTAAGATATTAGTTCCGCTTAAAATATCGATATGATATTAACATTTTAATATATCAGCTGCTCTTAAAATATTATCTGGCAGTTATAGGAAGGTTGATATTATGAAATAAACTAAGAAAAACTTAAATTTTAATATTGAGTAAAACATGTCAAAATAAGTGCAATAAATATTATATTGTTTGCTCATGCTTTCAATATATTTTATTATATTTTAGTCTTTGTAAAAAATTATTACTTAACCAGTTCTTAATTGTATAAGCATAATTTAAATATCTTCCAATACAAAATATTTTTAAAAGAATTTTACTCTAAAGCTATTTTACTATTTTCAGAATTAAATAAGTTTAATATCTAATTGTAGTTGGTTTTATTGAAATAATCTAAGCCAAACTCAATACATTGGTTTTAAAACAATATAAAGTGCATTTCCTATCAGTGTTTCTATATAAATTCATACTTATTACTTACTCAGTTCCTATTATACATCTGTTATAATCTCTTGGAAAATTTTATAACAAAAATTAGCTTTGTTTTTTTTATATATTCTGTAGGTGCCTACAATAATTAGGTAGAACTATCTAGCACCATGGATAATAATTCGGCAGTTGATTGCTAGCATTTCGGTAGCAGTTACTACGTATAATATCAAATATCAATCAAGCTCTGCTGAGGTGCAGCGGTTGTTTGTGTTGCAAAAAGCTTGCGTTCGGAGTGCTTTCGGCCTGAAACATAATGAATCATGTCGAGGAGTTTTCAGGGGCAATGGGGTACTCACTCTGTTTGGGATGTATATATACGAGTGTGCGGTGTTTGTGAGGGAAAACTATGCCTTTTTTCAAGAACAGGAACTTTCGCACTTTTATAATACAAGAGGAATAAACAATGCTTATTTGCTCCTTCCTCAAACAAGAAAGACACTAATCAATAAAAGCGTCATCTCACAACCAATAAAAATATATAATCGCCTGCCGGCGAATTTAAAGAAGATGCCCAGCGAGAACTTCAAGCGAAAACTAAAGAGACTAATAATAGACAAGGAATACTACAATATCACCGACTTCTTTTTGAGTAAATTCTAAACTTTTAAACTGTTGTATATGTGTGTATATGTTTTCATGTACATGACGTTTTCAATGTATTTTATAATATATGTAATTGAATGAATAAACGAAACAAACAAACACACAAAGTTTAAAATATCGCTGTGTCAGTTAGCGATTAATTTGGTGCAATTTGAATTAACCAACTTGAGTTGTATATTATTACTGACATTCAGTTTTCGCAAAATGTTAAGACATTGATTACTACTATTACTACATATATTTAATTTAATATGTCAGTGGTAAAACATTAAGTACTACTGTTGTTATGAAGCACCTTATACAACAATTTACATAAGTAGGTATATTATTCAGTGGCGGCTGCTGCCGGGAGGGCCACGGGGCACTACCCCCCTGTGACAAATTTCCCCATGACAAATTTCTTTTAACAGATAAATTAATTATAAATACCTAATTTGTATGTAATTTTTCTGATTTGTTTGATAACAAATAATATGTTTTCGGAAGTAACACTCCGTCTTTTCAGCGCGTTTAAAAATCGCAGTCTGACGTACGCTCCGGGGCATCTCGCGCGACTGCCCCGTGAGGCCCAGTCTGTATTGGAAATCGAGCGATGAAACTGGCGAGGGCAGCGCGCAGATATACGTCAGCGGTGGGGCACTCATCTATGGTGCCGCGTGGCTGTCCAGTTTGTAATATACAGTGAGGACGCGCGGGTTGGAATAAATTCATTTAAAATTTTTGGTTTTGTTTTATGGAAAAACGCTCGGATGGGTCGATTTTTATTTTTAGCTGCGGTTTTTTTGATGGTAAATTGATGTACAAAGGCTGGTCCAAAAATAAGTTACGACCATCAATTTTTTTTTCAAATGGAAACATGTTTTTTATTTAATTTGTTAATTCTACATCGAATTCTAAGTATGTTTCATGTACCATGTCCTCCCCCAGTTATCGAGAAATTTACAATTGAACATGCAGTTATTGATATGTTCAATTGTAAATTTCTCGATAACTGTTGAGTTTGGGTATAGGGCATGGTACATGAAACATACTTAGAATTCGATGTAGAATTAACAAATTAAATAAAAAACATGTTTCCATTTGAAAAAAAAATTGATGGTCGTAACTTATTTTTGGACCAGCCTTTGTACATCAATTTACCATCAGAAAAACCGCAGCTAAAAATAAAAATCGACCTATCCGAGCGTTTTTCCATAAAACAAAACCAAAAATTTTAAATGAATTTATTCCAACCCGCGCGTCCTCACTGTATAGCGGTGAGTGTATGTTGTAATTTCTATCGATGCAAATGCAACTATGAATTGCGTTAGTAACATAATTGAAATGATAGAAAATAACACACTGAGCTATGGCATTAAGATAGAAAACTAATAAAACCGTGACGAGAAAATTCAACAGGAGCTCTTACAGTTTATCAGTGGGTGTAATGTGCAAAATGCTTTTTGGTATTTCGGTGCTATAAAGTTCACCTTACGACACCCGTTTTGGTTGCAAAAGTATTACTTTATCGCACGCTAATTTTGTTGTTTTGACGTTGGTAACAAAAAAAAAAAAAAAGAAATGGAACCAAATTATATTTAATGTCAAAATGTAAGCCTTTAATGTAACAAACATGTGCAATAGAAGTTGTACAAAGAATAAAAAGCACACATGCTAACATTTTATTTACTAATTAACAATATAAATTGTTAGGCAGAGTTGATGATAAGTTTTCTGATGCTACTATTGAAATTTACTTCTAATGTTGAATAGTACAACTGTTATAAAAGTTTGTTTTTGATAATATGTCGAGACAATGTTGGCGAAAGATTTTATAAATTGTCTTCTGCTATTTTGCGAATCTCTAGGGGCGTGCAATTATTTACTTCGTACTTTTTGTTGATAATTTGAAATACATAAACATCAGTCTGAATTTTAATCATAATTACATATAACACTGCCTATATTTAAATAATTAAAATGTTCACGAAGTTGACCGAAGACAAGGCAAGGCCTTCACCGATATTCCGAAGACATCCGAACACAAACGAAGTTTGCCGAAGCCAAGGCAAGGCCTTCACCGACATTCCGAAGACGTCCGGACCCATACGAAGTTGGCCGAAGTCAAAGCAAGGCCACCACTGACATTCCGAAGACATCCAAACTCGTACGAAGTTACAGTTTCCATAGACGTTCTAACCATAATATATAACACCGCCTATATTGAAATATTTAAAATATTCGAACGAAACATGTCTCGCATTTTCAGCTTTTATGAACTTTTAATAACCAAAATAGAAAAAATAGTATAAAATACACGTTTCATAACACATTTTGCATACTTGTTCTTGTTCTTAACTTAAACGCGTGCGCAAAAATCGTGTGTTATGAAAGTTGTAGTTTAATATACTATTTTTTGTTATATGTGCTTAATTAGGAATTCTCCACAAAGCGACCCTGTCTGGACTTCTAACGGTAGTAGGGATTTAAAACAGTTTGGTGAGAAAGTAAAAAGACATAAAGTAAGTGAAAAACATCTTAGTAACATGATAGAATATTCACTTTTTGGAAAGGTAAACCTATAATGTGCCAGCTGAACACTGCATATAGATAGATTAAATATAATTCAGCACAATGAAAGCGTCAGTAAAAACAGACATTCTCTTGGAAAATTAATAGACTGCATTAAGTTTTGTGTCATGTTTGAAATCGCTTTAATGGGCCATGACGAAACACAGTGCGAATCCGGGGATCTTTCGTGGATTGGTTAATTTATTGGTAGGAATTGACAGCACCCACAAGTCTAATAAGAGAGTTTTTATGGGTTTGTTAAAAACCATTCAAAATGAATTGCAGTATCTACGAAGTTTCTCGCACTTTGATTCTAGACGAAATTAACAAAGCCCATTATATCGCTATACAAGCAGACGAGACGACAGATTCAGCTACATTTTCCCAGTTAGCTTTTATAGTTGGATGCGAATTGGTAATTTTGTATAATAGACCAGATTTTGGAACTGCTTCATCTGCTCTAACATTACTGTAATGTTTCTATGAAAATAATTTAACAACTACATTTGCCGAATCTGTAAAGCTATTGCACCATACCGATGACAACAGCTGAAAGTGAACGGTGTTTTCCTACTTTGAAGAGAATAAAAACATTTTCTAGAAATACCATGCGGTAAAGCAGACTATGTGCCTCAGCAATGTGTTCCATTTAAAAACAATAACTGACATCAACATCAAACTTCAATGAATTAGTTATTAATCATTTTGCTGATCGTAAGGAACGGCGGATAGATTTCATTTTCAAACAAGTTAATTAAATAGCATATTGAGTTTATTTTTTGTCTGTACTTAATTTTTGATATTAAACACTCAGACCCCCCGGTGCCCTCCCGTCCCAAAAAATCACGAGCCGCCACTGATATTATTTATACTTTGATTATACTTTCGTATTTCGTGTATTGAATATAGCAATAATCTAAATTTTATAATTTTTTATTTTGACTTATGCGTGCAGCCTAAGAGAGAACCGTTTTTATAAGTAGGGCTGAAGGGTGGTTTTTAATTTCATATGCGTATAGGAATTATTACTATATTTTTAATATGCATGCATATTGCCTATATCTAGATATGGATGTAAGTCGTGATCACAATCACCTTTAATTTTCACTGATATTTTAAAAACACTATTACTGTGATCACAGCTATTAAAAAATCACTGGTGAGCTCATCCCTAGTATACATGGGCGAGATAGGGGAATACGATCCGTTCAATCAGACTAGACCGACTCGTGTTTTGTCGGCTCTCGGGCACCGTATTACCTACCGGTTTCCCCGAGAGCCGACAAAACACGAGTCGGTTGAGTCTGACTGAAAGTGAACGTATCTTGCCCATGTAGAGGAGAAAGAACTTATTAATTGCCACTATATTCCTCCTTTCAGTAATAAAATTAATGCATCATTAAGAATAATGAAATAAAAACGATTATAGTTAATAAATATAACTTTGGTACTGTGCTAATTAACAATAATGAAGACTGAATAGTTTGATAAATCAGGGGCACGTCAAATAAAATGAAAAGATTGTGCAGCCATATATATCAGACAAAGTGGTTGAAAGGTAGAAATGCCACTAAAAGAACATAACAGAACAAGGAATATTGTACAACAATAAGAGTAAAGGCTTCGCAGAGCATTGTATAGAAAATAACCATTCCTTTGATATAAATAACTGTAAACTTTTAGATAATGTAAACAAGAGTAAAGAACTGACATTATTTGAAAATTTAGAAATTAAGAGGGCCATAAACTAAAAGACCTTTGTAACTAAGACATTCACAGATATTATAAATACACCCATAATCAATATGTTTACTTTATAGTTACTTTATTATTTTTATTTAGTATAAGATTTGATTATACGTTTGTTAATATTTTATATATATATATATATATATATATAAATCTTTCATACAAAGTCAGGCCAAATATAGCACGATGAATGCACAATCTTGAGCCAGGCAAACAAACCTGAACCATATATATGGCTCAGGATCGTTTTCCCTATATAACTTCTTTAACTCAAGCCGTACAGTACACATACCAATACAATTTGAAGTGACCTTCAATTTCGCGGTCACCCAGCAGGCTTGTCTTTGTTTAGTACTTGCCGGTTACGAAAAAAATGGACATTTATGATGGTTCAGCTTTGTAGGAATAACCGTTTGTTTAGTTCTAGGTTATGCCGCTTGAAGTCGTTGTGGTAATATACTGTATATAGTTGGGTATTCACAATTCTGAGCCAATTAAGCCTGGCAACAATGCTTGTTTTCTAACATAAAGGTCTATATGCATCGTGATTGTTATCTACTACCTGCTACCCTCACTTTTACACCATATGATTGCCGCCGTTTGCCATTGTGTGGTATAGTGTATATTTGGAACATACGAGTATTTAGAAATAGAGAAGTTTGTCGTGCGGTTAAAACACCGGGCATTTACGTTCTTTTTTTTAATTTATTCACATGCACGCGGTATTTGTTGCGCGGTGAAGAATGTTTTTATCGAAAATGTCATTATTAAATACCTACAAATCACTGAAATTTTTAATATAAAATCTTTTAAAACAGTTTTTAAAGGAAAGCTTTTTATTTTAATTAAACAATATTTTTAACTACAAAAGGAGATTAAAACATGAATCATGTTTTTATTGTGCAAAATGACATTATTTGACATTTAATGATTTGATAATACAATAATGTCTTTCTTAATATTGCCTGGACAATTTAGAAAAACTTTACATATCTCTACATGATTATCTTGAGATTTTGGACCTATTTTAATAAATTCGTTAATACATACATATGTAATTGTCTGTTCATTAGAAACATTTACTCTTCAGCAAATTTTAGACCCGATGTGCAATTGTGTGCAGAAAAATCGCCTACACTTCAAAATCAAGCAATCAACTTTTTAAGTATTTTGAACTTTGTAAATGTGAATCTTGAGATTATATTTGCAAATAGGTTATAAACTGTCAGTGAAATTGTCATTTTTTTAATTTGAAAGCCAGTAAACTTACTTATTAATTATTATTTATTGAAATCAATTTATAAAATCGTTATTAGGTAAATAAAAACAACCAACAATTTTAATAATATATTTTATAAAGAACTGTGGATAAAGGTCCCTTCAATAATTTTCATCCATACACAATTTCTCTCTCTCTCTCTCTCTCTCTCTCTCTCTGTCTCTGTCTGTGTGTGTGACCACAATAGTGGTCAAACTGCTGCAGATATCAATTCCAAAATTTGTATTTACGTGTATAGTCTCCGTCTTGAAATCTGACTAGTTTTTCAGCAAAATCGGTAGACCGGAAGTAGTAGTTTATTTCAGCGAAAAAATTAAATTTTGCCAATAGTTGATCAATTACTAAGTTTAAACGAATTTATAAAGAATTTAAATGTTCTCAAAATTACATTTGAGAAAAATTTTATTAAAAAGTTTTTTTTAATTCCTTCCGAAAATAGGTCTTTTACTCTTATCGAAAATCAGTTTTTTGCGAATCTTTCGCAAGTTATGCTTTTTAGACAGGTACGTTACAAGAACAAAAGTATTTAGAACTTAATTTTCAATACCTTTTGTATAAAAAAAAATTTAAAAATTAGGACCGGAAGTACCACTTTTACTCTACCGAATAGCGATTTTTTGCAAATATGGTAAATTATGCATTCTATATATATTTATCAAGAGTACAAAAGTATTTAGAGCTGGATTTGCAATATTCTTTGTATATATGAAATTTTAAAATTCGGCCCGGAAGTAACACATTGTCTTAGGGAGTAGCACTTTTTTTCGAATATCTTGCAAAATATTCGTTCTATAGAGATTTATTAAGACATTGGAAGTACTCAGAATAGGATCCTGAGTAACTTCTGTATAAAAGTTTTTTAAAATTGTATAGTTTAAAACGCTCATACGTATAAGAAAGTCGTGTGGTGGCCACACCTCATTTTTTTCCTATATCGTACTCAAAAAGTATATACTAGAAGAAAGGCGTCTACTTCTTGCATTTACTAACTTGCGATTAACACCGGTAGGAATTTCGAAAAACTTTTTAAATAAAATTGTTCTCAATTTTAATTTTAAGTACATATGAATTATTTATAAATTTGTTTCAGTTTTTTGTAAACATTTCAGAAGTCATGCTTTTTAGACAGGTACGTTACGGGTATAGAAGTATTTAGAACTTAATTTTCAACACCTTTTCTATAAAAAAGATGTCAAAATTCGGACCGGAAGTACCACTTTTACTCTTACCGAATAGCGATTATTTGCAAATATGTCGTAAATTATGCGTTCTATATATATTTATCAAGAGTAGGTACAAAAGTATTTAGAGTTGGATTTGCAATATTTTTTGTATACATGAAATTTCAAAATTCGGACCGGAAGTAACACTTTTACTCTTAGGAAGTAGCACTTTTTTTCGAATATCTTGCAAAGTTTCGCCGTTCCTGAAAAAGATGTCAAACGACAAGATGCGTCCGAACACAAGCTTAAATAGTAGCTTTAATTGCAACCGGACTTTGTGCAAAATCCTAGAGTTTGTCTATATGTTTATTATGGAAGTGCCTTTCGCAACCGCCACTAGTTTGACAAGCAGAACAGAACACACCATAAATGATTGGTACTATATGTATCGACAAGTGTGCACCAAAATTGTATCAGTAAAATGACGAGGCCCACTAATTGGTACGCCTGATGATATAGCATATTTTTCTGCTAGAAGGAAATACCATCGAGGGAGAATGCTACAAGGTGATAGACCTCCTGCTTCTGAAGAAAGTGACGCCGAAATAGATAATCATCAAAATCATGGGGCTAGAGTTGACGGAAAATAGGTGCTTAATTGCTACCAATTATTGCAAGAGAAATACAACCTGGATCGACGATACATTCGGACGAATGTATATAGTATTTTAAATCAAAGGGGTTTTATTCGTCATACAGTAAACTATCAAACTGAATTAAGTGAACCCGCACACTCGGGCTAACACCCAACGTATAAAGAAATTATGGCCTAATGTGAAAACTCTCATTCGGCAAAAAATGAGAAGCCTTCCATCGCATAATTTACAGTCACACTTAGAATATTTCTGTTGGAAGAAATACGGAGAAAAGAACCTGACCTACTTCTAACTTTCTTACACAATATTCGAATTGTATATAGATAAGTTTTTTGGCACTAGTTATTGCAATATGTACTTCTTAAACAATAATTATCGTTCAAAGAAAAGAATTCCAATAACTTTTTAAAATTATTTCAGTACCTATGAATAAAAATTACTGGCAAGATTAAATATAAGGTTTAGATGAATGAGATTTTCTATACCTTCTACAGAAACGTTTTTGAAATAATTTTTGTAATTATCTATTTGTTCTTTCATTTCAAAAAATAATGCATTATGATGTAATATATGAATCAATAGCCTACACAGTATTATTATAATTTTTACGACGTCCGGAAAATACTTCTACATTAATTTAACACAGAGTTTAGGAATAATTATAGCTTGAAAAGAACCCTTTAAGATTTATGGCTCTCCTCGCAGGGAGTCATACATTTAAAAAGGTCAGAAAAAAACATTGGCGACCGTTTTTTTTTGTAAATTCAGTTGCAAGAAAAAGATCATAAAACTACTTATCTAAAGTACGACATGACAATTCCTTTATATCTATTAAAACAAGAATGTTTTTTATATTCGCCATTCATAAATAATTACGTTAGAGTAGCTCGACTTCAGAAAAAGTAGTATTGTTTGGCATAATTGTACACAAGTGTATTTGTTATTGTTTCTATACTGTAACCAATTTTGACTTACAGTGTGGATATCTTTCTATTATTTTTCAGAAGGGTTGTTTTAAGTTATTTAAGGCGAAAATATTCGCTATTCATAAATAATTACGTTCGACCAGCTCGACTCTAGACACCAGAAAAGGGCGTATTGTTTTGCACAGTGGTACACCAAGTGTATTTGTTATTGTTTCGATACTATAACCAACTTTGACTTACAGTGTGGATTTTTTTCTATTATTTTTCAGAAGAGTTGTTTTTAAGTTACTTAAGGCAAAAATAGTCACACATCTTTTTTTTTAAAGAGTGGGGGTTAAAAATACTGATGTGTATGAATCGCCCACACTCGCAATGAATTTCGGCACTTTGTTAAAAAAATGTTGCGATCTTGCCTATATTCATTTAATCCAAATTGCTGATACTAATGATCAAAGAAAGGATTTGAAAGTTTTAAAAAAATTAATCGAATCACAATGGGCAGATGAAATTTCAGCCCAAGCAGCCGCGAACTTAAGCGAAAGCAAATGGAATAAAAATGAGCTTTTGCCTTTGACTAGTGACCTCAAAAAGTTAAGTATATTTTTACAGAAAGCTGCCGATGAGGCTTTTGAAAAATTACATTTTAACGAAAAGAACGTTGCAGCTTACAATACACTGAAGGAGGTTGTGTACACACAAATAATATTGCTGAATAGGAGACGCCCTGCTGAAGTTGCACAACTAAAAGTTGACAAATACACTGCAATTGGTAACTTAAATAATGACAATGAAAATGTTGAATTCCAAAACTGTCTGACTGAGACTGAGAAGATTTTGCTTAACACATACAGTAGAATCGTTATAAGAGGAAAAAGGGGAAGAGGCGTGCCAATATTAATGTCACCGGGAATGAAGAAACATTTTGATTATATTATTTCGATACGGAATACATTTACGAAAGATAATAACTATGTCTTTCATACAAGCGGACAAGGTTTCCTAGATGGAACTAAAGTTTTATATAAATATGCTGAGAAGTCCGGGGCAAACAGACCAAAAAGCATAAGCGCTACGAAATTACGCAAACATCTTGCAACTATTACTCAACTTCTGCATTTCAGTGGAAAAGATCTTGAGCAACTGTCTCAATTTATGGGACACACACTAAAAACTCATTGCAAGGTTTACCGTTTATCTGATAGCATGTATCAAACAGCTAAGGTATCAAAATTATTGTTATTAATGTCGGAAGAAGGAATCGAGCGATTTAAGGGAAAAAATTTGGACGACATTGACATAGATTTATCTCCAGTAGCTGAAGAGGAGAATTTATTAAGGCAAATAAGTTCTCGTGAAGAAGACACCAAAGAAACGAACGAAGAACTATCGAAGAAAAACCAACTTCAAACGCAACTCCTGCGACTTTGTGTAACACCCGAATATCAGCAGTCAAACAGCCTTGGCTTACAGAAGAAAAAAATATTATTTCCAACCACTTCTCTAATCATATTAAAACTAAGCGGGCTCCTACTCGGGAAGAGGTTTCTCAATTAATGAAGTTATATCCCGATAACTTTAAAAATAGGAAATGGACGAGTATAAAAGCTGTAGTATATAATATTTACACAGGGAAATTGAAATACTAAATGTTTCCTTTATTTTTATTTAGAGATTAACATTTAACATTAAATTCTAACTCAAAATACTTTTTTCAACTCCATCCGAGGACAAACTCTATATATTGCACGTTTAAATTGCGACTTTGTTTAAATATTAGTTAAATTTGTAGTGGTAGATTTGCAACTTTATTAAAGAAGGTCATAAATACTTCGAACATAACTAGTAGCTATGATTTGTAATAAAAAAAAATGGCAGTGTCTGCTAAACCTAGTGTTACAATTTCCCATCAGATATACGAATTACAAGTATAGTATACTAATGTTAAGCTGCAGTACTCATTTTTGAAATCCTTATCTACTAATATTCGGACAAAATGAAAGCAAATTGTAATAATTTTGTACGTAATTATAATTTATAACCAAATGTTTTACAACTATAATAATATTAACATTTTTTTATCGTGAAAGTATCTACAAGTAAATATATAAAACGATTGGCTTTTAACACGTTGTTCAAAATTTTTCATGTTTACGATGCTAAATATCCTGTCCAAAGTGAACATGTATGGACTCTTATTCAATAATCTATCTTTAAAATAAAAAGAGAATATGATAAACACTATCCATAAATTATGCACTTACTTAAGGTATTAGAGGAAGATTGAGGAAGTTGTACTTTTTATATTTATATTTGTTAAAGTTTAACATACTAATTTATGTAATCTTAAAATCAACTCAACCTTAATAATGTTATTGTTCAGATTAATAGTTTCTTATTGGTATTGTTTTAGACATTGTGAATTCCTTGTATGGAAAATCTTAGCAAATACATAGGCTAGTATTATATACATATATTTTGTTAGTTTTTAAGTTAGGATATTACAATATTTTATCTGTTTAAAACCAAGGCAGCTATCCTTAGTAGTATTTTTAGTTTAATTTTATTAGCATATATCATATTCATATTTATTAGAAAAGTCTGATAATAAAATAAATATATTATGCAACTATTTGACTATACTATTATTTCATAGCCTAATTTTTATTTTACCTAAACACTACCGTAAATTTAAACAACATGGTAGTACAAACAACCACTGAAAATATCTACCTCACTCTGTAGGACTGTAAAACTATACCTTTTGCAGAAATGCTCCATAGGAACAAGACTGTTGCAAATAAGAAAAATGCTGCAACAAAATATGTCTGTTTTTACTTTCTTATACGTAGTATAAGGAAGTATTGTGATGATGAAAATTTTCGACCTCGAGATTTTTGCAGATGTCCACGTTTTGAGGTCCCCTGATACCAAAAAAGTGGTTTTTAAAAAATGTCTGTGTGTCTGTGTGTGTGTCTGTCTGTCTGTGTGTGACCACGATAGCGGTCAAACCGCTGTAGATATCAATTCCGAATTTTGTATTTACGAATATAATCTCCCTCTTGAGAACTGATTAGATTTTGAGCAAAATCGGCAGACCGGAAGTAGTAGTTTACTTCAGTGAAAAAATCGAATTTTGCAAATATTTCGTCAATTACTAAGTTTAAACAAATTTATAAAGAATTCAAATGTACTCAAAATTAAATTTGAGAAAAATTCTTTTGATAAAGTTTTTCGAAATTCCTACCGGAAGTAGGTCTTTTACTCTTATCGAAAATCAGTTTTTTGCGAATATCTTGCAAGTCATGCTTTCTAGGCAGGTACATTACGAGTACAAAAGTATTTAGAACATACTTTTAAATATCTTTTGTATAAAAAAAATTTCAAAATTCAGACCGGAAGTATCACTTTTACTCTTATCGAACAGCGATTTTTTGCAAATATGTCGTAAATTATGCATTCTATATATATTTATGAAGAGTACAAAAGTATTTAGAGTTGGATTTGGAATATTTTTTGTATAAATGAAATTTCAAAATTCGGACCGGAAGTAACACTTTCATACGTATAAGAAAGTCGTGTGGTGGCCACACCTCATTATTTTTTTTTTATTTATTTTAGCCTTTTCAGTAGAATTAAATTTATTTTTTATCTTGTGAAATTTATTTAACTGGAGTAAAGACAAAAGAAGTTTTCAACGTTTTGATGATTTCATATTGTATTGTCTCCCTCTGGATATAAAATTAATTTGTAAATCTCCAAATACTAATTTGAAAATTTCATAAAATATAATTTAGAATTCATAGGAAGACAATAAATACAATATAAAATCAACAAAACGGTGTAAACTTCTTTTGTATTCAAAGTGGCTCAATAGTCCAAAAAATAATTTTAAATTCTTAATTTAGGTTAGTATATTGAATCCGTGTAAGTAAATATTCTTTTATATTAAATAAATATTATACTTCTATCAAGAAAGTACGTTCCTACAACAAATCGCCAAGTTACTTAGTTCAAATGTGTAATTGAATTGGCGCAAATAAATAATTCCTGTTAGGAAATAAATCCCATATTCAATCCAAGAAAACCATTTTTTTAAAGTGATAACCAACTTATACTACTGAAGTAACTTATTTACTTAAACCAATTTTACCATTTTCTTAAATTGAATAAATCTATTTCTCACGCAAGAAAATCATTTTACTTACTTTAATACCAATTTTCTTATATGCATGTGTTTTTTTCTTAATTAAAAAAAAATTTCTTAATTTAAAAAAACGAAAACAAAAAAATATTTGTCTTTGTCTAAGAAAATATTTTCTTTCGTATATACAAAACTTTAATTTACTTAACTTTTATTACAAATAAATATTTCTAACAATGTACTTTATTTATATAAGTATTTCTCCTATAAATATATTTTTTATACACGTTTTATGCGTTTCATTTCAGCCCTAATAGTATTACTAAAGTTTGCGATTATTGAAAATATACTACTTTTGTAATTATTCTGTTCATTTTTTCGGTATTTGTTAACTGCAGTTTATCCATTATTATCACTACCTATTGTAAAATAAATTTATAACATTTCTTTTCCGCAATATTGTATCAGCTTTGTGTTCTTAGATTCGTAATAAGAGACATCAGAAATCCTTAGTCATCAAATTTAAAACAAATTGATACAGATTTTATATTTTCATCATAATTTTTGGAATTGGAACACTGCGCGATAGTTGACGCTCGGCATTAAGTCTGCATACACATACATTATTCAAGCAATTCAGTCCTAATGTACATCATATTTTAATTTGTTAATTAATTTGTTTGAATTAAAAAACTTCTTTGCTTGAAAAAGAAAACTATTAAACGCAAGCATTACAAATGCATAACTTTTATCTGAGCTTTCGGGGCTAATCATTTCGATATTAATAAATTAATCAGTCAGAAACTGTTTCTATCAATTTTTGTGAGATGCCTTATGATCGAAACTAATAACTTTAGTATTCAAATAGGTTTCATTAATTCATAAAATAGAACTAAACATGAACTGTAGTAGAATACAAAAAGAAATAACTCATTTAAAGTTCCATTATAATTCCCAACCTATATTCATTTTCCATACCGCTTCTTACTCTGTCTTGCTTTGTACGAGGCACAAAATGTAAACCACATTACACTCGCAAGTTTAAATCACCCTTCTGATGTGTTTACGGCAACACCGCTCTGGTTCAGGACAAGCGGTACTATTACATGTTTGCGTATATACTGGACTGAGTTGCTACCAAAAGCCAATGGCTTGAGATTGCCGTATTTTTGAGACGATATACAAAAACTTTATTATAAAGAAAAAGTGTTGTATATCATGATTTCCATGTGTACCATATGTCATTTAGGTCCGCCTATGTAAGAATTTTTTGTCTACGGTTACTAGAAATAGATGGTTCAGAATTGTATGAAATCCTAGTTGGCCTGACTTTGATAGAAAGATGTATATATATATATATATATATATATATATATATATATATTAGACACATACATTAAGCTAACGACAGCTTGACTTTTTGCACCTTTATTGGTCTATATATGAATATTCAGTTTTAATTTTAATTCTTATCTCTTTGATAATGGTAAGTGATCTTACCGATACATATCTTAGAGACATTTAATAAAAACTTGTGAAATAATTAAAGTCGAGTTTGATTTGCCAGTTTGACAATTAGTCAATCAAGCCTTTTAAATATTTAATATGTTTCACCAAGAAGCTACTGCAGTAGTAATATTACATAACTTTCTGTCTTATTTAGTAATAGAACAGTCTATGAGACACCACAAAAGGAAAGTTTGAGAATTACACAGTACATGTTACCAATTTACCAACCCTTAAAAAATAGTTGGTGACAGAAAGAATAATTATTTCAAGTAAATTTAATATTACAATTGTCATTGAGAAAATAATGTTCTTTTGTACATGAAAAATACTTAAAGATAAAACAAAATCATGTTCATTTATAAAAAAATCAGTCAATGTATTGACATGAAAATAAAATTTATGAAATACAGTAATGAATACAAAGTTTAAAATTTAATTAGTTTAGTTTGCTTACTACTAGTCAGTCAAACAACTATTCTGTGTGTCAGAAGTATTGAATAAAAGCAAAACAGTACCATCATATGCAGAG
This sequence comes from Amphimallon solstitiale, assembly GCA_963170755.1. NCBI lineage: Eukaryota > Metazoa > Arthropoda > Insecta > Coleoptera > Scarabaeidae > Amphimallon > Amphimallon solstitiale. Next base: position 56,544 of record CAUJHA010000194.1, read on the forward strand.
AAATCATTAAACTAGAGACTTCTAAATAATAACATAATATAGAGCGATATAAGATAGTAGAATGAATTACAACTATGCCAGTAGAGAGAATAAATTGAACTTATTAAAACATATATTTCTTTGTAATATCGCTAAATTAAGATAAACGTGTAACTATTTTTTCAAAAACTTGCTTATTGCCTAATACTGTAATGCAAAAGAAGCATAAAATATAGATAAATATAAACTATTTATACTAATATCTAGAAATTACAACCCAGATTAAATATAAATAGTTTATATTTCCTTTGTAATTCAGTGTTCATTAATGGAGATGAAAGGTCAAAACTGCAGTGACATAATTATATTAGTACAGTGATATAACAAAGTCATATATGTTTTATTTGGCTCAATGCGGAATATCACCAATAGGTCACAGTATCAATCTTTTGATAAATTAACTATGCAATGTTTAAATTTTTTAGGATACTCGTGTTATTGGCAAAAATCAACTGCATACGTATATTTAACTTTAACGTTAATAAATTATACTTACATAACAAATCATTGTCAAATTCAATTTTTATTTCACCCCGAACATTTTCTTTATCTTCTAGAATAACGCTGTATATACTATCATGTAATTCGGTTGATTCTTGTTTGACATATATCTGTATTGGATATCTTACACTCTCCTACTGGATCATTGTCCTTTACTTGATGAGCGTCACATATATTAATTTCGTCTGCTGGAAGCTGCATGCTATTTGCACGGCTATTTGTAATACATTTATGTTCTTCCGCCATTATGTACCACAAAAGACGGACAATATTTGTAATCTAAAGTGTGTGTTATATACGAAAACAATACAATTTCGAGGATTATTCAAGAAATTTACAAAAATCATTATTATTTTCTTGAATTAAATAAAGTTGGTTTACCATTTAACCAATACGAATGTGTCAAGTAGTCAAGACTCAAGGTAGAACTTCAATGCCGCCAAGCCAAAAAAGTTTCTAATAATTCTAAATCACAGAACAAGAATTTCCCTAGACGATATTAGTTAGTTGGGTGTTGGATTACGTTTGGTTGTAGTGATACTACGACTCGGATGATTTTAATAATCGCTGTGTATTGTTATTCGGGTGATTTATATTTTTGTATAACTCATACTCGGTATCGGTACCCATATAATCATATGTATACGGTGTGATCTGGAATCGACATGTAAGGTGTTCAATTAGTTTACGATCAAGTTATCCTGTACTATAGAAAGTGCATTAAACAAAGCAAGCTTGTATAATATGTTAGAAGAACTTGTGTTATGTACGTAATCTGGGAAATTATATTTTCTTATTCAGATACAGGGGCTGCGAAAACCTATATACAACAAAATAAGTGCACTGGTCCGAAAAACATTCAAATCTGATTTTTATATACCTACCTCATCTTGAAGGTACGCCTTTTAAAAACTGACTGTAAGTGTTTACAGTTAATTTAATAACGTAATAATAACATTCGTAAAAATACAGGTGAACTAAAACTTTGTTTAAAAGCGTACGGATTTTTTGTGTTATGTATTAACTGGTATAGGTAATATCTATACCAAAGGAATAACATTGAAAAAAATCTTCGGACTGATTCTTGCCAGTTTTACCATTTTATTTACGTCAGATACACAGTTAATACTGAAAAAATGCGTCGGGGAGCAAAAAGATCGATTGTATGGAAATTCTTCAACAGAATCAATCCGTCGAATGTGATTTGTACTTTATGCAAAAAACAGTTAAAATATACGGGCACTACAAACTTGAAGCAGCACCTGCTGAGAAGGCATCCTGTGGAGCATAAAGCAGAAACTGAAATCAAATTGGAAGATACCCAAATAATGTTTCCAGATGTAGCTGCACAAGGCCGAAGTCAAGATAGACAAGAAATCACTACTACGACTATGTTAAACGTAGACGTCGAAAAGGAGACCCTAGACATAGCTCAATCGACAAGACCTGAACATTCACGCCAAGTTCTACTTTACGCCGTGAACAGAGATGAAATGAGCGATTCAGAAAAAGAAGACATACACCAATGTTTAATAAAGATGGTAGTGAGTGACTATCAGTCACTCTCCTTGGTGGAAAATAAAGGCTTCTTGGAATACACTATGAAACTCAATCCATTTTACGAACTTCCCTCTGTAGAAACATTAACAGATAATTTACTGCCGAAATATTATGGTGAAGCGCTTGTACAATTAATGTCTAAATTGAATAATGTGGATTACCTGTCAGCAACAACAGATATCTGGACATCCGATACCAACGTGTCTTATATTACCGTTACAGCTCACTTTATTTTTAATAAGACTTTAAATAGTCAGGTTTTGGCAACCAGAGAACTGACGGATACTGCGGAAAATATTGCCGAGGTTATTACAGGCATTTTCGACGAATGGAATATTAGAGATAAAGTAGTCGCCATCGTATCAGACGATAGTGCCGATATAAAAAGTGCCGTTAATGATCACTTGCTTAAGTGTCACCATCCATGTCTTGCACATACATTAAATTTGAACATTCAAGAGTCCTTAAATTCACCAAATAACAGTGAGCTTCTAAGTGTTATTAAAAAATGTGAAACGCTGTTAGATCATCGTAAATATAGTGTAGCATCGACAGAAAAACTAAAAAATCATTATGAAGAAATTAACTCTCCAATATTAAATATTGAAGAAGACGCTGTAACACGATGGAATTACTGTTTGGTTATGATGGAAAGACTTTTAATTGTTAAAAAGGCTTCATCTGCCACTGTCAGTAAGCTAGATAAAGCTGCTGAAATTTTGGATTCCTCTGAATGGAATATTATAGCGGATTGTATTTCCATATTAAAACCTTTCGAAATGATGACGATAGAGTTGTCCGGTGAAAAATACACAAGCATCTCCTTGATAATTCCGCTGATGAGAGGACTCCAGTATGCTATTAAAAACGTGTCACCTATTACCGATGCTGGTCGCATACTGCAGAAAACTATTTTGGACGTGATATGTAGGAGATTAGGCAGTTTGGAAACAAATAAATTAGCTTGTATCGCCACGTTTTTAGATCCACGTTTGAAGAAAACAGCATTTGGTGTAGAAGCAAACGCTGATAACGCTGAACGATATGTTACTGAAGAACTCGGAGAAGTAATCTCCCATAATTCTAACAGTACAACCATGAAGCCTGCGGACGACTTAGTGACCAATGCCAACGGCAATCCAGTATCTCTTTGGTCTCATTTTGAAAGTAAATTGGCCCAAGTCAAAACGTTTACATCTAGCACGGCTGTTACTTTAATGGTCAGGCAGTATCTGGAAATGCCGTACCTGGACAGAAACGAAAATCCAATGGAATTTTGGGAAAATCACCAACACTCGCTACCTGAACTTTATAAATTGCACCTTAAATATCTAAACATTCCTGCAACGTCAGTACCGTCTGAAAGAGTGTTTTCAGAGGCGGTGCAACATACAAGTTCACGAAGAAGTCGTTTATCACCTGAAATCTTGGATAAAATTATATTTTTAAATTCTTATTTATCCTAACTTTTATTTCATTAAACAATCTTATTTTTCGCACAAAAGAAACTTTCACAAATATGTTTCTTGCTCTTGATTGTTGTAATATTTAAAGGTACAATACTTCCCTTCGATATTTACGATATACAAATGGATGCAGAAATATCTTTACAGCTCCAACAATACGTGATAAAAATTAGGAGATGTGTCACACTTTTTCAATAATGTTTTGAGAAATGTCGATATATAGTTGAGTCGTTTTGGAAACCGATACAGCCAAATTACGAACTAAAGACGACGATTCAATGCTAGTTCAAATTCCTATCGACCGGAACAATTTCAGAATAATAGAATTGAACGAATTAATTAATATTTCAGAGTATATACCTTCCGCTAATAAAATACTATTACATTAAAGCCTGTTACAAATTGAATAATATAAAGTTGCTAAATATTACTTTTCTACACCAATATTTTATTCAATAGGTACTTGGCTATACTGTTTAGTACGCAAGCATTGTTGAGAGATTTATATTGTATAATTGATAGTTATAACAGAAAGTGTATGAATTTTATTATTTATGATGACAGTCCCGAAATGGCATATCGATTGCGAAAGCGACTCGACTACAACTACTATATAAAGTGGTATATAGTGGCTATAGACTCAACCATAACACAAACATCGATCCTACTATAGAGCGTCTCAACCTTAGTATTCAGTATGTGTCTTATGAAGACAGACTACTTAGTTGTCAGTTCGACAATGACAGGTTAGGTTGATAAGTCATTATAATGACACGAAATTTTAAATACTTGTTGGTTAGGATATTATTCTAATATATTATATTATAATATTGACACTTGACAGGAAGGTTATGTTGTGATACTTACACCACACCGACAATACCAACCATGAACATAATAAACCGAACTGATAACATTGCCTTGAAATAAAAAAAGACAGTTTATTACAAATTGCTTACGGTAGTAAAAGAGGAACATATTCCATAAGAGACTGGACTGAATACTAAGGTTGAGACGCTCTATAGTCTTGTTAGTATCACTGTTACTTCAATACTATAGGAACCTTCATTGATTGTATTTGTATTTAGTGATGTCCTACTCTCTAACACCGTGTACCACCTAATTTTTAACTGAATGTAGCGTGCTCAAGACATCTACATGGCTGTTCTTAAATTTTTAAATATTAAGTTAATTTTTACACACATGTACCTACACCTTTTCAAATAAATAAAATATACAAAATCATAGTATGTGTAATTAATAATCAAACTTGAAATTATTAATAATTTAGCTTTATTTTTTTTTATAGCAAAATTCTACGTATAATTCTGACTTGTTTTGAATTTGAGTGATTAGTGCTCGTCAGTCACATCAGATAGCACTCCGAGGGACGTCCGCTACTAATGGATTACATATATAAACGTCCCAGGACCATAAACGCAATCCATTGATTGTTGATTGTGTTTTAAGTAAGGATCGGCAGTCATTTGCATGACTGTACTTGAACAATGCATTCGAAATTGGACACAATAACAGTGATGATATTACTATTACTGTGCTCAAATTCTAATTACATTAATCATTTAAGTTCAGTCCTGCAATGTACCCCTAACTGCCGATCCCTATCACTCGTATTGAGTGATATCATCATTAGAAATTGGGCACACTAATATATATAGTGATATAATCACTATTACTGTACCGCGCCTTCAAATACCACGCGATCATTTAAATTCTAAATTATAGCAGGCGGGATTTTTTTTATTAGGTTGTCCAGAATGTCAATTATTGATTAATTAACATTTTGAAACGTCACTTTGACAATTCAAATTGTAAATTAGTACTTATATACCAACTTAATTTAAATTTCACAGCCTGCTCTAATTTAGAATTTAAATGATCGCGCGGTACTTTCGTCGTTAGAGACCGCCATGCTTTTTTTTAATGGTTGGTGACAGTTGCACGTAATCAGACACAAACGCATAATTTTCATGGTTTGGTTATGTCATGTAAATAATTGTCGCATTCAGCAGACACAACAGGTGCGCAACTATTCAGTGATTGGATTCGGATGATATACGCTGACTGTGAACATGTTATGGAGCGGTCGCCATTTTTGCGAGCGGAAAAATTCTACGCTCATTAGTGAGCGTATTCTGTCCGTATGCGTCATTAACGTAATACACAATTTTGAAGAAAGTTACTAGAGAAGTAAGATGTGCAAATTAAAGGTATTGTGCAGAAATAAATATAATATTGGAGTTAACCGTGTATTACAATTAGCCATAAATAAACAAATTGACACAAACGTAATACAAAAAATAGATTTATGCAACATATTCAGAAGGGATAGAGTTATTAGAAGATGAAGGACTTCGGGGCAAATATTTTTAACAAGTACATGGCTCAGCATATATCTTGTTCCAGAAAGAGAGAGACGTAATTCTGAACAAATCCAAGTGAGAGTTATTTCTTATTGGTTGACACCCTTGTTGACACCAAGTTAAAATGACACCATACTCCATCCGCTTTTTGCTATCAATTATCAAATATTTTGACATCTTTGACATTGTTTGTTTTCCAGACAAATTTATTTACTTTTATATGTTGTGATTACTACATTTACCATTCTGTTGTCCTAAAACTGTGGATTTATCTCTGAAGCATCTATATACAATTTAATTAGGTACAGATTTCATATTTCAGACAGATATTTAAATTGAATTTTACCGCCTTAAATTGATTTCACCAGTTACAGGTTGTAATTCGGACTGGGAGGTCTGTTGGGAATTTCGTCTCTCTCTTTTTGGAATAAGGTATAGATGCATAAAGAGCATTTTCAACTGCTGATAATTTACGCACAGAAATAAGTTACGGACCTAATCACAGTTCAATGAAAGCATCTTTTTAATCGGGGCTGGAAAAACCGGCCCTTACACTAAAAACTATGCCGAAAATTAATGCAGGGAAACAATTTATTAAATTTATTATTATTGTTTATTCGGTTTAATCTCCATAATTCTAACATATGGCATCAGTGCAAGGTACCAAATGGAAGGTGATCACATAAAGGTGAACGACTTGTCCAGCAAAGACTAACGTGTTGTCAAGTGAACAGTTTGAGCGGGAATGGTCCCGATTCGTCTGCTGAATGCGACAATAATAACCGTCTTTAATTTAAGAGGGGCGTTTACTACAAATAGACACTTATGCAACTTCTATTACTCGCGGGACGGGTATGCAAGGGGGTGTGTGTAGGTGGAGCTAGACGATATTCGGTTTCGATCACAGCGCGTCGGTTTTATTCACAGATTCTGTCATAAATAAAGGAATACAGATGGGAAACATAATGTATAAAGAATGAGTACTTACGGAACTGTTGAAGTTGTTGATGTTTCATAATAAGCCAATTTTCGCTTGCCCATAACTGCTATATTATTATACACTCGAATATTATAGGTATATATGACATCTTTTTAATTACAAACTGTCACTTGGATATAAGTCTGGAATAGCCGACCGATTCCGATAGATTTGCGTCTTGGCTGTGACCGGTACAGATACCGTAAGGTGGGGATAGATGACGCAAACACACTCGTGTCAAATGTGTGTGAAAATGTTTACTATTTAATGTTTTTTATCTTCAGAAATAATTGCATGAAGATTTTTCTTTATATCGGTCATCAAATGAGCAGCTGGCGCGTGGAGGTTGTTTTTTTCTTTTGTGTATCAGCCTTAGTAGACATTAATCAAATTCATGCATTTTTGTGGTTATTTCTAAAGCACATAACTTTTTCAAGAAAATAAATTAGTACAAAAACTGGCCTTGACATTATAAATTTATGCCTTTTGCATCACTAACCCAAATTTGAGATTCTAAAATTACAAAATAAATTTAAAAAACTCAAAACGACGATGTCTTAGTTTTCGATAGGTAAACGCTCCTCTTAAGTATGGCAAATGTCAGAATTTGAGGTTTCTAAAACCCTAGCATGTACAGTTCTGTGCAATCAACTGGCGTACACTTATACGATTATGTAAATATGACTTTTGTTTGAATATCTGTCATGTATGACATATGAATTGACGCTATAATTCAATTTGTCATACTTAACGTAAGCCATTTTCACAATGGCAAAATAATGACAAAATTAGCAATAAGACGTGTACGCCATTTTATTGCACAGAACTGTATTGTGAAAACATTTTGAGCAGTAGCCTGCATATCACCGGTGTATTGTGTGTGGTATCGATAAGTATACAGAGCTATTTTAATACAAATATTTCCAGTCATATATAATAGTTGTACTTCGTGGACGTTCCACTTTAAAAGATAAACTTGCTTATATGAATAATTCCTTAAATACACGTATTCACATTTATTTTGAATTGAATATATTTTCCTTATTTGTTTTGATATTTATAAATGCAATCATTAAAAATTACATATTCGTGTTTAAATAACTCTGTATACTTGTCGATACCACACAAAATACACCAGCGATATGCGGGCTGCTGTTAAAAATGTTTTCACATTCTCATTTACGGGTCCTCGATAGTGGATCTGTGAATAGTTGAAAAATAGCAGATCTTTGATTCAAGATATTTTTGTTGATTTTAAATTTGGAAAAAATCTATCATCGTCAACTTATGAAGAATTTAGTAATCTACCCCGCTGAATAATCAAACTTAGAAAAAAATTATCTGATTAAAGAAAATTAATTAATAATCAAAATATTTAAAACAAGTTTTCTCAAAAATCCTTTGCAGTGGACTTGTTTGCTTTAGTTCATGTTAAAAATTGAATAAAAAGCTACCCAGCTCTGTACTTATTTTTCGTTCAACTATTCTTTACTCTGTTTTAAATGAATGTAAATTAAATTAAAATTAGGCAACCCACATTACAATAAATGTTATTCTGGTAAAAATCTTTCCCGCGGTTATAAATGTGTAAATACTTGATATAAATGAATTTTTATTCGCATAGATATATTAAGTTATTATTTCAAATATTTGTTATATATTCCCTATGTGTAATAGGTAGTCGGACATCCTTCGGTTATTAAAGTATGTGCTATGCAACCAATATTGCGATTGCCGTTTCAGTATCGAGGAGCCTTAATTTGAAACATAGTGTATGTTGTGTAAGGGTTTTTATTATTTAAGATTGGTAGCGATTGGTAGTTTTAGACTAGAATAGGGTTTTTGTCAACAAAACCAGATACAGAGATAATGGCTTCTAGTAGCGCCATACATATGTATAAGATGTAATATCTGTTACTGTAGCATTGTTAATAAAGTGTTTTACAAATGAAAAGTGTGCTAACGTTTAATTAAAACGAACCCACATAAGAAACAACAAAACATGGTGTCAGAAGTATTAATTAAAACGTGATAACAATCCTGATAACATACTAGTTCCCGCCAATAGAGAGGTAACGAAAACAAAAATGGAGTGCAAACCACCAGAACAATTTTCCATGGAAGATTCAATTAGTAAATGGCCGAAATGGAAACAAAGGTTCGAGATTTTTATGCTAGCATCAGGAAAAAGTAAAGAACAGGAAGATATAAAAATTGCCTTACTGTTACATACAATAGGAGAAACAGGTCTGGATATATACAATACCTTTCCTAAGGATAATATAAAAACACTAGAAAATGTCCTACACTGTTTTGACCAGTATTTTCTACCCAAGAAAAATATAACAATGGAAACATTTAAATTCAATAATATTATTCAAAAGGAAGATCAAACCATTGATTCGTTTATAACTGAATTAAAAAAGCAAGCTGCTAACTGCGAATTCATGTGCTCAAAGGACAACTGTAAACAGTCATATATTGACAGAATGTTAAAAGACAGAGTAATTCTAGGAATTAATGACAAACAAATACAACAAAGATTAATTAGAGAACCTGACATGAGCCTTGAAAAAATACAAGAATACTGTAAATCTGTAGAATTATCCGAGCAGCATATAAAATTATTAACTCCAGAAGAGCGAGTCAATGCAGTTTCACTAGCACTAATTAAATGCAAAAGATGTGGCTTTGAACACACCAGAGGGAAATGCCCTGCATACAACAAAACTTGTGCTGTATGTCAGAAGAAAGGACATTTTGCAAAAATGTGTCGCTCGAAAGATAAAAATCAACTATCCACATCAAATTTCAAAAATTCTAGAAAGGATGCAAAAGATAAAAAAGAGAAAAATGAAAACCCAAGATACGAAGAAAAAATAGAAGAAATCCAGACATCGAATGAAGACAATTCAAATATTCTACAAAGAAAAACCGAACTAAATCAAGACAACTATGTTGAAATTTATGAACATAAAGAAAATTCTTTGAATGTATCATGTTGGTATGAATATGTTTTAATTAATAATTATAATATTAGATTTAAATTAGATTCAGGTGCAGAATCAAGTGTATTACCACTAAAAATTCTCAGCAAATTAAATATTCAGAAATCCTCTATTATTCCAACTAAAAGTATTATTCTTTCTTATGGAAATTTCAAAACTAATGTACTAGGTGAATTAATTTTAAAATGTAGCTATAAAGATAAATCGTGCAATTTGAAATTTCTAATTGTAGATCTTGATTCTGAACCGATATTAGGATTAACAGACTGTATAAAATTCAAATTAATATGTCGCTTAAACGCAATTGAGAATAATTTACTTGATAAGTTTACGTTATTACCAAATAACAAAAATGACCTTTATGAACAATTTATGGAAATATTTAATGGTCTTGGCTGTATACCAGGATTCGTAGATATAAAATTAAAAGAAAATGCAATTCCAGTCATTCAGACTCAGAGAAAAGTACCATTATCACTACATAAAAAACTTAAAGAAACTCTAGATGAATTAGAAGAAAAAAGTATAATTTCAAAAGTAAATTATCCTACTGAATGGGTAAATTCTTTAATGATAGTAGAAAAACCCAATGGTTCCCTTCGCTTATGTCTTGATCCCAAACCACTAAATAAATTTATTTGCAGAGAACATTTTATAATACCCAAATGTGATGATATTTTAAACAATTTGGTAGGTAAGACCATGTTTTCGGTCATAGATATGAAAGATGGGTTTTGGCAAATCCAACTTAATGAAAGCAGTTCTAACTTATGTACTTTTAATTCCCCCTTTGGTAGATATAAATTTAATCGAGTACCCTTTGGCCTAAATTCAATACCTGAAATATTCCAAAGAAAAAATATGGAAATATTTGGTGATATACCTGGTGTAAGTATATATTTTGACGATTTAATCGTTACAGGTTCTAATGAAATAGAACATGATAAAGCATTCAAAACTGTCCTAGAAAGAGCTTTAAAATACGGAATTAAATTTAACTTTAGTAAATTACAATATAAACTAGAAGAAGTAAATTTTTTGGGCCAAGATATCTCAAAAAAAGGTGTTCAGCCCTCAAATAAAAATATTAATGCTGTCTTAGCTCTAGAAATACCAGAAAATAAGAAAGATTTACTTAGAATTTTAGGACTATTTAAATTTTTTTCTAAGTTTATACCGAACTTAACGCAATTAACTTTTCATATGAGAAATTTAAGTAGAAATAATATCAAATTTATTTGGACAGATGCTCATCAATCCGAACTAGATACTTTAAAAACTTTGATCACAAACAAACCAATATTAAAGTTATTTGATGAAAATAAAAAAATTACTATTCAAACTGATGCTTCTAGTAAGGGCATGGGTTGTGTTCTGTTACAAGACGGATATCCCGTATCATTTGCATCTCGATCTTTGAATCACGCAGAAGTCAAATACGCTCAAATTGAAAAAGAACTCCTCAGCATAACGTTTGCTTGTGAAAAATTTAAATTTCTAATTTATGGCAGAGAGATAACTATACAGACTGACCATAAACCATTAATCCCGATATTTAATAAGAGTTTGGATAATGTTAGTGCTCGTTTACAACGAATGTTGTTAAAGTTATTAAAATATAAGTTAAATGTTGAATATCTCCCCGGATCGAAAATGTACGTAGCTGATACTTTAAGTAGATCCTACATTAAGACAAATACACCAGTAGATGAAGAATTGGAGTATATGGTGCATTCACTTTCCTTAAATGTCCCTATGACTCCAGAAAAGAGAGTAACTTTTCAAAATGCTATTGATAAGGACATAATTCTGTCAAGAGTTAAACATTTTTGTTCTACAGGCTGGCCTAAGTCCAATAGAGCTCTAGATGGAGAATTAAAATATTATTTTGCTTTAAGGGATGATATATTTCTCTCAGATAATCTATTGTTTTATAATACTAAAATTATTGTACCTTCACAATTAAGAAAGGAAATGTTAAAATTAATTCATGAGGCCCACTTTGGAATACAAAAATCTAAATTACGCGCTAGACTAGTAATGTTTTGGCCAAAAATGTCAGCTGATATTGAAAATTTTATAAATGAATGTGAAATATGTCAAGTAAATAAACCAGCTAATAAAAGAGAGAATCTTATAACACACGAAATTCCAAATCGACCCTGGCAATACTTGTATTCTGATTTTTTTGAGTATAAAAATCAAAACTATTTATTAATCGTAGATTCTTATTCACATTGGATGGAAGTGGTTCCTACTTCTGGCAAAGCGGCAGAAACTGTTGTTAAAGTTTGTAAAGAAATATTTTCAAAATTTGGTGTACCGGATAAATTCTTTGCAGATAACAATCCGTACAATAGCATATGTTTCCGGGATTTTGCGAGAAACTGGAACTTTGAAGTTGAATTTTCTAGTCCGCATCACCACCAATCGAATGGTTTAGCCGAAAAATACGTGGACATAGCAAAAAGAATGTTAAAGAAAATGAAAAATTATGATGATTTGCCTAACTTTTTATTAGAGTATAGAAATACCCCATTACCAAGCATAGGTTATTCTCCTTCTCAACTACTTTTAAATAAATTGGTAAAAACAAAAATTCCTACAGCTATAGAAAATTTAATGCCTAAAATTATAGAAAGCCCTACTATTACAGATAAATTAAGGAGTAATTCTAAAAAACAAAAAAAACACTATGACAAGTCAGCAAAAGATTTACCTCCTTTGAATATAAACGAAAATATTTTATTTCAAAAAAATAAAAGATGGGAAAAAGGTAAAGTGGTGGAAAAGTATAATGATCGTTCCTATGTTGTTAAAGATTTGAATAATAATAAATTTAGGCGTAATCGGAAGCTAATTAACAAAACAAAAATAAGCTTCAATAAAAGTAATTTTTGCCCTAACTTGCATTATGTTTACGAAGACCTTCTGGTTAGTGAAACAGATATTAACGATGTTAACCCTGATAATGTTGTAGTGCCTGTTGAAACTATTATTAATCTTGATGATACTATAATAAATAGTGTAATTGATAATGATGTAAATCCTAATCGTAGTGACAATGATGTATCTGTAGATAATGGTATTATGAATGTAAATGATAATGACTTATCTATAAGAAATCAAAATAGACCTGTAAATGCAAGAAGTATGAGAACTTCTCGGCCGCCTCAAACCTTAAGTGACTATGTCTTATATTAATGTATTAACTTAAAAAAAAAAAAAAAAAAAAAAAAAAAAAAAAAAGAAAAAGCGTGTTGTGTAAGGGTTTTTATTATTTAAGATTGGTAGCGATTGGTAGTTTTAGACTAGAATAGGGTTTTTGTCAACAAAACCAGATACAGAGATAATGGCTTCTAGTAGCGCCATACATATGTATAAGATGTAATATCTGTTACTGTAGCATTGTTAATAAAGTGTTTTACAAATGAAAAGTGTGCTAACGTTTAATTAAAACGAACCCACATAAGAAACAACAAAACAGTGTACACCAACATTGATTACTTAATTACTTAAAAAACAGCCTACTTTAATGAGGTAAGATCTTGAAGGCACGGTATGTGGAATCAAATATTTTCAACAGACGTATTTTACTGGACGCTAATAGAGTAGATTTATCCGAGGCGGAGACAAGCTAGGAGACCCAAATAACTGGCGCACTCTGAAAAAAAGAAGCAACCATCAGAGGACGTCGAACTTATTGTAGTGATGCAATGTAAAATAAATTTAGTGCCATGTATTACATTCTACATTTATTTGTGTGATTTAATATCGGAGTCGATGTTTTTTATGGTTTTATAACAGAATATCTCGCATATCGTAAATAAAATAGGGACTCCTTAAAAATACTTTAGGCTTTGGCATTTTAGTTTTGATTTTGAGTAGGTATGTTTTGCGTGATTCTTTTAATGAATTTTATTTATTTAACGTAATATACCGGGTGTCCACAAAATAGAACCGTTAAATTATAATACCTGGATTAAGTTCACACATATTTTCTATTTCAATGCCATCTTCGTCCCACAAATTTTGTGATATCACTAGGGAGCGGACACGAGCGGTTGATGCCTCATCGCCCATGGGCGCACTATTGAAATGTTGTATTTTTAAAGAGGTTTTAATTTTATTTATATAATTGGATAACAAGTGGCTGGTGATCTATAAAATACAAAATACCTTATTATTTGTTCATTTTCTCTTCTGTAAAACTTGCTCTCTTTGAATTAAGTAGATCCTTGTAGATAGAAGACGTCCTTTCTACATCGCAACTGGTTATGGGTGCGTACTGGAAATATTCTTTTATTTCAGCGTATTTAGCATACACAATTGCCGCAATGTTATTAAATCTGGATTTCTATTAAAAACTGCGTGTAACTTTTGCCGAAGGCCACATCCGAAGTCACTTGGAATTATTAATAGCCACATCTAATGTGGTTAATCCATTTTTTAATTTGAGATTCGATTTTCAAAGTATGTGATTGTTTTAGGCAAATTTCCAAAGTGTTCCTGAAGGAATAACAATTGATTTTTTAAATTTGGGATTTGTATTAGTTCCTTGCACTCAGAAATACTTTGAGCATCGTCATTTAAACATTTAACGGAATTTTGTAAACTATCGAAATTCTCTGCATAAAAACTATTTCTGTGTATGTTTTAGCAAAGCTAAGTGACGAACGTGCGATATTTTGGCATTCTGTAACGATATTTTACAGAGTTTGTAATAAATTTCGGAATCACTGACAATTCATTTTCATATTAGAAAAAGTAACATAAACAACGTTCAGTAAGAAAATACATACATATTTACATTATTTCTCTTGCGAAATATAAGGTAAATATAATAAATTTTAAAAACCCCTCACGCTCCTACCTACGCCGATGTAGAAAGGATTTTACTAATAAATTCCTTATTTTATGGGCATTTTTTGTTGTCGTTTTCAAGTAAATAACAGATGTGGCAGTTCACCATATGAATTAGTGCTATTCAGTAACTGGGTGTTGTTTTCATTATTTCTTTGCTCCGTTGTAACTCCGTCGTAGTTTAAACCGGTCATGTCCGCCCCGTAAATATCAGTGTAGTATTACGAATATGATCATATACATATGTAGATGGTACAAATATATAAGGGTATGCTATAACTTTGCTCAATTTCGTATATTTCTCGCAGAACACAATGACGTCATAAAATAGAAGTGGTTCCTTTAATGTTTGTGATTAGTTTGGTTAGGATTAAATTTTTTGATTTTGAAGGATTCCTGTGTTTTTTGTGTATTTATACCCGGTGTCCACAAAATAACGCCCCAGCTCGTAGTACCCTTATTTGAAGCCTGATTGTAACGATCGTCATGTCAAATTAAACGACATAAAAAGTACTATTAGAGGAATATCAAATTTTATTTTTAGCTACCTATTCGGTTCATCAAGGATCGATAATTAACTTTTTTATGTTAAATGGCCGCCTGCTAGTTTTTTCACAGAATTTGATAGAGATTTTTTTTCTGAATTCAATGATGTAACACAATACCGTTTCTTGTTTTATTTCAAGTTGTTAAAAAATAAAAAACATTACAAAAATTCTTGTACTCTATTGGTAATAGGGTGCTTAGACATTCTTATCACCATGTGAATTTTATGTCAGTGTCGTTAAACCAATTTCAGTTGTCATCATTTCATAATGAATAACGAGTTCGTGGATATGCTTGAAATGTACTTTAGGTGTCACAAAAACAGTGCGCAAAGTTGTAGAATCTATGGAGAACGCTTCCCGGACAGGCGAGTACCGAATCGCCGTCAGTTTAGTCGATTTGAAATCAATTTGAGACGGTATGGATGCTTTAAAAAACCTAGAAGACAAAATCGGAAATTTCGAGATGAACGTTTTACTGTATGTTGAGGAGAATCATTAGACTTCTGTATAAGAAATTGCTTCAAATCTACAAGTTTCCAGAGAAAATGTGTGTTCAGTTTTGAAAAAACATAAGTACAAAGCATTTGTACCGCGCAAGATCCACACATTAGAAGAAGGTGATCCAGCACGTCGTATAAAAAATATAGAAAAATACTATAGTCCGACGAATGTCAATTTGCAAATAAAAAAAAATTATCGCTACAATCATCGCTACTGGAATATAGAAAATCCACATGTTTCCCTAGAACAAGCTCCACAAAGAAGATTTTTACTTAATGGTTTGGTGTGGTATATTAGATGAACGAATAATAGGTTCAATCGTCATCGATGGAAATCTTACCCAGCAAAAGTATTACCAAATTTTAAGTAAAGACTTACTAGAAGTTCTTGACAATTTACCCTTAAATGAAAGAAATAATTTAGTTTTTCAACAAGATGGAGCTACTCCACACAACGCCATACTCAATAGAGAGTTTTTGAATAGAGAATTTGGAGATCGTTGGATGGGAACATACAGACCTATTTTGTGGCCAGCTCGTTCTTTTGATCTGACCCCGATGGATATTTTCTTCTGGGGCTATTTGCAAGATATTGTTTTTACCACACCTCCTGATACACTCGAAGTTTTGCGAAATCGAATAATTGACGCATGTCAGGAAATGTCTCGAGAGGTTTTAACCAATGCTACGTTAGGTGTGATACCCAGGTGTCGACAGTGCCTTGAAAAGGACGATGCCCTGTTTGAGCATTTCCATTAATTTGTTGTTAATATAAGTTCATTTCATTGAAAAGTTTAAAAATAATATCATTATTTTATTAAACGGTTGTTTTATTGAAAATACCTTGAATGTGAGAACGTTCTTATTTAAAGTAAGGTGCCATCAAAGTTTTTTAATTTGCATATTATGGTTGACACAACTTCATACTATGGTTGTCATAGTTACAGTACCGGCCTCTTTAAGGGTGAGATGATTATTGGAAAGTGATAGTACATACATTTAAACACAATGTTTTTTATTTTTTCACAAATTGAAATAAAACATAAAACTGTATTGTGCTACATCATTGAATTCAGAAAAAAAATCTTTACCATATTCTGTGAAAAAAGTAGCAGGTTGCCATTTAACATAAAAAAGTTGATTATCGGTCCTTGACGAACCGAGTAGCTAAAAATAAAATTTGATATTTCTCTAATAGTACTTTTTAAGTCGTTTAATTTGGTATGTCGATTGTCACAATCAGATTTCAAATAAAGGTCCTACGAGCTGGGGCGTTTTTTTGTGGACTGTATGTATATATCGCGTGTAGAAAAATGAAGTACAGTGGGTGTTGAATAAAATATCGTCTGTCATAACTTAGGTCTATGCTTTGTATTAAAAATAAAATATCAATTGTTTTGTTTGCCAGTAATTGTTCTATCTCAGACATAACTTCAAACTTTTAAAGATTACTTGACTCTGAATTTTTTTTTGAACACCCTATATATTGTTGATCTGTAAGTTTGTGTCATGTGTCAATTTTGCTTACCGAATGTGCATGTGCATTTCGGCTGATATATTTACCTTTAGTTTATGTATGTATATATTGGAGTGTTTAATAAGCATAATGGAAGAATATAAATCTCATTCACACAGATTAACTTAGAAATAATTTATTGCTCAAATCAGTATAAATTTCAAACTTAAAATGAAGTTATGACCATAATATAGCACAGATTTTCAAATCTTTAAAATATTCTAGTTAAAAGTCGGAGTAATCAGAAAAACTAAATTGCTATAATTACTAAATTAAACATGCCTATTATTTTAAATCTTTTTGAACATTTAAAACCGAAAGAAAAAAAATCACTAATCGTCGGGCTACCTGTCCCTGGTGTGCATGCCCATACTTCATCTCAAGACGCTTGATAGATTTAAGGTAGTCTTGACACTCTTCCGAAAGTAAGGTCTGCAGAATGTCATTGACCTCTCCTCTTAACGACACAACCAGAGCAGTAACTTTCTTCGGGAACGTCCACCCATTTGCTCCTGCAGCGGCTTCGAATTGATTCCGGTACGTCATCCATGACGTATTCCCATCGAAGGTGGGAGGTTTTACCTTTGCCTTTGCCGTTCGGGAGATCTCCAGGCTTCCGCTTGAGGCGTCATGGGGACCGCAGTCGTTCATCGCTGGCAACTGAAGCTGAACCCCAAACTCGTCCCCCATTCCGAACACGCGCTCCTCAACTTTCTGTTCTACGGCTTCGATGGCCTCAGAAAACTCCCGTCTCCCACTCGATGAATTCTTTTGAATGTCTTCCTTAAAAGTAGTCTCGAGTTGTTTTGAATGTTTTGCGATTTCATCTTTTAAAGTCTCGAATTGTTTTACAGTTTCATCTTTTAGAGTCATAAATTGTTTTGCAACTTCGTCTCTTAGAGTCTTCATATTAGTCTCGATTTGTTTTGAATAATTTGCAATTTCATCTTTTAGAGTCTCCGCTATTAAGCTTAGATCAGCCTGTACTTGAAACAAATATTTCTCGGGATCCTCACCTTCATTTATTAAAAGGTCATGAAGCCGATCCTGAAGAATTGTTTTTTTTCCAGACGTATCTGCGTCCCTTTCTTCCAATTCTGCCCTCAACTCGGAGACCTTTAATTCTTCCAAACGTTTGCTAGCCATTTATTTATTTATTTATTTATTTGCACGTATATTGTTTATCCCACACTGACACCAAATTGTTGCGTTTTCGGGTTCCAATTAAACAACTCGTGCAATTTATTTATTTAAAACAGTCTGTATCACTTAAAATTAATTACAATATAAAATATAAAACTAACGTATCACACTTCTATTTATATAACACGCACCACTATATTTATTTCTACTGTATTTATTTCTACGCGCGTCGGCTACTTCTTACGGACTTTCTTAATCCCGAATTACTCCGCAATTATTTCTCCATCGGTGATCCAGCCGCCTTATATACACATACGAAACATCTGGAGCATTCGCGTATCTCTCTCTCGATGCCTGTAGAACATTCGTCCGACATTCTGTCGCCGCAGCACACGTGATTCACTGCTTTATGATGCCTACCAGTCGCGTCGAGATGATTTATGGCCTTTTTTTTTTATTGTCGCTGGAATGTCTGCTGGTTTCGTTACATTATTATTGCCGCTACTGGCAAGAAGCTAATTCTTGTTATTAATACATCTGTTTATTCCGCAAGGAATTTTTATATATTTTACACACACACACATATATATATATATATATATATATATATATATATATATATATATATATATATATATATATATATATATATATATATAATAAAATAAAATCTTTTTTCTTGGCCGTTTATAGCAATAAAAATATTAATATTCTTGGTGTTAGCGGCCTGTTTCTTACTCCTTGTCAAATATTAAAAATTTAACAATAAAAAAACACATAATTAAAACGTTTCGACAAATTTATTTCTGTCTTCCTCAGTTAAAAAGTTTTTGTACTTATTACACATTTTTTTTTTTTGAAAATGTCTAACTGCAACCAGAACCAACTGCAAAAGATACAATTTCTCATTAAAAACTACAGAACGCATTCTATGCCAACGCTTTTTAACTTACCGTAATTTGTAATCTTTGTTTTATTAACTTTGGATGCACGTTGTTTTTATATCACCCCCCGAACTCAATTGCATGTTTTATATTTGTAGAAATAAAAACAACTAATGCCTGTAACGGACAAACAATTTCAATTTATTCACACGTTGAAAACAGTTTTATTTGAAATGTATATCTATCTGTCCGCATACGCATATAATAAACAACTTCTATGTATCAAGATGTTTTATCGTGTGTTATTTATTTTGTATTGTTTTTTCTCTGATGGTTTCTTTTCGTTGTTTTTTAATTCTATTTAATACCAGACGACTTCATACACTGCGCGGTAATATGTTATAAAATGGGAAAGTAGATTTTAGAGAGGCCCTCTATTTCTGCCCTATCATTAACTGTGTTTTTGTTACGATTTATTTCGATCATCTCGAGGACACCTCTTGCTTTATTATTTCTTTCTGTTTTGAGGATTTTAACATTATTAAAGTCGAAATTATGTTTCATCTTGTCTTTGTGTTTTTTTAGAGACGTTGGGTTTTTTGCGTACTTGTGTCCATTTATTCTTTCATCTAACCACTTCCCAGTACCACATCCTCGACATGCTCGAGCACCATCTGAGCTACCACACTAGAAATGGGAGCTCCCATCGCCACTCCTTCTTTTTGGGTGTACCATTTGTTGTTATATTGGAAGTATGTGGTGTTATATTGGAAGTATGTGGTGGATAATGAAAATAAAATAGAGTACTTATTAAATAGTTTTAATTCGTTTAATGCCAAATTGAGGTTTACTGTGGAAGTTGAAAAGGACGACAGCATAAATTTCCTTGATATTACAGTGATCAAACACAACAACACATTACAAACAGTATGGTACAACAAGCCCACATCATCGGGACGCTACATGAATTACAAGGCAAATTGTCCTGTCACCTATAAGAGAAACGTAGTAACAGGGTTAGTAGATCGAGCAATAATGTTAACAAGTCCTCAATACCGACCACAAATAATTTTCAAAATACAGGCCATGTTGGAACAGAACAATTACCCAAGAACATTTATTAAAGGGATCATAAAACAGAGATTACATAAAATCTATAACGACTCGCAAAGACGAGAAAATCAAATAAAGCAATCACAAAAAAACGTTACGTATATACCTGTTCCATATATTGCAGGGCTTTCAGAAAAGTTAAACAATATTGTAAAACCGTATGACTGTAAATTAGCCTATCGAACCAACAACAACTTAAATCACTTATACACAAGTTTAAAGGATCCCATTCCCAATTCAAAACGATCGCATGTAGTATATGGAATTCCATGTGGTGATTGCAACAAAGTATACATAGGCCAAACCAAACAGTGGTTAGATGAAAGAATAAATGGACACAAGTACGCAAAAAACCCAACGTCTCTCAAAAAACACAAAGACAAGATGAAACATAATTTCGACTTTAATAATGTTAAAATCCTCAAAACAGAAAGAAATAATAAAGCAAGAGGTGTCCTCGAGATGATCGAAATAAATCGTAACAAAAACACAGTTAATGATAGGGCAGAAATAGAGGGCCTCTCTAAAATCTACTTTCCCATTTTATAACATATTACCGCGCAGTGTATGAAGTCGTCTGGTATTAAATAGAATTAAAAAACAACGAAAAGAAACCATCAGAGAAAAAACAATACAAAATAAATAACACACGATAAAACATCTTGATACATAGAAGTTGTTTATTATATGCGTATGCGGACAGATAGATATACATTTCAAATAAAACTGTTTTCAACGTGTGAATAAATTGAATTTGTTTGTCCGTTACAGGCATTAGTTGTTTTTATTACTACAAATATAAAACATGCAATTGAGTTCGGGGGGTGATATAAAAACAACGTGCATCCAAAGTTAATAAAACAAAGATTACAAATTACGGTAAGTTAAAAAGCGTTGGCATAGAATGCGTTCTGTGGTTTTTAATGAGAAATTGTATCTTTTGCAGTTGGTTCTGGTTGCAGTTAGACATTTTCAAAAAAAAAAAATGTGTAATAAGTACAAAAACTTTTTAACTGAGGAAGACAGAAATAAATTTGTCGAAACGTTTTAATTATGTGTTTTTTTATTGTTAAATTTTTAATATTTGACAAGGAGTAAGAAACAGGCCGCCAACACCAAGAATATTAATATTTTTATTATATATATATATATATATATATATATATATATATATATATATATATATATATATAATATTCCTGGACCGCTGGGTAATTTTTAAAGATTAAAAATTACCTAATTAACAATTAAACTAATTTTAAATTAATTTGAAATTAGTATTGACCTCTAAATCGTCCAAGAAATTTAATTATATATATGCACATGAATATGTGAATAAGGTCAAGAAAAATTTAGAATTATTTATCATATACAGCACATGGACGTTTCGGTGCTTATATACGCTGGTATACCAGCAATACTTTCCATCTGTTACTTGCTATATGTATATGTATATGTATATCAGTACAATTAAAGGAGTCAAGACCGAAAGCCCGTGGTAGTGTAGTGGATAACACACCTGACTAGTAATCAGGAGATTTCGGGTTCGATTCCTGGACCGCTGGGTAATTTTTAAAGATTAAAAATTACCTAATTAACAATTAAACTAATTTTAAATTAATTTGAAATTAGTATTGACCTCTAAATCGTCCAAGAAATTTAATTATATATATGCACATGAATATGTGAATAAGGTCAAGAAAAATTTAGAATTATTTATATATATATATATATATATATATATATGTATAAAAATAGGAGAAAGAATATCGGGTTAATCCGCTGTAGTGCAACCGCAGACACGTGTTTTCAGACTCGTTGGTCATCGTCAGTACGGTGTAGCCAAGGAATAAGGT
Source organism: Amphimallon solstitiale (assembly GCA_963170755.1). Lineage (NCBI taxonomy): Eukaryota > Metazoa > Arthropoda > Insecta > Coleoptera > Scarabaeidae > Amphimallon > Amphimallon solstitiale. Next base: position 78,904 of record CAUJHA010000194.1, read on the forward strand.
GGGATATCCTTGGAGATAGAAACAAAAGGAAGACCATCGGGAAGACAGACCACCAATTGCAGCTTAAATGTCAGAAGATCCTCAGGTCTGAGTGACAACAACTGACACCGCCGCGAGGCAGACATTGTCAACCCGCGTGCCGTCCAACCCAGGAATGATAAATCAAAATAAAATTTGATTTGATTTCCCGATGTATTGCATGTTTTAGAAAGTGCCCAAAAATTTAAACGGAAGCTGCGCCAGCTTCTGCAAATTAATTGCATTTATTCGGTGCAAGAGTTTATCGATGTTACTGATCGGTGACACTACTGGATAAGTTCACACATGATAACTCTGTATATGTCTCTCAGCAACGACTGTGTATATGTATATGATTTGTTATTTACCTTTTTATTTATTTAATTGTATGTATTTATTTGTTTGTGTATTTCTGTCTTTTACAACAAATATTTTGTAAGATGACGTGTCCAACACATTTATGTAAAATTTATGGACCAATAAATTATTCTATTCTATTGTTGTTTGCATTTTTAATATACACATACATAGATTGGAATGATCAAAAAATAAGCGCCCAGTTCAGAGGGGATAGAAATAACTGCATATTTTAATAAAAATCAGATTCTTTGTTCAAATGTTTTAAAATTGCCAGAGTTCTTGTTTTGTCTTTCTGGCACTGATGCTGCAACTGAGAGAGTATTTAGCATTATAAACAGTTTTTGGACTAGTGATAAGACACAACTTAAAGCAGACACTTTGAAGGGTGTGTTAATCACCAAAATAATTTTTGATTAAATTGCACGGACTTTTATAAGATCAAGAAAGAAAACAAAAAATTATTTATTTTGACTTATATAATATACCTATAGATATAGTTTTTGTCTATATATCACCTCCACCACAATAATAATAAAATAATTTATTTGTAAAAAAATATTTAAAAAATAAGTTAGTTATCACAGTACTTCCTTATACTACGAATAAGAAAATACGAGAAAATTTGTATCAAAGAATTTTTAAAATCAATAGGAACAAATGAAACTACAAAATTTATATAAGTAACTACTTCCATAATAAAATTTTTTTTTTAGATATGGTTTTAGTTTAGGTAATTTAACTTATTTCTGGAACGTAAAGATAAAGAAAGACGAAAAATTTGGCAATAAAACATCAAGAGTATAATAGAAAACAATTTATTATTTTTAATACATAACAGTAATATAGAAAATCTATAAAAGAATAAATAATATCACATGTGTTTTAAGTTACAAATTACCCTATGCTACTTAATCTACTTCTTCTATTACTGACCCCCTTTGTTGATTATTATAGAATGCGCCAGCTTCTTGACCACAATTTTGAGGCATCTGTTCTTGTCGTCCATATAATTTAGCCATTATCGGACTGCATACTGACGTTAGATGCTTCTGTTTGTCTTCGTATTCTTCCTTTTCGGCCAGAGTATTCTGATCTAACCATTGCAGACAATCACTACACTCTCTTTTCACCATTTCCCTATCACTTTCAGGTAATTTCGATCCCAATTCTTCCACTGCTTGTTTCACACTGAAAACGTAACTCTCAAGTTGGTTCTTTGCAGCGATTTTTTCGCGTTGTTTCTCGTCCTCTTCTTTGTACTTTTCGGCTTCATCCACCATCCTATCTATGTCCTTTTGTGAGAGTCTGCCTTTATCGTTCTTGATGGTGATGTTTTTCTCCTTTCCTGAACTGGTATCTTTAGCGGTAACGTTTAGAATGCCGTTGGCGTCCATGTCAAAGGTCACTTCGATCTTGGGAACGCCCCTGGGAGCAGGAGGAATACCACTAAGATCGAAAGTGCCCAGTCGGTTATTGTTTTTGGTCATGGCTCTTTCACCTTCGTATACTTGAACTGTAACCGCGGGTTGATTATCTGCATATGTGGTAAATGTTTGAGTTTGTTTGCATGGTATTCTACTGTTGCGCTCTATGATTTTGGTCATCACTCCACCTGCTGTTTCTATACCCAAAGACAGAGGAGCCACATCAACTAAGAGCACGTCTTGAATTTTACTATCGGTTTCACCACTGAGAATAGCTGCTTGCACAGCTGCACCATATGCCACAGCTTCGTCTGGGTTTATTGACAAATTCAATGATTTGCCGCAGAAGTAATTCTGCAAGAGTAATTGTATTTTGGGAATTCTAGTTGATCCACCCACAAGTACCACGTCATGAATGGCGGCTTTATACATTTTTGCATCGGCTAGGGCCTTTTCGACTGGTTCCAAAGTGCCTCTGAACAAGTCGGAGCATAATTCTTCGAATCTGGCTCTGGAAATTTTCGTGTAAAAGTCTGTACCCTCAAAGAGAGCGTCAATTTCGATGGTGGCCTCCGTACTGGATGACAAAGTACGTTTCGCTCTCTCTGCGGCTGTCCTTAAACGACGCAAAGCCCTCGCATTACTCTTCAGATCTTTCTTGTATTTCCTCTTGAATCTTCACCACCAAGGTGCGTATCGCCCGCTGTAGCTCTGACTTCAAAAAGAGATCCTTCGTCTATCGTTAAAATGGAAACGTCGAATGTTCCTCCGCCCAAATCGAATATAAGCACGTTCTTCTCCCCTTTCAAGTTCTTGTCTAAACCGTAGGCTAATGCAGCCGCCGTTGGTTCGTTAATGATACGCATCACATTCAATCCAGCGATGATTCCCGCATCTTTCGTCGCTTGCCGCTGGGAATCGTTAAAGTAAGCGGGCACAGTAACGACGGCATCGCGAACAGCACAACCTAGGTAGGCCTCGGCAGTTTCTTTCATCTTCGTTAACACCATAGAACTGACTTCTTCGGGAGCGAACTTTTTCCGCTCACCTTTGTGTTCCACTTGAATATTGGGCTTTCCAGATTCGTTTATTACTTTGAACGGCCAATGCTTTAGATCTTCTTGTATTTTCGGATCATCATAGCGACGGCCGATCAATCTCTTCGCATCGAAGATGGTGTTTTGTGGATTCATGGCGACTTGATTTTTAGCAGCATCACCGATAAGACGTTCTGTCTCTGTGAAGGCAACATAACTCGGTGTCGTTCTGTTTCCTTGATCGTTGGCGATGATCTCCACTTTACCATTCTGCCAGACACCGACGCAGGAGTAAGTCGTACCCAAATCGATACCAATTGCTGGTGATTTAACCATTTTGTTGTAGTCCGACTATTCTTGATGTAAAATCAATAATATAATAAACACTTGTATTATCGCACACTTCATATAAAAGAAAGCACTACTTCACACTGTACAATATGTGCAGTATTCAAGTAGTAATGTCGCTGTTTCAAAATAGACCATAGATTAGGGAGATTAGGTAGATAGGCAACTCGTATTGCAATAAAAAGAACACGAACGCTAGCGCCGCTGGTGACGTGACTCAATAATAAAACCCAAACAGCGGTTATTTCAAACCTTAAGTAATATTTAATTTTGGTCCTACTGCAACGGATATTAATAAGTGATACAAATGCACTATAATTGAAAATAAAAAACAGAATCACATTGCATTAGTGTACACTTTCTACAGAAAAACAGAAATAAATTACAGTAAAACAAATGATGTTTAAAAATTTATGTATTGAGTTGTTTCATTTTTACAATTCTCATATTTTTCAATTTATTTTTTTTATATTTTTCATTTGCTTGCTTAATTAACTTATCGTTTACATTAAAAAAGAATTGTCCTCTTAGAACTAAATTCACATGTTTTATATAAGATACTAATATACTTTATAAGATACTAATATACTCTATAGCTTCTTTTACTCTTTGTCTCCCTTTAACTTTTTCGTCAAATAGACGCCGTGAAATTTTTTTCAAATTTGTGGCCGTCTGGTACATCTTCAGTGCCTTTGGTGTCAATTGATTGGCCTTCTTGACTCCAACCATATACAAAAAATTTAATTTTCTTTTTAAGTCTGGGAAAAAAAGAAAATGTTGAATTATTAAAAAAAATTGTTCATTAGAATTCTGTACAGATATTTATTAATGTTAGGTATGCCAGTATTATTCGAAAGATATTGTGCGGTTATGACTTTCTTGCTACTTATTATATTGTTTTATCGTGCAAAGTTTATTACTTTTACCATTCACCTATTTGTTAATCTATATTAATTATATATACAAATATTTTAATTTTTTGATTATTAAAGTTGCAGTACCTTTACTTTCCTTTTAATATAGCATACTAACAACTGCAATCTTTGTGGTTTCTTGCACCTGCCAATGATTTTTCATTTTGAGTAAAAGTTTCAAGGTCCTGCTCTAATATACATTTATCACAAGTGCTTACCTTTAAATGTTTTTGGAACTTTTGGTGGTGAAGATATCTTAATTCGTTTTGATGGAGGATCAATCGGTGTACCTGGTGACAAAAATTTTACAATCATTCTAGTGGCTTATATATGATTGATATGTTAATACCTGATCTTTTCAAAGTGCTTTCACTAATATCTTCAACAATATCCTGTGATGGCAGTGGAACTTCAACTTGCTTAGACAATAATTGATTATCCGCATCTGCTACCTTACGGGTAATATTTTTAGCTGCAAAAGTTCATATTATAAATAAATGGATATTTACTATACACAAAATATACCTGGTAGTCTAACAGATGGAATAGCATTCGCTTTTAAATTTGTTTTGTTGTGATATGCCACAAACTTATCATTTTCAGTAAAGTGTGATTCACAAACTCTGTACCTACGACGCACCTCATTTGGAACTTTTAATATATCCTCCCGTTGGATGGCCGAAGATCACTTAGAAAGCAACTACAAATAGATAAAAAGGAATGAATTGTTTTCGTTAGCGCTTAATATTGCAATTTTACCTCTTGATCTTTTGGTATTATATGCAATTTTACGTCTTTTGATGCATTGCATCCAGGTACGCAGTACTTCACCATTGTGTATAGTACGTACTTTTAATAACTTGACTGCAATAATTGTTTTAGAAATCACTAGTAACAACAAGTAAATCGACACAATATAAACACGGAAACACAAAATCGAAATGAGGTTAATTCACTGCAGAATCACGTGGCATTGTCGAGTCTATTCTCGGAGATTTTCGGATATCTACGGCGACTAGCACGCCACGGGTGGTGTGACTACGAACTACATGGACGGAATTTATCTAGCGCATTAAGTGCATATAGCATGAAATAGACTGAATTACTCAGAATTACCCGCCGTAACCGGCTAGCTTATATACTACCAACCGATCGCATCGCGAAAACTAACGGACATTCACGAAAGTTCTAGAATGTTCCCTAAATAACAAAGGGAAAAATGCAGAATCTCAACTTCAAGTGTGTTAAAGTTTTTCCATTGTAATAAAACATATGTGTTAATATTCATCATTATTGCATAATTATCTAATTATATGTATTTGGTTATGTGGCATACCTATTTAATTTAATAATTTTTTATAGTTTTATATTTAAAATTACTTTTAAATTTAATGGAAACATTAAGTAAATATTTAACATTTTTCACTTTGTTTTATTTAAATATATTGTAATAGTTATATAGTGTATTTTTTTTTAATTGATCTTTTTTTTTTAATATTAGCCTGAATACTGTGGAAAGTTGCGGAACATACGGGAACGTTCTGGAATGTTTAGTAAACAACGTAAACATGAAGAGTAGAAAAGGAAAGAGCATTTTCGATAAAAGCAAAAGGCGAAGCCGAGGAAAGTGTGTTTTATACATAGACCTGTTATATATATGGACTAACCGTTCCATCAAATAAGTGTAGCGAGCATTGATATAAACGAAAGAGTGCGATAGCACTACTGGCTGTACAACTCGTGGGACACAGAGCGATAGATTTAGGTCACGTGAGCTATGGCAAAAGACGAGGGAGTTTACCACTAGTTTAAATGCACAAAATATGACAATCGGTAGTATTTTTATTTTTTTAAAGGTAATAATAAGAAAATATGTAATGTGATAGCTATATTTCAATAAAAGGAACTATAAACTAAAGTAATAATATAATAAAAAGATAAAATAAATTATATTTATATTTTTTTTATAATAATATTGTATAACATCTTGAACATTAAATAGGAATTTCATTAATTTTGAACATGTAACAAAGAAAAACACAAACTTGGTTCAATTAAAATACGTTTATTACATTTTTTAAAATACATTACAATATATTAAATTTTTAAAAAGCGATACCTCAATTTTTCTCCAAAAAATTAATCATTTCTCATATACAAGTATTTTATGTAAATTGAAGTAAATAATTTTATTAGGTAAATGCCAGCAGTTGAAAAATATTTTATGCTGTAAAAATATTTTTCATTTCTAACCATGATTATTAATATTTAAACATATATTGTGGGAAGTTTTAATACTAAGTGTATAGGTACTTTAAAAATAATAATATTAGTAGACTAACAAGACCAAGTAAAAAAATATTGGTAAAATTGAAATGAATACTGAATAAGTATCAAAATATTGTTTCTTACACCTACTTTGCTAAAGGAATTACTTAAACTATTGTGTCGTGATATGATGCGAGAACACTCTTTTGATTGTTTAAATTGTCAATTACAAACAATTTTAATAATGTTAATCGTTTAGTACTCTCTTCCACACTATATATGAAGTGGAATACTCTGTTCCTTTTCCAGTTTTAATCCAGCTATACGTAATTTGGATGTTTTCTGCATTAAATGAGATGAAAAATTGAAGACTGAAGGAACAATACCCTTCTTTGGAACGCAGTGTCCAAATTGGATTTCATAATCTGTCATAGTAAAGTGTTGTCCACACAATTTTGCATTTATAGATGGACAATAATCATTTCCACGCATTGCTGCTATCCATTTCTGACTCATTTCTGGATCTTTTCGAAAACTAGAAATTCATTAATTTTTAGACAATATGTAAATACCATAATCAATGTTACATCCACCTGTGAAACGTCATACCCTTCCTATATCTAGCTGTACATCCATAACAATTTTGAACTGTTATAATGAATTTTAATAAATTGTTTATAGGGAAAATAGAAAAATAATTAGTTAAAATGGGAACTAGAACAACAAAACAATGTTTATGTATACTTACAGCCCAATTTAAACTAAAAGTAATTAAGTATCTACACCTTGCTACACCTAAACTCCTTATATTAAACACTACTTAAGAACGTCTAACAAAAATTATCTAGAACTAAACTAAAAAAGAATATCTATACTTTTATCACTTGCAGACATTAAAAACGAACACAAAAGACTATAAACTAATAACAAATAAGTATAGTATAATAAGGAAAACGATTTAATGGGCATTTATTGCCTAATAAACCGTATTACTTATTTGTTATTGCCCAACGATATTTCGTTTTTTTCTATAAAATAAAACCTGCATTTTGTTTACTACCTACTAATAATGTGTATTAACCTTATGTTTACTAGTTTATGCCACTTTATACACAAATTTTCACAGGAATATATATTTTTTTAATTAAAATACATATATGTTCAACATAGGATTATATGGTGTTTTGCCATACTACAGCTGATGGAGATCTATCTATCTCCCTCGTTCGTTTATATCAATGCCTCTCTTTCTAAGCTCAGTCCATACCTATAAGAGGTCTATGGTTTTATACGTCATCCAACGTTATCTACGCCAGTCGTAGGTATTTTAATTGAATTAGAAACGTCTTATGTTAAACCACAGATAAGGGAGACTATCTCCCCTATCTCTGGTTAAACTATCATGTAGTTTTTATTTAATTCGTTCAGTACTATCATTTGGTTAAGGTTAAGAATAGCGTATTAGGTTAAGGATTGAAGCATTATTTTTCCTTTCATTTTTTAGTAAAAATAGTCTTTTGTTTTTCATTTAGTATTCAGTATGATTGGATGTGCCGCTTTTAATTGCACAAAATAGAGAAGCAAGAAGAGTGCACTCTTCTTGCTGCTGTGATTTGTGCAAGGCAATTTGACACAGAGGAGAGTAAAATTATCTTTTCGCAAATAGGTACATTAATTTCATCCATAATTTGGTCATAAATCTTTTATGTTAACGTTGAAAATTGTTGAATATAGGATTCCAAGAAAGCCCATTAGAAGGAATCTGTGGATAGAAACGATACGTAGGCCCAACTGGGTTCCAAGCGAATGTAGTAGACTTTGATCTAAACATTTTGGAGAAGATTGCATGATAAATATGCTACAATGACTATACACCTTAGTAAATATGCTATATAGTCACAAGTTAGGAAGCAAGTCCATCATTTTTTTTGGTGTCAGTGGAATTGTTTATTAAATATTTATATCAACGAGTGCAAGTAAATCAAACCTTTCATCAAGAGAGCCATACGAAAAGGTTTTGGATATTATTATAATATAAATAAAATCAATATAGAATTATAAAATAAAACCTTTTATATATAAATTTGTTTTTCATACCACTGCTAAACTATAAGTATGTATACACATTCTTAAGTATTATATTTCGGTTTTACATAGAGTAAATATTGAGTGAATATTACATTTGCATAACCTGCACATTTTATTGCTTGCAGAACTATTAATAGTTCTGTAAGTCATTCTTAATAAATAACACTAGGAAATATTTATTTTCTGATAAATCTATACCTAATTTGTTTTTCTAAAATATAATAGATAAGCAACTTTAATTTAACAACAAAAAATGTATATAGCTACAAATTATTCATTGAATAAATTTCGTTACATCGTTACATATGATCACAACGAACGGTAGGCAATCCCCCAAGGTCATCCTAAGGTTTTAACGTTTTTTGCTCTTCCCGCACCCCACTACAACAAACTGATAGAAATATAAAAATAGTTGGTTATAATTTATTCTACGGTTTAATCATATTCTGTGGTTTTAACAATTATTTTTTTTACTTTAAGTGATAAATTTTTACAAAGACTAAAATATTAGAAAATATATTGAAAGCATGAGCAAATAATATAGTATTTATTGCATTTATTTTGACATGTTTCACTCAATATTTAATATTTAACTATTTCTTAGTTTATTTCATAATATCAAACCTTCCTATAAATGCCAGACAATATTTTAAGAACATCCGATATATTAAAATGTTAATAGCATATAGATATTTTAAGCGCGACTAATCTTAACTGCGATCACCCTTAATATCAATCACGCTTTAAAATATCTACTTCATAGACTAACAGCGATCACCGTCAATAACAATACACACTTAAAAATATCTACGTGATTTATATCAAGTAGATATTTTTCACCGCTACTGATATTAACGGTGATCACGGTTAAGTTATATTAGATATTTTTAAACGTGATTGTTATTGACGGTGATCGCAGTTATAATTCACTGCTACCGAAGTGTGCCGAATCGTTATCATCAGAGCCGAATATCAGTCTCACGCTCTCGTCGTTGAATTGTACGGTCGATATCCAAACGTTATTTCAATCACTGTTATTTCTAAAGCGATATTAACTGTGATCACTGCTACTGTAAAATATCAGTGATTAATAACTGCTACTGGATATATCGCTCATCTCTACCTCTTGGCTCTTGGTCAGTGTTGCCACTTGTAACATAATTATCGAATTGTAACATTATTTTTCCTTCAAATTATGCTGAACAATAATATGTAACATAATCGATAATTGTAACATATTTTTAATGTAGGTACATATTATGATTACTGATACGTGATTTCTATATAGCGGCGCTGAATATGTATACGCAACCAACCACTGCCTAGAATTGTAGATCCACAAAATATTGAACTTTTACAGTTAATTGATGATCAATGGCGGCTGTATTACCGGTCAGAAGTAAAGATGATATTAAAAATGAAGCTGCAATTGATAAAGACTGGTACCTACAAAATTTCTCAAATTCATATCATGTCAAATTATGAGTTTAGAGAATTGGCAAATTTTGTATTATATTCGTTAGTAATTCCCCATTCAAACGCCGTCTGTGAGAGAATTTTTTCAAAAGTGAATTTAATAAAAACAGACATTAGAAATCGCTTGTGTAGTGACACGATAAATTCACTTTTAATAATGGCCTCCCAAAGTATACAAAAATTAACAAGGCGAAGAAGAAAATCTCGAATTTCATTTTGATAATAAATAATCTTCTTTATTGTAAAATTTGTGAACTATTTGACGTGTATTTTTTGTATATGTAAAGTTTTGAGAAAAATGAAAATTTTTTCCATCTATAAATACATTTCCAAATATGTACATTTGCATTTATTTTGAAAACAAAATCTATGTAACATAATTTTCAGGAAAAATCGATAATTATGGCAACAGTGTACCATAATTTCTTCTTTAGCCTGTGGCAACCCTGCTCTTGGTTCACTTGGTTGGTCATTTCTTATCGTGACCGTGGTCGGGAGCACGGTCATCGGTCATGCATTCGGTCATACACTCATGCCCGATCTCACCGACATATCTTAAACTGTGAAAAATTTAAGTACTGCTTAAATATAAGTGTTACTTATTTTCCTATTTAGTTGCACCGTTTGATTTAAGTCACGACTTAAACTTATACGTACTAAAACATGCATATCGAGCGGCAAAAGATTTTTACAATAGAAGGTAGCAATGACAATAGTGTATTCAGTCTCCGCTCTATAGAAAACGTATAGTAGTAAAAGTTGGGTTATACACGTTTGCTGCACATGTTTGTCAAATATACAAATTCTACAAGTTGAACTACAATTAAAATTAGAGGAATTGAGGAAAATAAATCTAAATTGGGTGGACAATTTTGTTAACTCTAATAAAATGCAATTTTCAAAAATATGTGTACGTATTTAAATATGTATATTTAATTATGTAAATAAATAAATGTAGAATTTCTTTTCGTTTGAATTTGCATTAAAACTTATTTTAAATAAAAAGACATGATAATAATTTATTAAAATTGCTAATGCATATTATATTTTCTATTTACAGCTGAGAAATATAATTTATCAATACTAATCTAACTTGAAAACCGTTGTTATTATTATTAAAAGCATTAATGCCTAATAACTATTGCCATTTTTAGTTGCTCTAACATTTCATTATTGTCATCATTTGGATTTCTATGTACTTATCTAATCTAGGTTCTAATCGGGGTAATAAATCTAGTACGGTTTCTAATATTAATTTGCCGTGGAATTCCATTAACCACTAAATCTAACACAATTATATCTATAATATCATTATTCATTTGCATTAAATTGAAATATTCCCGTTCCATGAAAATATAAACACAATAATGTTCTTGTGTAGGTACGTTGTAAACAAAAACTTATAAGTAGTACTAAGTAAGCTTTAAGCTCTGGATATCGCCGGCTTAAATTTAAGATTCTATTTTATATTTAAGTACTCCTTAAACGTACCGTCCAACAGAATAAGTAGAACTTAGTACTTTAAGTGTTGCTTAAAATTTAAGATAGGTCGGTGAGATCGGGCATCAGGCTAGGTTCACAGTTCACACCAGAGAGAGGTATATTATCTATGGTTCACACGGCATTGTACTGCACGGTTTTAGCAGTATTCGATTTTAACCGTACACGGTGCGGAGTAGTGCGGACTGTTCACACACACACGGTGTTTATTCGTTTAAAAACGAATAGCCCCAGTTTATATACAGCGATCTCCTTGAGTAGACGTGTATATTGATATGGATTTTACGAAAAGCTGAGAAACGATGAAAAAAAGTTTTTCAATTACTTTCGGATGTCCAGAGAAAGTTTTGTAACCTTGTCTTGCTTTCTCTTCTGTTGTTTCGAAGTTTGGATTTAATATTATCATTATGTCTTTCCAAGCCGCTTGAGTTTCAACGCGATTTTTATACATTTCCATGGTTTTGTCCCACAAAACGGGCTTTTGTTCCACCAAAGATATCAGTAATTCATTTTCTATAGAAGATTCGTCGGTCATTTTGTAATAATACAATGAAAACACGTGCGGTCCTTTCAAGAAATGTTTCAACACTAGACGCTTTTTTCAGTTGCTATTCGACAAAAAAACGTGTGGCATGCCGTCGTGTGAAAGAGCTAATGTAAATACTATGCGCCACTGCAGACCGAATACGTTTGAGTTTATTCGGTTTGCTTGACAAGTCCGTTGAGTATTCGATAGACGTGTGTGTAAACGTATATATGTACGTTTTTTTGCAGGACAAGCGACGTGTGAACAGTTCTATACACAATGTATGCGCCACTGCTTATTCGATAAAATTCATCCTGCACAAAAACGTGCAGTACAATGCCTTCTTTACTTTTCGTAAACACAAACACTCTTTGAAAATGGGAATGTAATAAGTAATAGGTCAGGAAGATTTGATAGCAATACTACAAATATAAAACATGAAAAACGCAAATCAAATAAACCAAAAAGTGCAAAAGAGGAATTGATGGAAGTTATTAAAGATTTCAATAAACAACAAATCCAGTCAATGAATGAAATGTTCCACCGATTTATAAACATTTTAAATCATCAGAACACTTTAATTTAACAAAATAATTAGAGGGACACACTTAGAGACCAGAGGAGGAGTGAGGAGATCAGAGAGGAGTGTCAAGTGGAGGATGTAGTGAGATGGAGTCGCGAGAGGAGGAGATTTTGGAATGAACATGTGTCGCGCATGACTAGTGATAGAATGGCAAGCGTTGGTCACCCCCAGGAAGACCACCAAAGCACACCAAAGAGATGGAGGGATAGTTGGACATCAATATCGCAAGAACGGGAAGAGAGGAATGGGAATGGGTGAAACAAGCTGTTAGCTTTCGTGAAGAAGAATTAGAGGGACGAGCTAATAAACATTTAAAAAAATATAGTTTTGAATTTATTAACAACTGTACTGTATTTCTAGACTGACACCCTAATATATTTTTTTTATTTGGGTAGTTTACTTAGTAGTGTTTCTATTACGATTATTATTTTTAAGTAGTGTATATAAATTACATGTTGTAAGATATATTTTTATTTTTTCTTTTATTATTAGTATTTCTTTCTTAGTACAATAAAGTTACACGTCTCTTAGGCCCACTTGACAGTACAATTTTCTGCACAGTTTTCTGTACAATCTATATTGTATCGTTGCATACACAAAATGTACGGAAAAGCTGTGCAGTTTTGTATGTAGGTTAGGTATTTTTAGTATATGTGTATAATAAAATATGTAAATTATTGGTAAAACCCTCATAAAACCTTTCCAAATGTACCTAAAATTAAAAAAAACATCTGGTGTATGAGATAGGGATCACAATGAAGAGATTATTTAATCATTCTTGTTCCAGTAGTTGCTGTAGTAAGTTTAACTAAATTAACAAAATATTTAGTAGTAAGTAGTTCTTATTTATAACTTCTTTTTTATGTTCACTATTATATTATATATTATACACTTATATTTGTAAATTAGTTGATGTTTGTTATATGTAGTTATAGTATTATTAATATTTGAACTTATTTTGTTATTGGTTGTAGGATAGTTTGTAATCATAAATTATTGATAGTAGATTAATTTCTTATTGTATTTTCTTTAATTTGTGTAATTCTAGTTTAATTTTTCATTTCAAAAATTGTTGATTATCCATACATAAAAATAGAAATGTCTTGGTCTAGGGAACATGTAAGTGAATTGATTGAACTTTATAAAGAGAGACCTTGTCTTTATGCCATTAAAAGTAAAAATTATAAGAACAAACATGCTCGAAATAAAGCATTGAGTGAAATAGAGGCCATATTAAATTAAAGCTCACACGTCCAAGTACAACCATATTAGAAGTAAAAACAAAATTTAATTCTTTAAGGACTACTTTTCTGTCTGAATATCGAAAGTGGCAACAGTCTTTGAAAAGTGGATGTGGTGATGATGATGTAAGTATCATTTAATAAAGTACATACTAAAATATATTGACCATATTTTATAGATTGCAGAACCAACATTATGGTATTTTGAAGATATGATGTTTATTGTAAATCATACAACCGCTCGTAAGTCGACTGATGTTATTAGCGAAAACTGCGAAGGTGAAGAAATAATTGTGCAAATGGATCAAGATATCGACTATTCACAAGATAACACAGATATTGTAAGTTATCTATTGGTATTTTAATAGTAATTTTTAATATTTAGTCTTCTTAGTTGGACTACAGTTCTGGTTTATTTATAAGCAATGCAAATGAGGACGTTCAACCTGCTCCAAGTACCTCAAGTAATTATATTGACGAAGGCGCTATAAATACAGGTGATTTTGGTACAGAAAACTAGAAAAGGAAATGTGAAGCTATTAAGGACAATACTCCATCCCGCAAGAAACGAAAAGATGATGAATATTTGAAACATGCAAATGATGCTTTAATAAAACTAACTTCTGCTTTGGAGAATTAATGAACCAACTCAACAGCCTGAAAACAGTGAGGAGGTATTTGGTAAATTAGTAGCCGCCAAAATTAAAGAAATTAATTGTCCTCGAACAAAAAATGAAGTTCAATTTAAAATTTTAAATGTTATATATACATATTTAAATAAATAAATATATTTTTGTATTAGACTTTATTTTTAATATTAATTAATCATAACTGGAATAAACATAAATCAATGTTCTACATATTATGCTCAGCCACTGCGTGTTCCTGCCAATCCACACTCCCATTGTTGGTACAGAAATAGTTCCGGAATTCATCTCTAATATTTCTGGCTTCAATACTTGACTTATTACCACCTTGTTTTACAACTGTTGGTAAATGTTTGGTATTGCTAATGTTAACATCTGTAACATACCTTTCACTTTCTGTTACCAAGAAGTTATGAAGTACCACACATGCTAAAGTTATTATTTCTACTTTTTCAACACCTAAATTTATTGGTTCTAATAAAACTCTAAATCTATTAGATAAAGTTCCAAACGTGCTCTCTATTAATCTTCTTGCTCTTGATAATCGGTAATTAAATATTTTATTGTCATGACTTAAAAATCTTTGCGGATATGGCTTCATAACTCCTTCTATTAATGGAAAGGCTTCATCTGCTAGGATTACATAAGGCACCTTTTTTCTTCGACCAGGCAAATTACATGGGGGTGGAAAATTCAATTTGTTTTCTGCTAGGCAAGATGCGAGTAAGCTTTCACGAAAAACACCTCCATCACTCACTCTTCCATTAGTACCTACATTTACATAGGTAAATTTATATTTACATACATAATGGTGGTCTAAATGTAATATGTTTCCCATCAAGTGCCCCACGCAATTGGGAAATTGCCACATTTCAAAAAGTCAGTAGCAATTTTCTGCCAAGTTTCAGGATCTGTGGGTACCTATAAATATCAAAAAGAAAATGTATATATAATACAGCTGAGATTTAATCAACATACTGTTAAATAATGCTCTCTTAACTTCTGGTAAATTGTTTCACACACTTCTGGAACAAACCTCGAAATAGTGCTTTCATGAACTCGTGTTGAATACATTAGAGACCGGAAACTTTCACCAGTTGCTAAAAACCGCAAAGTAATTTGCAACCTGAAAAATCATAAGTATATTGTATTTGATTTTTTTTTAATATTAAGAATATCTCACTTGCTATGGGCTGATATACTGTCTAGCATAAATGTATCTTGCTTTGTAATATCATCTCTAATGTAATCTAATAATTTATGAAACAGAGCATCATTCATCCTTAAATAATTCCTATATAAGTCAGGGTCCTCAATGCGTAATTCATTATTAATTATTGACAAAACATCCCGGCCTTAAAAGCCAAGGTTTAGTCCATATCTTTCTTTTTTGTTCGCGTTTTTTATTTTTTATATTAAGAATGTTTCTTATTATAACAAGAACTGCAGCTCGTAATAAATTCTTTCTTTTATTTGTGTCCATTTGGAATTTTTCCAGAAAAATACCACTGATCTGTATAATGTAAATGGATAAGCAATGCAATAGGATGCGCGTGGAATTTTTATGCCAAATTGAATACTCA
This sequence comes from Amphimallon solstitiale, assembly GCA_963170755.1. NCBI lineage: Eukaryota > Metazoa > Arthropoda > Insecta > Coleoptera > Scarabaeidae > Amphimallon > Amphimallon solstitiale. The sequence continues at coordinate 94,917 of CAUJHA010000194.1, forward strand.
ACGCGGGGCCTACGAGTATGCGCAGTCCCTAGTCTTTTGACATTCGAATGTGAAATCACAGTGTGAAATCACTAAAGTTCCGAACGCCGATTTCAATAGACGTTCCAAGTAGCAAAATCACAATTTTAGAGAAGGATAAAAATATATATTTCCTAATGTAGAACAAGTGTGCATATAGTGATTTTGCTACTAGGGGTACTAGCTTTTTGTTTATATTTTTGGAGTATTAGGCATTGAAAAGGATTATAATTATATAATTCCCGACATACCATCATAGACATTGTTATCCCAAAATGTCGTTATTTCTGGTTTTGTTGTCTAACAATTGAAGCGCATTGTTAAGTGTGCTAAATGTGTGTCCGTACTAGAAGAAATCTCACAAACATCTGTCGATAATGCTAGTTTTCATCTTTTGAATAGAAAAAATCGTGGTGCTTTAATACGTCCTTCACAAGATGTCCAAGTACACCATATTCTTGTACAAAACTTCCTGTAAAGGCAGTGTTTTTTGGGCTATTTTAGGCTATTTGTACGTTCAATTTCTATTACCTTGTTAGTAGAAAATAAGTACTTTGTATCCTTAGATACACATATGTTTGATTCATCTATTTTATATGAAAGTCACGTTTCTCTTTTGATTAACACTTTTTTATAACCAGTAAATATTTCAAAAGGAATGTATTGTTTATTTTGAGTGTTTTTTCAAATTTCCCTTAATAAATAAGTATTTCATTATCTTCAGATGCAGATTTTAATTTTAAAGTTCATGTTCTGACAGACTGTCTGTAAATGTTTGTACGCCAATTATGTTGGTAGTATGGATTTTATTTTTCTAAAGTTGATGGAATCCAGTAGCGGAGTATACAGCACGTGTCAATTTTCATTAGCCATAGGCGATTAATTCATGCAATACGTGACAACATGGCACCCCCTACTTTTCTCTTCAATGCGAGCGCGACCGATGATACAAGCTCAAGTTAGCAGTAGCTGTTGGACTATTGACTTGGATGTTTGTACTGCGCTTAGAAATAATATTTACGCCTTGCAAGGATTTTTCTTTTTCCTTTCAGTAAATGCAGAGAATTATTAAGCATGACACAGACAAAAGCGTAATTCTAATAAAATTAAAAATAAGGTAAATAAAAAAGGATTATGAAAATAATAATAAACAACTATACGTGTTCGCAGCTACACATTTAATGTAGAAGTGGCAAGATCGGGGAAAGTCGCTGTGATGTCGATTGTTGCCGGGAGATACACGTTGCCACGTAGTATTTGTATACGTATAAATCGCATGTAAACATTGAATCCCTATAGCTAATGAAAATAGACACATACGGTAGAAGCACGGCATGACCATATTGTTCTGAATAATGACAAGCACTAAAGCACAATGAGGTTATATTGTAGAGACTGTTAATAGCTACATTAAAAACGGCTATTATTAAATGAAAATAACTCTGATAAGTAGAAAATTAAGTTTATTTATAAAAAGTTGTTGAAAATGGTTTCCATTTGCTTGTAATTACAAAAACGCTATTATTAAATGAAAATAACACTGATCAGTAGAAAATTAAGTTTAGTTATAAAGATTGTTGAAAATGTTCTCTGTTTGCTTGGAATCACAAAAACGCTATTATTAAATGAAAATAACACTGATAAGTACAAAATTAAGTTTATTTATAAAAATTGTTGAAAATGTTCTCCATTTGCTTGTAATCACAAAAACGCTATTATTAAATGAAAATAACACTGATAAGTACAAAATTAGATTTATAAAAATTGTTGAAAGTGTTCTCCATTTGCTTGTAAACACAACATTATTCGTCTTTTTATGTTTTCAAATATATAGCAAAGCTGTTCTTGTGTTATGTTTTGAATTTCATGCCTAATCGCTTGTTGAAGTTCATCCAAATTGTGCAAACGGTTTTTATAGACATTATTTTTTACCTGTCGAAAAAGAAAATAATTTGGTGGTGTTAAATCTGGACTCCTCGGTGGCCACATGTCTTGGCTTATAATACGATTCCCATAAGATTGTTGCAAAAATTCTATGGTGGTCCGTGAAGTATGAGCAGTGACTCCGTCTTGTTGGAAATATCCCCTCATTATTTCATCATCATGCAATAATAAATTCTGTCAAAATGACAGTTTGATATCTCTCTGCATTCATTATCTCATTAAAGAATATTGTCTCTATTATTCTCCGTCTTGAAATTGTGAAGGTTCTCTGTAGCCCACATTCGGTAATTCTGGCTATTTACATAACCAGATAAATAAAACCATGCTTCGTCAGTGAAGAAGGTTAGGTCCAGTAAATCATTATTATAAGGTGCTAGTTAAACCATTGACAGTATAGTATACGTTGTTGATAATCACGAGGGTACAATTGCTGCACAACCGAAACTCGATAGGAATGCATATGTAAATTTTGATGTAGAGCTTTTGCACAACTAGCTCTACTAAAACCTGAAAAGAACACATAATTAAAGTCTTGCACTTATTTAAATAGTCTAGCTCGTGTACCTTACTGTGCTGATAACCTTCGTAGTGATTTGTTGGGGCTTTGATTGATTCGTTCGTCAAGACTATTAACAACAGCTACAGTTAATATTGTAGGTCTCCCGGTTGATTTATCCTTACAAATACTATTTTTTCTATCAAAACGCTTTACAATCTCATGCTTGTGATGGGCGAAAACGTCATAGTTGATATTTTCATTAGGAAATGCTTCTACAAACTGATCGAAGGAAGAGTGTGTAAACTGTACACCAAGTTCCATCCTGATTGCGAGTTGCACTTCGAAAGTGGGCCATAAGAATGTGTGCGTCTTGTTCAGGTGTAAACATTTTTAGCTTTCCAGTCAATACTAAAAAAAAGTAAAGTAGTGGTTATTCAAACACAAGTTGCATTTCATATTAAATTATTACTTACCTACAACTTACAAACGATAACTATTGAGCTCTAAAAAGAACTGTTCGAAATTAGACGTATAAATAAGAAGAATGCAGAGAAAATTATTTTTACAAAACCGACGATACAACTGACAATACAATTAATGACAGTTTATCAACAATTTATTTACCTACGTCTATGTACACAACTCAAGCGGCAGAGTTACCACTACACTTTGATATAATTGCAGGAATACCAACATAATTGGCGTACAAACATTAACAGACACATATGTATACTTTTCAAAGATTTTAGGCATTTCGAATTAGCGCCTTTATTTTATGTTATTGCGCATGTGCGTCAGCCCCGTGCGCAGTTCGTATTTGATCACAATTTTTAACATGCTATTGCTTATCCATTTATATTATACAGATCAGTGAAAAATACACACAAATGAAATTTTAAGGTTACAAAATTTCGGATACCCGCCAAACTAGTAATACATTCGACGCATGCCCGGACCTTTAAAATTTTGCATCCTTGCAAGTGGGCAAAATAAATTCTGCACAGAAAGTTGTACAGAATATTCTGTACAGAAAACTGTGCAGAATCTTGTACAGAAAATTGTACTGTGTCAAGTGGGCCTAAATATATAATAGCTTGTATTTGTATATCACTTGTGAGCCTATACCTTAGAAAGACGACACATGTATTGAAAGAAAATACACTTTTTCTTACTTTTAAAAAAATATATTATTTTGCCTTGTGTGTAGTTTATTAATATAGTATAATATTAATAATGCTACTTGTAATGTTCATATGATGTTATTGTTATGTCAAGTTTTGTATAAAGTAATAATTTGTACACTTGCTGGAAAAAATAACAGATTTGAAGGAAAATATTAATTAGAAAGGCAGTGATTTGTAAAAGGGAATTTAAATTCATATAGTAAATAATTAGTGTACACATAACCATTTAACAACAAATTGGTCCAAACATGTATGACCATTTAAATTAAGTGTTTCATTTTTAAAAAATTGAACGTTAAGTATAATACATTCAATCTGCAGGAAACAATCATGTTAGTGTAAAAATAAAAATAATTACAGCATAACCTTCACAAACTTCGAACTTATTTATAATCAGTACAATAGAATTATACACATAAAGGCAGTATGCAATCATAACACATAAAAAAAATATGGCCCATTTAGGGTGCTTTAACCGCTCGTCTATATTTGACCATATTGTCGTCATGACAACCTGCGAACGTCAACCAATCACAACATCCGCGTCAGTAATCAGACAGCGTCCATGGGCATTCAATTTTGGATTACTTCCACCGGGTTTCATATGGTTTCATATGAGATATGCTAATACGTAAATAATTAGACGATGGTAAAGACGAACGAGATACGCTAGCATTACATAGAAGACCCAAATAAATCTGTGAATAGACAATATAGTACAGCACTAGTAATCAGCTGTAGCAGTCAATGGTAGCAGTATAGAAGACAACATTCAACAGGTATGTTGTTAATTTATGCAACTATGCTTGTATATACATAACATGCATTTTTTTAGACTACCTCAAATTCAGCTTGACTCTTGGATAGTAGATGTAATGAATTAGTGCATATTGATTGCATTTTCATGAAACTGTAAAATATTAAAATTCTAGTATGTTTCTCTTTTGCATCGATTAAGTTACTTCCAAAATATAATTTTATTATTCTGGAAATAGAAGTTTGTTGAGATTTGTATTACTCTAAAATAACATGGAAGATGTGATGTTGAGACCTGGGATACAAAAGAATATTTTATTTATTTAAAAACAGATGAACAGAGAATTTTTTTGCTTGAAAGAAATAGTATTGATCTGAATGTATGTAATTCAAGAATTTCTTGTATATTTTGCTTGACGGAAGCACATAACAGTTATTAAAGTATAACAAAATACTTTATTAATTAATTTATATATTAAAGAATGAAGAAAAGTATTACCATTTGTCAGAAGAAAATCGACAACAAGGATACATTAATCATTTGAATAAAGAAGAGATTGAATAGAGATTTGTACCGTATATATTATATTTGGAAGAGTTCGTATAATATAGGTCTGCTACGAAGAGGTTCATGAACTTATACCAAGACGATAAGGAAGGATTTACTTGGACATCTCAGTAAAATATAGGAGATCTACAAGAATAAATATCTGATGTAAAGGCAGTATTATATAGAAGAAGGAGTTTATCTGGCCGATGTATGGAGTAACGAAGTTTTCTAGTTAATCAAGTTAGTATGAGTATTAAATTGAGTTATTCGTACATTTTCATTTTCAAAGCAAATGTCAATATTTGATTTCCATAACAACTCAATTTAAAGTAGAAGTTACTGTCAAAATTTATGTTTAATGACATTTCTTTCTTGTTAAGTTAGAATTTATATTAGAAACGAATCATTTGTATAATCTTGGATGATATTTAAGAAGTTATACCATTACAATATGTACACTAATTCAGCTTGCTGAAATTATATGTTTGATGACCTTGTGTTGTGCTTTTTGCATTTTTTGAATGTTCTCAAAAACAGCACGTCCTTTAGTTGATTTTTCGATAAAGTTGTAAGGACTTTGAAGTTGCAAAGAACGTGTTTGTAATTGAAGCTTGTTTTTCAACCTGTGAGTCCCCGAAGTCCTCTTAGGGGAGTCGCGGTCGCAATCCAGGTAAAAGTAAAAAAACAAGGGTTATAAATCTTATACTACAATAAAAATACAACAGTTTCACTGAGAAGACTGTACCTGTTTATTATTTAATATTTTTTGTAATCTTGGTTCTATGTTTGACATAATAATTAAAACGAAAATGAAAAGTGTGAACACATGGATGTTAAAACTAACATCAAGCAGTAAATAATTACTGTGACTTACATATATATCTATACGTAAAACGTATATGCATATATGCATGTGTTTGACAATAGCACTTAATGTGTGTATCTCAAACACATGCATATATGCATACCATAAGACCGCGTGCGTCTGCATTATCGCGATACCTGTAGAGTAAGCGAAACAGATAGAGATGCCTGTGTATTAGAACGGTAAACAAGTAGACGCAGTGTTATACTGGATTACAACAGAGATAGTATTTCGCATATGCCTATGATGCACTCGCATTTGTCCAAAAAATCGACATTTATACGGTGTAGTCGGGCAGTCGCTTCCATATATGGGCGTCAGTTCGAGTTTTATTATTGCTTAAGAATAACATTTTTTTAGCTAATTACAGGTTAATTGCAATGTTGAATTACAATTCTGTTTTAAGAAGTAAATATTTTATGTTTCAGTATTTTATTATAGTTGAGTTTTTAGATTATAATATTTGTTGAAAAATATTATTTTAGTTAAGAAGTTTTTTTTATTTTAAAGTCTAGGAGTTATTTATTATTTATTTTTGCTCTTTTATGTTGTTTATGAAGCTGTGATGAGTTACTTCACTGACATATTATCAGTGATTATCTGATGCTTCAAACAACTACAAATAATTACTTACAACGGGAACGCATTACCTATTACACTGCTCTTCACTTGATTTGCCTACGAATACATTTATACGTATAACTTATACGCCCGCTGTCGGTGTGGCAATTCAAGTTGGCACGCCCATTTATAGTCGACCAGTAGTTACTAATACATGCATCGCGCTATGAACGGCGGCCACACGGTATACGTTTTACGTATAGATATATATGTAAGTCACAGTAATAATAATTAAATCATTTTCCAATTGGAGCCTATTTCTCTTCTTAGTTCTTACGTTAACCATTGAAAAGAAAGTTAGTTCACATAGGTAGGAGGTGGCAAAAGGCATTAACAATTTCAAAGCTTTCCTTGTAAGCTCTGGATACTCTTCTTTTCTTTTCATCCAGAAGATATCAAACGTTTGCGAACTAAATTCGATTTTAAGCATGCCGTCAGCAGCCAGATCTATAAGATTTTCTTTCATCTTTGTTGGCAGATCAGCCAGTTCTACTCACATATGTATAAAAGGATTTAGTATCCATCTAAGCATGCTGTCAGGTTGAAAGTTCAGTTCTGGCTAGTAACTGAATAGTTTCTCTTGCCAATTTTGCAAGCTCTGTACCACGCAAGGTATGTGAGAACTTACTACCAATGATTGGTCCATTGTAATTTCTTCGACAATCTTCTAAAGGCAAGGGAAAGACTCATACATCATTTTTTGTAAAGCCGTTGACCACAAACGACGTTTTGCGAGGAATCCCTTGATTTTATCCTTTGCGGTTAGAATGTTTTCCTCTCTCCCTTGAAGGCTCTTATTTAAAATATTTAGCTGCTTGAAAAGATCAGTGAGAAATTTTATTTTTAATAGCCAAACAGGGTCACAAAAATAAATCACATATTCAGATTTAGCATCTTGTAGGTATACTAACAATTCAGCTTTTAGTTCCAGAACTCGTGTCAATACTTTTCCTTTGGATAGCCACCTGATCTCTGTGTGATAAAGGAGATTTTGATGGAGCGAATCCATGTCTTCACAAATGATTCTAAACAGTCGAGTTTGCAAGGCTTTACCTTTAATAGAGTTCAGAACTTTGATCACATCTTTACGAACATCATTTAAGCCGGATGCCAGCGTTTGTCGATGAAGAAACCAGAGTATCCATGTAACATTTGGCATGTCTTCTATGATGCCTTCATCTGCTTCAAAGCGCACAAATACCACAAATTGCGTGCAATCTGTAACATCAGTAGATTCGTCAAACTGCAAAGCAAAATGTCGACTCTTCTTTAGCTTTTCGACTATTTGTTCTCGAATGTCGCCGGCCATATAGTCGATTCTGCGTTTAATACAGTAGTACCCACGTATCCGCGGTACATACGTTTCAAGCCTTACCGCGGATACCGAAAACTGCGGATAATAGCGAACATCTACCAATTTTCGTTTAAATGCAAGTATGTGCACGTATGATATTACATACTTGTATTAAGTCAATAACAAAAGGAATTCAGTCTCATTTATTTATTTTATTATATTGTAGACTAGAAAGTACATCCATATATTAGATATTAAAAATAATTTTTAATCGGAAAAAGAATCTTCAACATCAAATGATTCTTGCACCTCCACCGGAGAGAAAGTAAACGCAAGCGATGTTGATGGCACAGGATTCTCGATCGTTGATGCCCTTTTGTCATTTTTTTGGAAAAACATTAAATGGTGTTTGAAGAGGGTCCAATGCTTCAGTTATTGATTTAGTTACTTTCATGCTGCGTTCCATTAAAGAAAGGATCGTAATGTACGATCTCTTCCTTTAAATCCTGTGCAATAGACATGAGTAACGCAGCGCTGCGTTGAGTTAGTGCGTTGATACACTGGAATGCGTTACAAGTATTAATACAGCAGCTTCAACGCAATAACGCATCAGCGCAATTCGTAATACACTTAATACAATAACGCATCAGCGCAATTCGTAATACACTTAATACAATACACACACTGCAGCTATAGAAATGTCGTGCGTCGGGAACAATTTTCGATTAGTTTATAATAGGTACCTATGTTGTTTCAATTGACAATGGGTTTCGAATTCGAAACTTAAAACAATTCCAATTCTCATTCATTTTTATTTAAGAATATATTCAAAAGTACTTCAAGATATGAAAACAAATATATCAGAAGCAAGGTTTTAAAATTAAATAACGAAATATGTACGAATAATGCACATAAATAAACATATAAATATCGATATGTATACATAATTAACAACATTAATTATATTTTCAAACAAAAAGAAATTTATTTTAAAAATATTGGCATACATATAGGTACTAAAATAAAATTTATAACATTTTTAACACAACAAAATTATTCAATATTCTAAAAATAATGTATAACATATAATAATAGTTTCTCAAATAAAAAATAAATATTTACTCTGTATTATTTAGATTGTAATTTAGAAATATCACCTGTGATATTTTACTAGTTTTAAGTCTTTCGCGTTTTTCGTTAACAGTCTGTCCGGCGTGAGAAAATATCCTCTCGCACGGTACAGAAGTGGCCATAATACATAATCTTGTCTTCACCAATCGGTATAATCGTGGATAGATATGCTTTCTCTGATGCCACCATAATAAAGGATCCTGAAGGACACCTTTGCTATCTAGTCTTGGCAATATGGGTTCTTCTAGATATTTATCCAATTCAATAATGGCAGATGCTAACGGATTATTAGGAGATTGGTGTTTTTTAACCTCCGAATCAAAATCTTGCCACAGCATTTGAAGAAGATCATTTTTATCTGTAGCATCTGTATTAGTTTGTGGAGTACTCAATGGTTCTGGTGGGACATTTTCTGGCATGTTTTCATGTAAATCTGGAAGTTTTGTGTTTGCTACTTTTTTATATAATTTTTCCACTGCGCTTTTATATTTTTTGTCGTCTATAAAACCAAGCTTTTTAAATCTCGGATCCATAATTGTTGCCTGAGAAATTAATTCATTTTCTTCCAAATCGCCAAATCTCTTCTTTAGTTCGTCTAATAATTTTTTTACTAATTTATCTACCTGTGGCAATAATTCAGAGCAATTAAAAGATTTTAAATGTTTTATTAACTGCTTATAATATATAATTAATGACGATACAGTAACATTATTTTCTGAACTAATGACGGTTGTTATAACGTCAAACATTTGCAATACTTTTAATGCTTGTTCAATAACAATCCAATCTTCGTTTGTGAAAATTTCTACTGCCCTATATTCATCGTCATCTGTTCTAGCTGACGAAGAATTTATAACCGCTAATGTTGAAATTAATGCATTTTTAATGGTTAGTACACGACGCATCATTTCGTACGTGGAATTCCACCTCGTTACGACGTCATTTTTCAATTTTAAAAAAGGGAGATTCATTCTTTCCTGAGTTTCCTTTAGTTGAGCATACGCGTGGCTACTTTTGTTGAAATACCGTACTATTCCTTTAATTTTCTCTATGATCAACTGTATTTCTTTTATTCCTGATTGAGTAACCAAATTTAATGAATGCGCAAAACAGCCCCAATGGCGCCAACCACTTATGCGTGCAGCTGCTATCATATTTGACGCGTTATCTGTTACTATAGCAGTGACTTTGTTTGATATATTCCATTCTGCTAAAACGCTTTTTACTTTGTTTGCAATGTTTGCTCCGGTATGTCTTTCAGTATATGATATACATCCCAATAAATCAGAGGCTAAAAATGTTCGTTGCTCTTCTTCAACAACATAGTGTGCTGTAATACCGTAGAAACTATCGTTAGTCCTAGAAGTCCATCCATCAGTAGTTATGCATACTGCAAAAGCTCTGTCAACACGCACTTTTACAATTTCGACAGTTTCGTTGTAAATAGTTGGAATTCCACTATACTGAAGGGATGATATTCTTTAGTAATCATTATCACTACTTGTCTATCTATTTCTTTTTGTTTATTTATTGACAATGGTCTAGTACTGGTAAAGTATCCTGCTATGTTTTGGTATTTTGGAACCTGTTTAGGCAATTGACGATCTTCCGTTGAAGGGCCAGCAACAGCATCCTTAGTAGTATTATTAGTGCAATCACTTTTAAAATTCACACTTGTCACCCGTAGGTCACTTTGTCTCTTAATTTGATGACCCGGATGTTTTTTTGTTATATGACGAATCAAACCACACGTTGATTTATGGCTACTGATAATTGTTGCCCACAATACAAACATTTAACCTTTTTTTGTTCATTTATTTCTGAAAAGTGTAGCCATATTTCACTTTTCTGTTTAGATGACATGACTAGAATATTTGAAATATAATTATGTGGAATAGGTATTAAAATAAAACACACTATACTTATGAATATGTGTGTATTTCGTATTAAAGTGTCTGTAGAACTAACTCAAGAGAAAAATAATATCGTAGGTATATCGCATTTTTTAAGTCCAACTGTACATATTATAAACAAATATACTCATACATAATAGAGCACTGGCATTTTAATGAGTATAACAAATACAAACAATTCTCGAGGGGTAAACACCACGGACCACATATATATTTGTGATTTATATTTTTGTATAGGAAATGCTCATGATGCATTTCTAACAGTAATTATAAAAATAAAGTACTTTGGTCGTCAACGGCTCTACTACAGGTCACGCGTATGTTCGAGTATCGCGTTCTATCAATTTGTACCTACAATATTCATGTATTGTATATAAAAATCACAAAATCATGGAAACCACCGGTCGCAGCTACACACATAAAAATAATTGTTAGCAACAAACGCTGATGCTTCAAATTAAATATACATGATACAAGAATATAAGCGATATTTAAAATGAATGTAAAGAAATGCATATTAGCGATACATTGTCTATTTTAACTTTATTTTTAAAACATATATATATATATTCAAATGTAGTAAATGAGTTTTTCTTAGTTTGGATGATTACTTTCAAAATTACAAATGTATTTTTCAATGTAGATATATTTTCAAATAAATCTGAATTCTTAAACTTAGAATACTTTTTGTGTGTAGTGTTGCTATTTCTATATGATAGATAAACTACAAATTTGGTTACAAAAACAATTACAATAAATTCTGGTATCTACAGTTTTTTAAAAGTATATAAGTTATATTTATTATTTTATTTGGAAACGATGCCTTTGTAAATTCCGCGACCTTTCTATCCCATAACTCAAGCGCTACGATACGCCAGTAATCGGACGGAGTCACGGGATGCAAATAGTAAATGTATCACATGGCGCTATAGCGCAATTGCGTTAACGCATTGCGTTGATACCTTAATGTGCGCTTGAGTTATTGTATCAGCGCACAGATTTTTAGTGCGTTACCCATGTCTGCTGTGCAAGCCGAAATTCTTGGCCCAATATTTCCAAAGACCATTCAGATGCTTGTGTGTCAGTTTCTTCATCTTCCTCTTCCTCTGTCGATAAAGTTATAAGTTCCTCCAATTCTATATTTGATAATTCCGCTCCATGTTCTTCAATACACTCATGCACCTCATCCGCCATCAAATCAACGAATCCTTCTTCACTAAACTGCCTTGCTGTGTAAATGATTTTGTTTACTTCCTCATCAACAGTCGGTAAATCTTCAAAGTCGCTAAGAACCTCATTCCACAAATTCTTCGAACATGACTTTATAGTCGTTGGTTTTAATTCATTTATTGCTGTTTTGATAAATGTAATTGCGTCGGTGATTGTAAATGTTTTCCAACAATCCATAATTTGCAACTCAGGCTCTATATCCATTGATATTCTAAGTCTTTCAAATACAAGACGAGTGTATATTGCCTTAACGCACCGAATAATACCCTGGTCGAGAGGTCGTAGTAATGAGGTAGTATTTGGTGGTGAAAATACAATTTTAATATTTTCATCTTCCATAGCATTGGATTTTGGATGACCAGGTGCATTGTCCATTATTAACAATGCTTTAAATGGCAATTTCTCCTGTTCCAAGTATCGTTTGACTTCAGGAATGAAGCATAGGCGAAACCATTCAGCGAAAAGTGTTGCTGTAACCCATGTTTTCTTATTGGATTTCCAGAACACAGGCAGATTGCTTTTGTCTTTATTTTTGAGGGCGCGAGGATTTTGTGAACGATGTATTACGCCTGACTTAATCACGTGCCCTTCAACATTAACACATAATAGCAGTGTTAACCTGTCTTCGTATGCTTTGAATCCTGGAGCCTGTTTTACTGTTTTATGAATATACGTTTTACTGGGCATTCTTTTTCCACAACAAACCAGTTTCACCTCAGTTGAACACTTGCTTTGGGTTGTAGCCTTCCTCTACAATAATCCTTTTTAACTCAGCCGGAAACGTAGCAGCAGCAGCTTCTTCGTCAGCAGATGCAGCTTCTCCAGTGATCTTCAATTTTTTTAAGTTATATCTGCTCTTGAATCTATTCAACCATCCCCTACTTGCAGTTAATGGTTTTATGTCTTCTTCAGTGCTGTCTTTTTTAAAGTTTTCATAAAGGCCCTTTGCTGTAAAATATTACCACTGATCGGTATATGTTTCCTATTCATTTCTCAATCCATAAATTTAACGCTCTTTCTAGCTTTATTAGTACTTTATCACGTATTGTGGACAACGTGACCGTCTTTGATATTTTCTGTACTAAATTGTACATTTAACGCCTCGCGTTGGAAAGATATGCCACATCCCGAAACGGTCTCGCTGATTGTAAGCTTTTTGGCAGTGTGGGGTGCCACAGAAAAACTAGATCGAATATTCTTCTCCCTTTTTACAATCTCGCATATGGACAATTCATTTTAACCATATATTCTTGCTACCTCAGCATATGATTTTCTTTCTTGTATTAAATCAAGAATTCGCACTTTTTCACCAAGAGTTAATACAGCACGTCTTCTCTTTGGCTTTGAGGGACAGTCACTATCACGACTTGGTTGCTTTCGATGCATTATTGAGATACATATTACATATAAATAACGATGCGAGAACATTTAAGTCGTACCGTGTGCGAAAAATTAACGATTCTTCATATTCAGTAGGGTGGTCCTTAGGTGATACAAAAAATTAATTTTTTGAATTCTTACAGTCTCACCCCTCAAAAGTTTTCTAAACATGAATATAATAAGCTATGCAAAATTTGAACCCAATCAATCAACTCTAAGGCGTGGCTCAAGGCCCTTGTTTTAGAGAAGGATATGTGTTATTGATATACTAAACCAATAACCAATACATACCATATTTATAAAGTTATTGAACTATACAGTTAAAATACCAAATATGGTAACACAAAACAAGAAATTATAAAGAAAAAACGCATATAAACAAACAAATTTTATCTAAGCTGTTGATAAAAGCGCTTCTTTGCTGCTGTTTGGAAACTTTTTACGGTAGTCTTTTACAACTTTTAAAAGAAACTGTTTCTGATCTTCATTTTTTGTTAAAATACTGTTAAATTCTTCCATAAGTTTGACACCTCTTTCAGCCGTATCATTGACAACTTTAAGCTCTTTAACGATTGCTAATCCCTTTTGAAAATCTTCTTGAGTGTTCCAAGTAGACGGATGGTGCTTGAAAAACTCACACTCAATTTTAAATCGTTTAAAAAACGCGGCCGTATTTTTTGAAGCAAAATATTGTAGCGGCTGGTTGATAAATGTGGCAACATCTTCTTCTTGAAGTATAGGACGTTTTACATTTTGGAAATCGTCCTCATTGTCCTCATCTTCCAGGATTGCTTTTGCAAGTTCAATTTTTGTCTCTACGGTAACGCTTTCGTCAAAAAGAGCCAAAGCAATCGTCTCCGATGTCAAATACCAAAGATGACCGCAAAATTTTTTTATCGCTTTACTTGAAAGCTCTTCGTGATTGTTTTTATAAAAAAATAAATCTTTTAAAAAACTTAGGTCTTGCAGTGGTGCTTTCGCAGCTATGGGGCAACAAAACCACGCTTTAATGTAAATACTAGTAACAAAAATACAAATATCCCTAAGGCCCTCACTTTCATGCGACGTTAGTCTAAACTGGCTCCTGAAGAGAAATATTTTAAAACAATAAATGGCTTTCGCCATCCATCTGGCATGGTGGAAAGCACCGGGAATACGAAAACTTACACCTTTAGGAAGCTGGCCACCTAGAAATATTATTGCAAGTTCTAATAACTCCCTGTAGTCTTCTCTAGGATGATGTAGTTCTAACTGGGTGAGACAGAACTGTAAAATAGGATCACGGTAGTTTCTAATTCTAACGCTCACATAATCATCTTGAACTCCAGACTCATAACGCGTTAAGTCAATTTGGCTCCAGGCCTGTTGAAATCTCTTAAAGAGAGATATATCTGGTCCAGATGAGGTACTAATACAGACTTCAAAAGCACATTTTAAAATCAACTCATAAATGTGATGACGACACGGCAAGTATAACAAGTCTTTATCCAATTTTTGTTCAAGAAGAACGCAAGCGCCATTTATTCTACCAGTGTTTGATGCCGTAGTATCGCAACAAAGAGCTTCAACGCTTTTACTTAGTTGATATTCCTCAAGCAGTTGATATACAGCAGATGCCATCTCATCGCCTTTTCCAGATTCAAGTGGCGGAATACCAAGGAGATGCTCGTTACCATTACAGGTAACAATAATAGGCAAACGGTCCACTTTTTCTTTACCAGTTAATGCCGGAAGTAGTTTTTCGTCCCAATGAATTGTTAGACCTGTTTCGGACTCTTTTAAATTTATCAGATCACTCTTAAGCTCAGCAGCACGCTCGGAGCGTAAACGTTCTCGACAGCGATGAATGAAGATCTATTTATTACCAACTCTTGAACGCAGTGCCCGAGAGCCTCTGCAACTGCCACCAAAATATGAACTGAATTTCTATCACTTATTTTGCACCTGTCTAAAGCAGCTACAAGCCTAGGCGTAATAAAAGACTTATTGCCACGCTTCTGAACTTTGGAAGGACCGGGTTTGTCACACTCTACTTCAGAAAATTCTGCATTGTCATCGGATGTTGCATCTGAATCGGTCATAATAACTGCAAGGAAATTTAAAACTACTAATTAAATTAATCTCTATCTAAATAATAATAGTATTTTACCTTCATTTTCATTATTTGTCTTGATTAAGTCTTTCATGCCTTTCTTGTTCTTTCTTCAACCTTTTTTCCCTCCTCTCTTCTTTTTCTGCAAGTTTTCTGTCAATTCCAGCTAAATATCCCGGTCTCCCTTTTTGCCTTTGTGACAAAAGAAATTCTCGGTCTTCTGCTATTGCTATTGTTGAAAGGGCATCTGCGTGAGCAATATCAAAGAGTACCTCCAACTTTTCTGTGAACGCCGTTTCTTTAGTTCTCTGAGTTGTACTGTTTCTGCCACAATTTTTTTGTAAATTTCGCCATTCATTATACAAAATTTCCAGCTTTGCAACACAGTGTTGAGGTTCTCGTACCGGAATTTTGGCTTTTTGCAGAAAATAACAGTTTCGTCAATAGCTAAACGCGCACTTTCTCGAACTGTTAAATTCACGCATCTAATATTATAAAAAAAAACTTGTAGCACTTGTCTGTTCGACGGTAATTTACTACCACAAATTTGGGAAGTTTCACATCCTATTAAATACAAATTAGATCTTAGTTTACGTTTGGAAGTCATTTTTAAACACACGATACAAAAACTGATGCTTAATAGCTTATACCTTGAAATACACGTAAGAACTAAAGCGGAAAGCGAGAGCTAGCGATGCGCGCTCATACTTATATACTGTGCGTGCGCGCGCAGCGGTTGTTACACTAATGTTCCCACCACTTAGGGCCGGTATTTCAGTGCAGGTTTAAACTAAAAAATTTAAGTTAACTATATTTTTTTAGTTAACATGTATTTCAGTAGCCAGTTACCAAACAATCGAGATTAAATTCATGAAAAGTTTAATCTTGGTCGTCGACTAGGTTTAAACCTATTTTTTGAGTTGACGTATGCGAAGTGCGCACTTCAGTGGTGGTGACAACTGTCAAACTGTGTTTTGCGTGTTGGTTTTGCAACGAAATTGGTGGGAAATTGTATTATTAGTGTTTATCCAAGTGTTTATATTAAAATGAGTTCGAACTCTAGTGAGCGTATTCGAGCGAAAAATTTTGAATCCAAAGAAATTAGTTTACTTGTAGAACTTGTACAAGAAAACAGGAAAATTTTGGAAAGCAAACAGTCAGGTGCTGTTAGCAACAAGCAAAAAGACTCTGCCTGGGAGTCATTAACAAAGCAGTTTAATGCGAAATCAGGCACATTTCCTAGAAGTTCGAAAAATTTAAAAGAAAAATGGGCGAATTTGAAGAAAACAGCAGTGCGAAACTTTGCTGCCGATAAAAAATATAGGGGAGGCACTGGAGGGGGGCCTCGTAAACCACCTGCTGAAACACCCGTTGAAGCTGTCATAAATGATATTCTTGGTGAAAGATTAACGGGAATGGCAGCAACATGTGATAGTGATGGTATGTTTAAAACAATTCGTCACAATTTAAAATAATTTTTTTCCCTATTTATCAGCCATCGAGATTGAAAACCCACCATGGTTGTGTAATAAACAAGACATTTGTGACAACAGTGATGCTATTCAAGTAAATAGCCAACAACAAGAATGGCACGAGTCACTTGTACTAGAAGAGATGCAAATGTGCGGCAAATGTCAACGTTCTAATCAGAAACAACGCTTGCGCGACCGATCAGAGCTGCCAACGTACGTTGAAATCACAGTTAGTTAAACCAATTCTCAATAATCCAATTCACGGAACTGAAATACGCGCTCGGGTTTAATTTTTCGTTTAAAATTAAAACCAGTTTAGTTAATCTTGAGTTTAAACCTGAACTGAAATACCGGCACTTAGTAACAAGTTCGTACACGTCGATTATCATTATTTTACGTGATACACACCCAAGATTAGTTACCTAGTATTAGAGGCGACACAAAAACCATTGTTTGAATATTACTTATTCACTATTGCCAATTTTTGACTTACGTGAGGCACGACTTAATGACAAGTGATCAGGCTGAAATTTGGCAGGGCGTTATATATTTACAAAAGAAAAATAATGGGGGTGGGGGGTGGGGGGGAGACGTTTGAAATTTAGAAGTTCAAAAATAAGGACCACCCTAATATTTAGGCCAGTAAAAACATGACATTACATTCATATTCAGCATTTTTATACAAATTTAAACAATGAACAGTATTATAGAATACAACCACTGCCTTATATCTCGTTTACAGTTACTGTTTGAAGAGCAGTTGTTCATTGTAAACTTTTTATAAGTGCCTAATACAAACAATTCAAATATGTATTATACCTATAAACATCAGTATTTTCACGAAATGTGTAAATACACCAGTGAATAATGACGAATTATAACGACAAAAAGTTTCGTTTCGATATGCCGCATGGTCGCATCGCCGTACCGATAAATGGAACCGTGGATAACTGAATCCGCGGATACGGGGGTACTACTGTACTATTTATCTGAGAGTGGTATACCTTTTAGCTTGTCTGCCTCTTGCTTACTTAACATAATTTCCATTATATCCCTGACTGCTGGCAAAATTAAATTCTCGGCAACTGTATGCGACTTCCCAGTTTTAGCAACTCTGTAGCTGGCTAATAACGCTTTCTCGTTGACACTGGATACCTACATTAGATTAAAAAAATGTTACATTATACAAGCTTTAAATTTCATTAAAAAAAATACCCCACTACGACAAAAATTTTAGTCGATGTAATTCAGTTTTCACTTTTCGTTCAAAGAAATCCAACGGTTTATCAGCATTCTTTGAATGTTTAGTTGAGAGATGACGCTTAACCTTTGATGGTTTAATGGTTTCAAGAAGATTGAAAAACACTGCCTTAGAGGGTTCAGTTAGTAACCTAAATGATAGGTGTTGTAACAAAGTCGGTATAGCGTAGAATTGAAATTTCATGTTTTTGTGTGACACCCAAAATGTGGATATTTATCTTGATTTTTTTGCACTGTAGCCCTATGGAATACCTGTTTTTAATTCTGCATATTGATTACTCTTGACCGGTCCTATTTTTAGTAAGTTGAGTTCTTTTTTCCAGATACGTTCCAATCATCCTGCCAGCAAAGCCCCGGATTCCGAATTCCTCCAGACTATCAAGAGGTATACGATGATCAACCGTGTCAAAAGCTATCTTTAAATCAAGGAACAGCGCTGTGATATAGCTTTTACTATAGTTTACCATATCTTACCAGATACATCACTAGATCATTCTGGCGGTAAATTTGAAATATTTTTAAGGCCTGTGAATGTCACAGAACGGGTTGATACCGGTGTATGAGGCAAAGGCAAATGAAAGTGATCATTGATTCTAAGTTTAGTGTTCACGAATTAATTTGTTGGTTAAAAGTTTAATTTATTTTGACAAATAAACAATACAAGTTACAGTTAATAAAGATTTATTCGTTGAAAACAGTTCTATATGGAAAATATAATAGCAAGTACTGAACTGTAGGATAGTTGTAAATAAGACTAACAGTTTTATTTAATTACCACTATATTTCGCATAGAAATTGCATTTAAGCTGTATGCCTTTATGTTATGAAAATACTATATATAGCTACATAACAAATTATAATGGCTAACTCACTGACTCCTGATTATCTACTCTAAGTCTGAAATCTCTGATATACTACTACTGTCATTACCAGCACCAACAGAAATAATAAATGGTTCAATCAGACCATCTACAATTCCATCTAGTGTACACATTTTTATCTCTTCTTGAATCACATGCTCGGCACAAGTCTTCCAATTAGCATTTTCAATATTATGTATAGCTTGTAATAAAAGTTCTTTCACTTGCCCCGATTTAAATGTATTATTCTTGGATGCCACTTCATTTTTTATTTTTGCCCATATCATTTCCATTGGATTAAGTTCACAATGATAACGTGGCAATCTTAAAACAATTTTATTGTCATCTTTTGCCATTTCATCAATCACATACATATTACACTGTTCTTTATTAATTCTGATTAAATAAAGGAGTTCAGATCGAACCATATCGTCCCTGAATTCAATGTGCTTAGCTTGCAGCCATTTCTGCATATCTTTTTTCTTAGATGATGTCGGAATTTTCTCCAGTTTACAACTATGGTACGATGCATTGTCCATGACTATAACAGCATTGTCGGGTAATTTGGGTAATAAACAGCCAAACCATTCTTTAAAAACTGCCGAATTCATCTCCTCATGATAATCTCCAGTTTTCTTACCTTCGAAAAGCAACAATCCTCCATCAACAAAGCCATGTTCAGATCCAACATGTAAAACAATAAGCCTCTTCCCCTTTCCTGGCGGGTTGCTTAATTCTGTAGACAGCCCTTCAGTGAATGCCTGACGTCGATTTTCTACACTATGGTTTATCCAGATTTTTGCTTTCGTATGCCCTTCATTCACCCATGTTTCATCCACATAATAAATCGATCGACCTTCCCTTCTGAACTCTTTAATTAACGTTAAATATTCTCGTCTCCATCTAATGTCTCGTTCTATAAGAATGCTTTCACGGTTCCTCTTCATGTACCTACCTGAAGTTAATTTGCTTCATGAATTTGTGCAGTGAAGAACAGTACATAATAATAATAATAATTTGCCTTTATTCGAGAAAGTATACCATCACATTGATGAAAACTGGCGAAGTCTAGCTAAAGCTACTCATACTCAACCAGAGTCCATCAACTAATACAAAATAAACATAAAATAATAATCAAAGTAATAGAAGGCACAAACACAAAAAACAATAAAACACAGAAAAAAAGAAACAACTCGCACATCAGTGCATGTGAAACTGTGCTACTGCAAAGACAAAAGGTAAGATCTAAGGGCACGACTGAACCCCGCGCAACTAGAGAGGCTTTTAATATACTATTATAAAGTGTAACGGCGGAATAACTGAACGATCTCTCAAAAAGAGATGTATGATGACGCGGAACAGTGAGCAAATGTTTGAAACGCGTATTGAGAACATGGATGAAATGCCGTGGAAGATAAGAAGCCACTGATAGGGACGAGCGGAGACGTCGATTGAAGCAGCGCATGGACAAAGTTTGCCAGATGCAGTTTACGTCGGTTTTCCATATTTAACCACCCAACAGATTTCATACTGGCTGAAATGTGATCGTACTTTCTAAGATTGCAAATAAGTCTGCAACAAGAGTTCTGAAGCTTTTGAATTCGCAACCCATCCCGCGCAACCAAACATGGACCATAAATAAAATCACAATAGCTAAGCTGAGACAACACTAGGGATTCACATAGTCGTTGCTTCAAAGAAGAATTTAAAATATGTCTTTGCATATAAAACTCTCAAAACTCCATGTGTGGTAAATCGGGACGTTCCTTTATGTCAATCAAAATTTTATTCAAAGTAGGTATCTCGTTATTGTAGAAGAAAGCATGCACAATATGCCGCACAGACTATTTAAGTACTTCATCATATGTGGCAAGAATACCAGGTCGTCCTCCACTGTTTAGATGTAGTAACCGTGCCAGATTCATTATACTCCTTTACGGTCCGGTACACTGTTGATTTTGCAACTCCTAAAAGTAATAAATTATAAAATCAGTTACAATATTCAAACTGTCGAAATTTTCCCATGGTGTTGCTAATTTTAGAAATTATAGCAGTTTTTCTAAGATGTACGTCATCAATTCGCAGCTGCTTATACATATTTAGAATACACTGCTTTCCAGCTACCGATAAATGTCCCAAATCTAAGCGCTTGCGTTTTTTTGGAGGTGAATATGAACCTGAGATTGTCGTTTCACTATCCATATTAAGATCAACATTAACGTATATCATCACGCACTGACTATTTTGTTCATAAAAGAATAGGTTTGTTTACGTTTGGCATTGCAACAGAATAAGGAAAATAGAAAAGCAAAGACGAAAATTGTCAACCATTTGACATCTCCAGTTTGTCAAATTTATTGTAATATTTCGCACGTCGACTGTGTGTAAACCTATCTGCAAAACAACCAATCGCAGATGCGGGTTTTAGCGCGCAGAATTTACAGCGCTCATCCTAGTTTAAAAACAAACTCTAGTGTATTACTTATAAAATCCATCAGTCTTTTCTTCAGTAACTTTTCATAAATCTTTCCTAGATGCTTAACAAATATATTGGTCTGTAACAGGATGGGTTGTCTTAACTGCCACCTTTATACACAATAGGGTGGATCGAAAATGTTTTTTCCAGAAATTCAAATCCTACGTATGAAAAGATGTTCTATGTTATATAGATAAATGGAAAAATAACATCTTGTGGTAGCGTGCGCCCTGGTGCAAGCTGAAAATTGCCGCCCTTTGTTGAAACAAAAATTTAGATATAGCTATTTATCTAACAAGTGCGGAAAATGAATTTTTCCGCACGAGTCTGCCGTTCACCGAACGACGCGTAGCGTTAGGTACAATAGTTTTTCTACGAGCGTGAAAAAAGTCAACAGAACTAATCAAAAGTTGAGATATTTTTAACTGTGTATATGTGCTTATATTTTATTTAGAAACATATTTTATTAGATTATTGATAAAGTAAACATAAGGTAAAATATTATTAACAATAATAGTTACATGTCAAAATCTAATACCTAATTATTTACATTATAATTTATTGTAAAAGTACAATTATTTGCTTAAATTTATAGCAGGTGTTAGTTGCTTGTTGAATGGCTGCAATTTTGGATCTGTTGCTCTTTGCTGTTCTGGGATAATAATGTTAGTCGAGTGTAGTTCATTTTCGAATTCCTGTTCAAAGTTGTGCTGAGTACTTGGGCCTGGCTGTATGTCAGTGGAGGCGATAGAGCTGCTGCTAGTGGCTGATTGCGGTCTGAATATCTTGCTTGCAATACACTTTTTATTTTCCAGGGATTCATCAGATATTCTTCGACGACTTTTGTTGACTGCCACCCGCCATGACGTTTAAGATTCGTTATCCCTACTCCAGCATCTGCAAGGGCCGTGGCAGAAGTGCGCCTATAGCAGTGTCCAGTGTAGGCTTCTGGATCCGGAAGTCTTAAATATGCGGCTACATCCGACGGTATTTTCCCAAATTTGTTTATACCAACACACTGGATACTGCATTCTCCGTTGTGATGCTGGACAAAAAATCTCTTGTGAGGAGTATGTTTCAGTCTAAGCAATGTATATTTTCTGACACACTTTAAGTTCCTCTCCCCAGTAATTACAAAACTTCTACTGTGTGCGTTTTATTGTCGAGTATTTTAACTAAAATCATGGAGCTTTCCTCTTTGGGGCCGTTTAAGTATTACGTAAGCAGATTTTTTGCAATTATTAACCCACCCCTCCCCCTCGTCAGCAAAAGTAAGCAAAGCTCTTACCCCCCCCCCCCCCATGCTTACGTAAACATTGGTACAATTGATTGATTCATGATCAGCAGTTATAAGTCTAGAAATAAGGAATAGGTTTGGAATAGAGGACTGTAACGCACATAATATTCATTTAAATAAACTTTACTGACACAGTATTCAACATAGAGTAAGTTAAAAATATTATAATCTTAAGTAATATTACGAACAAAACAAACTTCTTCTAAATTTTTGCTATACATATTAATTCCAATTAACAGTCTTCAGTCCATGACACCCGAATCCATGATTCTAAGTTTTCGATGACATTGGATGTTTGCTGCTCAATGTTGTATGTCTGCTCACTTTCATCCGAATTTTGAATGTCTACGTCGTTCACATCGAGCCATTCAACATCTTGATGCTCTAAGTTTTGAATAATGCACATCAGTTCATTAGCAGGACGAGCAGCCACTCTTATAGGCCTAACTTTTATATCAGTGTGCGTGTTTACTTTTTTATGAATCTACTCGATGTGTCGATTTAGTGACTTGACGGAAGCATGATAAAAACCACACGTTTTGCATGTTCGACTAGATAACTTCATTTTTACCGTCGGACAAAAATAATCGTAGGGCATTTGCAGGAAATCTTTGAGTGAAGAATTTAAGCCTAGAGCTAAATTGACTGGAACATTGAGAAAGTGCCCTCCAATTGCATCCAAGATCAAGTCATCAACTGTTTGTTTTACTTTTACTGGTGGTGGAAGAAACCTGTTTTTTAGTAATCTAAATAAGCCACTTCTTGGACGACAGCATTCTATGTTTCTACATTTTACAATTTGAAGCAAGTATTGGCTTTCACGCACATGTTCTGAATACCATTAAATGTCTGGAAAATCAGGAAGATCTTGTTCGCCCGGCCTAACATATTTTGCAGTAACATGATAGCCATCAATTTCCATTGAACTCTATATCTTAGCTAACACATTTCCTGCAAACTCGAAATTGGATCTTTCTAAATGTTCATCAATTGTAACGCCATGTTCATTCAAATGAGACCCAAAATGGTCATGAGGCAATATCAAACCAGCCAGTTCCCGACTAAGAGGAGCCATTCTGCGCTCTACTCTGTTATACGCACTTCTGCCAGGAGCATTTGTAGCTAAAAACAATGCATCGAGATCATGTCGCTTAAAGTGTTGTATAGCAAACCCTATAACTTTTTGATAACGCGGATTTTCATCTGGCCCTCCATCAACCGTCATGATTACCACTGCTTTTACCAATCCATGGTCAGTTACTAATGGTACATGGTCAGTGCTAATGCTTGAAACTCTTCTGAGAAGCGTCTCGAAATCCTGAGCACAGAATATCTAACAATCAGAATACCGACTCGCTGTCGGCACCTTTGATCTCTTATAGCCAATTTCGATGACCTTGCCGCCATGTTTAGGGAATAGAACACAGGTCGGATTAAGGTTAAGTTTGATATCAGGGCCGTATTTACTTGTATTTTTTTATTTTAAAATATTATAAGAAAGGTTTAAAAACATCTTTATATAGAAATAAGTATGTAAACTATGTAAACATAAATAATACAGGACAAAAAAGTTACTTTTGAAAAATTCCAAAAAAATTTAATACCCGGAATACTTGTAGGTACACTTGGTTGCAAAAAAAAATGCGTACATATTAATACAAAAGGTGGAGTAATAGAAAAAAATATTGTATGTTACCACTCCATCAGATATACATGTTAGTTTTTCTCCATAACTTGGAATAAATAAATGAAAACTAAAGAGGATATGCATAATATTTAATGATTTCTCCATACAATTTTAGTTTTATGATTTTTGAAATTTCCATTAATGAATTTTAAAGTATAAAATAACCTAATTCTCGAATACAATTTTACAAGATAATCATATGGAAAATGACTACACGGATGTGTATAATGACAATCTTTATACAAAATCACAAAACGTTTTATTACGTTATCCTGTATCACCACCTTTTCAAAGTTTTCTTGAAATAAGACTTCTAAGGTAGAAATATAATAAACAAAATTGTCATTCGGCATTTGCAAATTGCCAAATGTATCCAAAGATGCATTTTGATATGCTTTAAAAGAACAAAACAACGCTGAATCATCTAAATTCTCATGTTCTTTTGCATAATGTATGCATATTGTGCAGCAATGTTGTGACAAACATTTCTTGATTAAATATCCACATATATACCTAGTAAAGTTTTTTTGTAACACATCACTGTTTTGATAATCTTTATCAATAACGTTAGTAGGTGCAACATTAGTTTTAACAGAAGGTGTACTTTGATCATTTGTCCCTATTTCTCTTAATTTCAGCAATATACTGTCTGTGTCACCTTCGCAGTTTTCAGTTCCTGAACTAAACAGTTTCAAACATAAAAGTTTTTTGAACGTTCTTCCAAACTGAGCACATGTCGGATTTATGCAATTTCCGTTTTGTTGCCTAACTTTTCCAAAAAAGTTTTCTAAGGCATCCTGGTTCAATCTCCTGATATATAAAATATTCAATACCATAATTGGCTTTGAGCGAGTCCCATAAATGAAATAAACCATTTACAGTTATTCTAATCCTGCTTAAACATTTTATATTATTTGTGCGATCGCCACTGCTGTCAAAAACTCTTAGGTTTGTGAAAAACGAATCACAATCTTTTAAAAAAGCAATTTGGTAATTCAGTCCTTTAAACACTCTATTGTATTCTTTTGCAGTCGAGGTTGTCGAAGAATTTAATAAATCAAATAATTTATCAACTCTATCCACAAACTGCAGTTCCGACTGTATTCGCAGGAAGAATTGAAAATCTAATATATAGATTTAAGCCAGCTGCCACCGTCGCACTAAATACCTGACAAGCAAATTTGACCTTCATCTTCTCAAAATTGCTAGGAAAAACATCACAGTCAGTTAACTTCAGAGCAGCCCGTGTAACATTGTTTATCGTGATTATAAAAGGTACTAATGTACTCCCACAATATTTCCTGGTTTTCATGGACAAATTTATACTTCATAAGATTATTGCGTAAAGCTTTAAGTAAATGAGGTGTATCAAACATATACACAATTTTGTCAGCAATATTGTTGTTCTGGACTAATTTCAAGAATTCGAGCAACTTGTAAGTTGTTTGACCCCATGTCGCTAATTAATACAGAAACTTTAATCCCAATATCTTTCAGTTTTTGAACGGTTTCAAAAATAATATTTTTTAACATATCTGCAGGACATCCCGATTTGAAGAAATAAAATGCCAATGGCTGACTCCATCTTGAGTAGATACCTCGAATCATTAATGTTGTCACTGCTCGAGCAGGCTGAAATACTTTTCGATCTCTATCATTGCTTTCAAAGCCAACCACTTCATCTGTGCCAATGCTATAAAACAAATTTGACTTCACACTCATTTCATCTACACACAGCACGCAAAGTCTATTTTCTTCACTAAAATTCTTTACTTTTACTTCGAGCATTTCAAACAATTGCTGGTTGTCAAGTCCAGGATTAATTGTAAAATTTTGGGTCAACTTTAATAAAGTTGAAGGGCAGGGCAAGCAAAATTTTTTTCTCAAAATGTTTTTGTACAGTCGTGGACACGAAAAGTATAATTCCACACATTCCTTTTTAAACTCCAAAGTATATCTTCTACCTTTTGGACATTTTTGAGCCTGTGCCACTTGCATATTTATAAATTTTCCAAGTGGCACAGAATGACAAACTTTTCGTGTCAGTGTTTGATATTGATCTAACGAAACATAACTAGCAATATTTCCTGTTATTAGATGTAATTTACTTTTTAATGCAATGTGTTGTCTTTGTAATTGCAGTATACTATTGTTTTGCAACTTTATAGTCCTTTTTAGCTTCTCCTTTCTGGGGGAATTAGAAGACAATCTTTTTCCTGTTTGCGTACTGCTGCTTGGTGAAATTAGTTCTTCATCATAGTAGTACCTAATTCAGCAGAAACATCCTCTTGAAGGGGTAAGAAGATACTGGCATCTGGATTATTGGAGTCACCTAAAGATATATAATGTAACTGACGGGGAATTGTTACTATTAAAACATTTTACCTGATGTAAGCACAATGTTTTGTAGAATATGTACGTTGGAAGGGCTTTCTTCAGTATCACCTCCTGAAATTTGCTCCTGCCGACTAACTTCTTTACTCATTATGTTTGGATCACTCATATCAACTGCAATTAACACACATGATAAAATTAACACAAAAGCTTATAACAGGTTATATTAAAAAACCTTCTTCAACATCTTCTTCTAAAGTGTAACTGGAAGCAGTATCAGTAAATGAGCAATATTTATGTTCTCTCAGAAATGATGAAGTCCCTTCTAGCATGGCGAACAATGTAGGAACATCATTACTGTGTAGTCTATTTCTTAAATCGTTCTCAAAATGAGCACCACATATTCTGCGACTACTATGCAATGCTTCAACATTTACTAACAAATCTTCACGACCACATGATTTAGCCTACGTTGTAGCTCTAAGGAAAATAAAATTTGTGTAAACATATCGTTATATATAGGGTCACTTGACAACTTTATTTGAAAAAAAATGTGAAATTTAATTGTACAAAAATTTATAATAGTCTACCAATTACAATTAAGAATATTGTTAATGTTTCTATGTTTAAGTCATCCCTTAAAATGTTCTTGATAAACAATGCCTTTTACACATTGGATCAATTTTATAATTATGGGAAACTATGATAACTATATTGCAATGTTGACGTGTCTAATATCAATGTTTGATTAACTGGACTAATAAAATTATTATTATTATTATTATTATAAACTTTCAACACAGCATGTTTATCTTGGTATTTTATAACTAATACACTTATATTTCTTACCTTGCTAAATCCTTAGGAAACCTGAAGAAACTTTGCTTGGAAGAATATTGCTTATTTTTGCAATTTCTTGCAGCACAAACAGACCCTGCTTTCTTTGCCTTATCCATAACTGTAAGAAACATTCATGAATGTAATGTATGTGTAAATTTATTCAAAGAAATAGATTTATCTATTTTACCTTCGTTTTCACCAAACTGGTATCGATTCCCAGTGAAACTTGTTTTATGAAATCCAACAAACTAGTCTTATAAAGAATTAACCAAGCACTTATGGATGAATGCGTCTAATGGAGTAGATAGAATAAATTAAGATGTTATTTTTAAAATATATATATACACATGACAAAGAAAAATAAATTAGGGGTGTTCGATCTCTGTAAAATATATTTGTTCAAATGTACTCAATATTTCGCGAATTGTTATTTAGCTTTATCGGGAGCAATTACTGTAAACAAACAGCACATTAAACAATAAAATATAAATAGATATATTTGTAATTACTTACAAGTATATTTAAAACTTCATTAAAAGGTTAAATTATGGTTGTATATCTATTTTTTTTTAAAAAAAAAATTAAGGAAATATTGAGTACATTTGAACTAATATATTTTACACAACCCGAACGAGCGTAATTTATTTTTCTTCCTTTATATTTACGTATGGTCGAAAATTTATATCCTCGATATATGCACTTCTAATTAACTGTTTATAATATAAATACACAACAAATTCATAAAAAGCAGTAGACAAACAAACACTATAACTTAACCTCAAAAACACATGGTTATCATAACTTCTAGTCCCACAAAATGGAGGATAACTATGCGCCACTAAGTATGCGCGAACTTATCCCGCCAATGCGAGTCGGTATTATGATTGTTAGATATTCTGTGTCCTGAGCATGAGTATTAGCAGTAGATGAACCATGCTTTCCACTTCGAATAGCGATGTATGTTGGTCCAGAATATCCAACGGCTTGCGGTTGTCCTAGCATATTGGAAGTGATTTTGATACCAGCATAAACTGATGGTATTAATTTATGCCGCTCAGCGATTACCCAGTCGTGATCAGGCAATTTGATTCTATATTCCATGTGCATTAGAAGAGGTGCTTGCTTATTTGCCGCAGTTACACCAATAGGGACCCGAGCTTTATCATCTTGAGATATGAAAAATACTTGATCTGGTCCAAGTATGGATGCTATGTTCTCCAAATAATGGATTGATGTTTCAGCGAAATTGCTATCTAAGTGGCTTTTGTGGTGATCAGCCTAAGCCCGAGTGAGCTTAACAGGGACTGTCGATACATGTCTTCGTCCCTCTGCAGAATTAAATTTTCTGGGAATCAAACGAAGATATCTCCCACTTCGACTAATGTCAAATCCTATTTTACATAATTCTTGTGTGAGTTCATCAATAGTTTTTACACTGCAAATAGATTCCGTTCGTCTTCTATCATCTGCTGCACTCCCAAATAAAGCAATATTCGTAATTGTTTTCAATAGTAATGGTTGATCGTTTTCTAGACTAGGACGTCCCACTGAATCCCTCAGGGATAGTTTTTTTTATTTCTGGATTTTCATGACAAATATCTTCTAACTTTCTTTTCATACCATCTCTGTGTTTCTTCTGGGCAACTGCGTTTTGAATCTTCCTGTTTAAAGACTGTTTCGCTGTTTATAATTCTTCGCGCAACTTAATGATCTGTTTATCAACTTCAACACGACTTGGCATAGTATCGCTGGCAAAATACAAAGCATTCAGATTTTTTTCGAGTAGAGCAATCTTATTTTTCATAGCTTCCTGAGAAGATTTTCCTCTTGGCTGTTTATCTGTATTTTCTGTGTTGTCGCATTGCTGTTGTGATTCCTCTTTGGGTTTTAGGTCTTCTTCCTGTTCTTTAGAATTTGAAGCTGGCTGTATAATTTGTGTTTTTTCTGCAGGCTTACGGGTATTCATTGCCTAAAAATTAAAACATTCTATAGGTGTTGCTAATGATTCTCTTAATAAGTTACAAAAACATACAGGTGTGACCAAAAAGGGTCGTTACATTAGACTATAGTAAGTACATTATGTTTAATTTACTTTAACATGGCGAAAATAAATTCGCAGTTTCATACATTTATCCGATCAAATACAGGGTTGATTATTGAGACGAGTCAGTAAGGGTATGATACCGTTATAGTGACAAGAAAGCGTGCCTAAGAGACCTTCCCTAACTTAAAAAAAAAATCTATACATTTTGTAAGAGAAAAACGATTAATCAACTTTTTCGTCAATCGATCCTATTTCTTATTGTGATCAAAATACTATTTTAGGCTACATAAAAACTGCATTCAAAGATTATTAGAAGCCACAGCCGGGAATTGGACCCGTCAAATACCGAAAATTAACACCCTGTATTTTTGTGATCAATCGACGGAGTCAATCATAAGGAATAAATGTATCTAATGAACATTATACCTCTAAAATTTGAGGTAGGCCATAATATCTGCTGATCATTAAACGTCTAAATTAATGTTTTCTTTACAAAATGTATGGAGAAAGTTCTTGGCGATTTCTAATATTTTTAGTATAGTGTAATATTTCTAGTACTCACCTAAAATGGTTTCATCACTCACCTTGGAAAAAAAACGTAGTAGATTGGATTTATTCTTAGTCGCTGCTTGCAATTCTTCTTCAATTCTCTTAGAAACAATAATATCAAGTTCCTTGTCGGACTTTGCTTGTAACTTATAATTACGCCACACTTCGTTAACTAACTTCTGTACATTTTGTACTTTTGTATTTGTATGAGGTTTTTTAAAACTTTCGAACAATTTTTGGTATAACTTGAATTTGTCTATTTGATACGACATCTTGAAAAATTCAACTTTGGCGAAAGTGGATCAACGGTAACACAAACATTAACTTGCTTTGCTTACAACACGTCAAATCGTCAATCGTATCGAAACAAAACTGAGACGGAAAAAATTTAGACAAGTGAATATAGCGCGTAATTCCCCTACTCAGTTCTACGTATTCATTAAATATTCGTAGGAATCCCCGAAAAGGCATTTCGTTTTCAAGCATAGACAATGTGTGGGTTGCCATATGTGTAAAAAAGTAAATAATTACTGCTGACGTAATCACCATCTAGATCCCCCCACCCCCCCATGTCATAAAAAATAAGCAAAGCAAAGAACCCCCGCCCCCCATACTGCTTACGTAATACTTGAACGGCCCCTTTCACGGTTTCAATTATTAAATTTATTAATTCTTCCCGCCTGCACGCCCCAGCTATTCCGAAAATTGTCGCCACTTTATGGAGAAGATAGATGTTATCTGGAGTATTGGATAAAAACTTCTCTACGTCATCTGGACTTAAAATTTTTGATTTTTCGGCGTAAAACCAACTATCTTTTTCTTGAGAAAAGCAATTACCTTGAAATATCTGCTTATGTCGATATTTCTCTTGAGCTTGAGCATGGTTTTCAGCATTGAATATTTTGACCAGAGTGTGGACGGTTGACAGGATGCAGATAATTCAGAAAAATACACTAAATAAATATCTTCTTTATCAAAACTTGTAATGCTTTTCCTTAAGCTCCATTTGTAAAAGATCTCGTATTCTTTTTCATATCTTCTCTTTGATTTTTCTGGTAACAAGTCCGTTTTCACATTTTATGCTGCCAGAAAAATTTCATCGGGAATTCCCTCGCTTGTATTCTCATCGATTCCATCGAGAAAAATATTCATTTTAATGAGGATTCACTTATTCACGAGCAAAATATTTCAGAAATGCACTGATAGTTTTCTGACAATAAACAAACAAAAATGAAAGTAAATAACTGGTTACTTACACATGGTAGGGGAAAGTGGTCAACATTCGGCATATTGACATTAAAAAGACAAATCTGAGAAAAGTGAGCACTTTATTCAAAACTTAAATATTTTTTATTAAACTGTGATCTATAGGAAACCTATAATGAGCAGCAAAATATCTGTTGTAACAGTGTAAGTTGACTTTTTATTTTCTTTTATTTTTTTGATAAATAGCCGAAAGTACCCCACTGAGGGGGTACTTTCAGCTGTGTGCAGAGGTACATTCGGATATACGTTAAAATAAATATTAACGTCGTTAAGGTGTGAGCAAATAGAGAAACCACGTTAGATATGGTAGAGGTGCCAATGAACACCTATCTTACATTAATATTGGAAAAGTTGACATTAAATTTGAACACACTCGCGGTTCTTGCAGTTCCATGGCTGGAAGAGGAGGGCAAAACAGCTACAATGTCATTTTTCTGCACTATTGATATGTCCTCGACAGTTGGAAATAGGAAGCTGTTGGTATGGCATTTACGGCGCATAAACTTGATTTCAAACTCCTCATCTTGGAGAGAAATTATTTGACCAACATAAAAAATATCTTTCTTGGAAACCAAAAATTTCACAAGAACGAAATTTCCCACGTCAATAATAGTCTCACTGTCAGCTATGAATTTCAAGTCTTCGAAATCTTCTTCGTCCTCCGACGACCGATCTTGCAAAACAACTTCAGTGCTTGACTCGCTTGATGTAGACATTTTTCGTTTTTTACCCAATGCGATCAAGTCTTTTTTAAAAGAAGGTAGATCGTCCATCCTCAAGTTTTTTTTGACTGATGCCGTTTTCTGCTTCAAACTTAGTTTTCTCTTTCGTTCTGCTTCTAAGCTTTGCCTTTTTTCGTATTCCGGCGTGTCAGTATAGATTGTTGATTTCACTTTTCTCCTCTCTGTTTTTTTCTTTTTTACAAGTTGTACTTTTGGATATGGCCTAATTTGACACAATGCAGCAGATGATGTAGACAGCGTTGCAGGCGAGGCTGGGGGCGTTTTGTTTATAATTTCCTGCGATTGTTTTGATGTTGAAGGAATTGGTGAGATTGTTCTGGTCTCCATTTCCATCTGTGTGGTGCTAACGTCGTCTCCATTGTCCATCAGTGGTTGGTCAGTTACTTCACTTGGGATAAAATCTTCATCACTGAATACGAATCGATTCATTGGCCAGTGCTTTTAAATGAGCTGGTTATATTTTTAATTTTGAACGCACTTTCATATGCATGCTTTGCCAAACGCGCCAGATGTCGGATTGTGAGAGCCTTTCCGGGATTTGATAGAAGCCAGTCATGCTGAGCTGTAGCTAAGTATGATTTAAATGGGCCAAATATCCCTACATCCAGAGGCTGAGTCCTGTGCGTCGTATGTGGCGGAAACGAAAGTAGAATTATCCCCTTTTCTCGACACAATTTAATGGCTTCCATAGAAATATGCGACTCGTGGTTATCTAAGAGAAGAAGCACTTTACTTTCCACAGAACATTTAACAGTGTTTGCAAAATGCTTGAGAACTTTTGGGAAAAGTTCAGAGGGCATTCACCCTTTCTTATTCCCAAGAACAATGGCAGACGTTGGGTATTCGTCGCCTAAATATTCATCTGGGTTTCTCACTCTAGGATAGACAAATACCGGCGGTACTACTCCTCCAGCTGCACTTATCATTCCCACAAATGTGACAAGCTCACCCCTCTCCTGTGAAGATATATAAGCCACTTGTTTCTTGCCTTTGGGAGCAACAACTTTAGCAGGTGGCATAACTGTTATTCCAGTCTCATCTAGATTCCAGACCTGTTCTGGCT
This sequence comes from Amphimallon solstitiale, assembly GCA_963170755.1. Classification (NCBI taxonomy): domain Eukaryota; kingdom Metazoa; phylum Arthropoda; class Insecta; order Coleoptera; family Scarabaeidae; genus Amphimallon; species Amphimallon solstitiale. Next base: position 128,285 of record CAUJHA010000194.1, read on the forward strand.
TGAGCTTATGTTTTTCCAGAACATTAGCGAACTTGTCAAAAAAGTCTTCGATCACCGGCCTATTAAAAGCCATAGACCTACTTATGCTAGTATTTTCAGGCTTGCGAAGGGATATGTCGTTGCGATACCGTTTCATAAAGCCTCGTAACCAATCAAGACCTGAAAAAATATTATTTGTAGATGTACATTTTTGATTCTTTCAAAAAAGAAAACTAACCGGCCATTTTATTAGACTCCCAACTCGGTGGCGCCCTAGAGTCCGGTAGGACGCTAGCAAAATCGTAGGCCAGTTTCCTTATCTGCTTATAGTTAAGACCATAATTCAAGTTTGTGCACTTCCTTATATAAGTTACAAGCTCTAACTCCTGACTTGAGGTCAAAGCTTGTCGAGCTGTGTATTTGCTTGTATAAGAAACCTCTTCTTCACTTTCATTGCCTGAATCGGCCCACCCAGTTAACAGCTCTTCTTTGGACTTTTTCTTCAAAAGGATCTTGATCCTAGACTGCAGGGTTTGTCTTTTCAATTGATATTCTTGTGCAGCCTTGTACTGACTTAAAGTTCCTGTCAAAACAGCTTTAATAGCCAGTTTCATGTTATTTTCGCTTATTTCGCAACGATTGGTCTTTTTAATGTAATTATTCGGCATCTGAAACAAATATTTAGGTTAATAATAATTATCACATTACTCTGATGCGGAAAAATATTTAAAAATGCAGATAAAATCTACATGGAGAACATTCGGCTACCGGCCGAATGTTAACCGTGTTATGTAGCCGAATCTTCCTCACATCCTCGGAAAATAATATTCAGTGAAAATCCAAAAGCATGGATTGTTTGGAGGTTATGTTTTACATAAACAATGAATAAAACAAAATTTCTCATCATATGCACATTGATTGGCAGTTAGTACATCAAAAATAGATTTGTAAATCAGACCAAAGATTGAACTCAAAAACTTACCTTGAGTGCAATAAAAAACACAATGGTGAAAAAAAATTAAATCGTCTGCAAATCACGGCCGTTCACACGTTGCAAACACGAGGCACTAAAAGTTCTGCCTGGCTTGGCTGGTTTGAGCGCCAAATTCAAAAGATATTGCGATTTATTGAAGATAGCCGAATGTTCCCTATGGCCGAATGTTGACCACTTTCCCCTAACTAAAGCATTTCGCAACCACCATAATATACCGGCTTATTATTAATTTGACATATTGAGGTGCAAAATTATTTCCACTTCCGCACGGTGCGGGAAAATTAATTTTCCACACTAAAATGTTTGTGGAAAATTCAATTTTCCGTCCGCTCGTAGAAAAAATAATTTTACAATGTATTTGAAACAATTACAGTACCCGCATCCAGTGACAAGAAGATAAAAAACACAATGAATGAAGCAACGCAGTTTATTATTCATACTTTTCCAAAACAATAAACTTACTACATAGCTACATAAGTGTTGTAAGAACATAAAAACCATAAATGAATTAATAAAAGTCAACATTTCAAGCTTTAGCATTTGTAAAATCTTTTATAACATAATTAACGTTTAATGATTCACATATATCATTTTCTATAGAAATAATTGCGAAATTATTTAACCGCTCTTGAGACATAGTTGTGCGTAAGTAGTTTTTAATCAACTTTTATTTTGAGAATGAGCGCTACCCACTTGCTACGGTGACATGCAGAGTTAACATGATTCTTAATGCTATGGTTAAATTAGGAAAAGTACCATGTAGAACGTTTCGTAATATATATTCTAAGACAGTTTCAGCTAAATCTACTTCTGAGACGTTAATAAAATTGTATAGTAATAATAATTTCATTGTAAAGATCAAGGCCTATGATATTTTTTTTACAGTTTTTATCATTCTCATCAGATAGTCTCTGTTCTACCCCACAGCAAAACATTTTTAAACTATCTTTAGGCATTGTTGTCAAATTTCGAAAATCACTCAAATAATTTAAATTATTTGTGTAAGTCTGAAGTTGTCCCTATTTCACGTATATGTTAAAACACGTGTTCACGTGTAATACACGGATTCACATTGAAACCCGTGTATTTAATTTCACGGATCCTTATGCACACGATATGTATAGAGATACACGTATGTATTTTCTTTTAGGTCGCGTTTCACTTAGAAATTCCCGGAATTATTTCCAATGGATTCAATAGGCGTTTAGAATTTAGATATGTATTTAAATTTTTCACAAATATTGTGAGGAAAAGGTTCGCCAAAATACAATGAGAGATATATTATTAATTCTTAAATAACCCAAAGAACTAGTGAATATTTTATGAAATAGTAATAGGAAGGATTTAGGAAACTTAAGACTAATAAAAAAAAACTTAATTATAGAAAGAAAAGTCAAAAATAAAAATAATTGTGAACTATTGAAAAAACGTTTACGTTATTAACATTCTATTTTGATACAGAAAAACTAACGTGTTACATTTTCTGTTAGAAGGCAGCCTCTTTTTGATGTAACAATGTTCCCAGCAGTTGAGAAGCATCTTTCGGAGCTGGCAGATGTTGCCGGTATGGCTAAATATGTCCATACAAGTTCTCCAATTACAGGATACTTACTAAATCTTGCCTTCCACCAGTCAAAGGGGTCCAAAATCGAACCTTAATTGAGGCTCAGCTAAATAACTATCAAACTGATTTAACAAGTCATACGGATCATTTATCTCTGCGTCATACAAAAATTCTAAAGCACTTTTATTTGATACCTAGTTCATTTTGCTTTTCATTTGATTTCTGGGGAAGAGTACTTTTAAGCATGGATTTCACTGTTTCTCTTATTCTATCTCACAATTCTTGGTAGGGGAAGATGGGGCACATTGATACACTTTTCCTTTTTTACGTCATAACACTCGAAATTTTCCAATTGGTGTTTTGGCATTTTGCAGTTCAGTACCTTAATAGTTCCTGTTTCTGTTTGTCGTAACCTCTTTTGATAATAGTACACAATAACAATTTTGGATTGACATTTTCAGATGCAACTCATTTGTATCAAACTGCCCCATACATGGGGCAGAATGATTCACGTATTGGGGACATTGATACATATTAGAAAAAATGACATACCTGAAAAACTTACGGTTCAGTAATTAATAAAATACGGTAAGTATAGCTCAAAATAGTTTATTCATTAAAATATGAAATGTAAAATGAAAAAATTAACCAGAACATGTATCAAAAACAAAGAAAACTGAGATTGAACGTACCTATAATAAAACATTATAAATTATAACACATTGTACGCCATAAAATCAACAGGAAATGAATAAAATGATGAAGTACGACTTGTTCCCCCTGTCTCTATTGGCACAGGTAACTTTAATATAACATCAGTTAAATCAGCTGTTGCCACATCCGCAATAGTTGGAAATACAAAAGTCCAAGACGTCGATTTTTTCCTTAAATATGAAACTTGATACTCCGTAGGGCTATGTAATATTTGAACATTACATATATAATAAACTACATGTCTCTTTTTGGGAAATTGTATTAACAAGAAATCTCCTTCTTTTATTTCCTCTGGTGTAGGTTTTTTCATATTTTCCACGCTTAGAACAGTGGTCTCTTCATTCTCCAGAAAGTCTGCATCTGAAGAACTATTGATAATGTCATACTCCATGTCTGAAACACTAGTAGACCCATCAGAATCAGCATAAGTTGTATTTTTAGTTTTATTTATTTTTACAGCCTTTTCATCTGTTAATTGTTCTGAAATGCGCTTTGATGATTGTTTGAGTTTTCTGATATTTTCTCTCTCTATTTTCATTTCTCTTTTCTTTTGTTTAATTTCGTACAACTCTTTTTCAGGTGTATCCGTATAAATTCGTGACTTCCCTTTTTCAGCTCCTTTTCTTTTGGTTTGTTTTGGTTTTGCTTTCGGATAAGGTCTAACTACATCAGGTGTAATTATACTGCCTGGAGGAGTAAGGTGTTTTGAACTAGATGCATCTACGTCACGTGGAGGAGTAAATTGTCTTGAGGTAGACCGAATCAACTCTATTGGAACTGCTTCTTTTATTTGATTTTTTTCTTGGGATAAATTATTTTCAACAGTAGCCAAATTGTTTTCTGTACTTGTGTGATAGATAGCAGAGGGTGCAAAATCCGCTTCACTGAACACCAATGAATTAAAGGGCCAGATTCCAGCCTTTGTAAAACCACTGATTATATTCTTTCCAGTAAACGACTCTAAATATGCTGTTTTCGTAATTTTAGGAATGTCGTAAATAGTTATACCTCTTCCTGGGTTATTTATGTGTCAGTTGTTGAAAGCTACTTTTAATTTACTCTTGAAAGGACCAAAAACTCCTACGTCAAGAGGTTGTAGTCGATGTGACGTGTGAGGTGGAAAAGTTAAATATACAATGCCATTTGCTCGAGAATATTCAATAGCTTCGATTGATATGTGTGCTTCGTGGTTGTCACATAGCATTAAAATTGGATTACTTTTACTACACGACGTGTGTTTCTGAACATGCTTCAGGACATCTAAAAAAAGGTCTGTAACAATCCAGCCACTTTTATTGGCTAGTCCCAAGCTACCTTCAGGTCCTTCGCTTAAAAAGTGATTCTTATAATGAACCCTGGGGAATACAAATATTGGAGGAATTGCGTTACCCACTGCAGAAATTATACCACCAAATGTTACGAGTTCACCTCTTTCGGCAGTAGCGATCTGTCCCACCTGTTTCTGACTTTTGGAAGCTAAAACTTTTGGCGTATTGAGAACTGTAGTTATTCCAGATTCGTCATAATTAATAATCCGATCTGCTGTAAATTGATATTTTTCCAAAACCTTTTTAAGATTGCTAAAGAAATGTTCAACTGCCGTTTTGTTAAATCCAGCTGATCGAGCTAAACTTGTATTCTCTGGTTTTCGTAAACTGATATTTATATGTCGTTTACGAAAACCCTGTGTCCAGTCTATACCTGCAAGTTTCGCAGTATCCCAGTTAGAAGGGTATTTACAGTTTAACTTTTTTGCATACTCATATGCTAAACTTTGTAAATGTCGCAGTGTAAGACCATAGTGCATTTTACTGCAAGTAATTATGTATTCTGACAATAATTCTTCTTGTTCTTTGGTGAAAACTTGTTGACTAGAAAATTTTGATGAATAAACGGCTGCATTTAATGGTTTACCAGTTAATTTTCTCTTTTCTATTCGATGTTGTAGAGTAGCAGGTTTAAGGATATATTTTTTAGCGGCTTTTCTTATTGATAAGATTCCGTTAACGACGTCCTCTACAGCAGAATGTATAGGTAATTCATCTATGTTTACTCTATCAGACTTTTTTTTGTAAGTTCTCACCATATTGACTGAAATTATAAAAAAGATATTTTTATACTGTTTAGGATTTTAGAGGGGGCACATTGATACAGTGTATCAATCTGCCCCAAAATATTTGTATCAATGTGCCCCGTTAGCACCTTGTCAGCCATTTTGCTTTTTTTTCATCAACTATTAGTCAAACGTTATAACTTTTTTATAAAAATAACTTCATCAATGATGTTACTCACCTCTAAAACCAAATGTCTAAACCAATGAAACAATACTTTCTCAATAAATGACGGTAAACGATACCACAAATATTTACTTATGCTCCTCCCAAACACGTGGTGATTCACATGGGAACAATTCAGAGCTGAAATAACGTCTAATCTTGTAAGCACATGTAAAGCCAGTGATGCCATCTTTTGATACGTAATAGAACATTTAAAAGTAGTTTACAATATGAAAAAGTTCACTGTATCAAGGTGCCCCGTGTATCAATCTGCCCCATCTTCCCCTACATGATCCATGTCTTTATAGCTAGGGTCTACAAAGCTCGCAATTTGGTTTAAAGATATTACATCATCATTCTCTTCCAAATTAAAGCAACGCTTAATTTCATTAACTAGCGTGTGTTTAAAATTCCCCAGGATTTCGTTTTCATATTCCTGTAATTTAAAATGTTTGTCTAGTACTTTACATAATAATGGCCTAACCTTAGACATTGGAGAATGGTTTTCACCGCAAAATACTGTTGTTACAACTTGTAGAAGTTTCAAAATTTTTGCTATACATTCTACCGATGTCCACTGCCTTTTGTCATCTCTAATCTCTGTGCCGTTGATGTGTCTGTGATAGACCGATCCGCCAAAACATTTGAAGTGGGACACCGATTTACATAGAGTCGCTCTAGCATTATAAATACTGAATTGAAGATTGCAACAATGTTGCCCTTGCATGCCAAGCTGATTTTGTGTTTGTTCTAAAGCTTGTTTGGCAACGCTTGAATGCTTAAAATGACTAACAATTTTACTACAGTGTTGAACTAGTTGTTGAACAGTCTCTTTCTTAAGCCCATTATTGACGGTTAATTGAAGAGTATGAGCTGCACATGTAGTACTACTAATTTCGGCACGTAGTAAGGAAATAGCATTCATAATATTCTTAGCATTATCTGTGACAATAACTGGGACCTTCTGAAGTATTTCCCATTCGGTAAATATCTTCTCTAACTCGTCAGCAAGAGTCTTCGCTGTATGACGTTCTTCTAACTCGTGTGTTGTAGGACTTCTAACTCGTGTGTTGTAGGAGTATAAGACTTTGCACACCAGTTATTATTAATAAAATGAGCTGTTACAGTTATATACGAATCCTGCGATAAAGAAGACCAACAATCAGTTGTACACATTATGTTGTCAACAGCGTTAAAATCTTCCTTTATTTTTTGTTTAATTGATAGTCTTAAAGCATCCAATCTTCTTTTGATTGCTTCTTCTTTGCATGCTTTAGGCGGCTCGCACACCGGAGCAATACGCAACTAGAAACGGGCAACAAGCAATAAGCAATATTATTGTCAGTACGTATTTCACATTCATTTATATCGCAACTCGTACACCGACGCAACGTGATATCGTTATCGCCTGTGTCGAGCAATTTGTGTTGCTAGCGACACGACGTGCGTGTTGAAATACGATAAATGTTGCCTATAGTTTAGCGATATGCAGGTAGGTATATTTGTCTCCAAGAACACAAGTATAATATCTTGAGTGTAGTTTGTATTGAAGTTGTCGGATGATCCAGCATTCAATATTAAATTTGTTGAACTTGTTGAAAAGTACCCATGTATTTATGATTATAGACGGCAAGATCATAGTAAAAGGGATGTTGTAGAGAAGGCGTGGAGTGCAATTGCAGGTGAATTAAAATTAACAGGTAAGCAGCTGGTATTTATTATTTTTTATAATGATTTTGATTACACGGTATAATTACCTTGCCAAGGTAAGGCGTTTTCGGGTTTTAAAAAATAAGATTTCAAGTAATCACGTAATTCATAAGAAGACTGGTTAATAGGTGGTATATTATAAGCTGGTTGATTTCTGCGTCTGGGGTTATCTTTCACAATCTGTGGAATTGAAAACCTACCCTCTGTGAGTTTTATAAAATTATGGAGAATACATGCACTTTTAATTACTGAAATCGCTGTATCCTCTTGACATAATATCGGCATTTGAAAAATTTCAAATTTGGATGTTAGCATTCCGAATGCACATTCTATGCATTTTCGCCCTCTTGATAATCTGTAGTTAAATATTCTTTTCTCATTATCTGCTACCGGATCTACGTCGCATTAAGATAACGGCTGAATTCGGAAATGAAACGGAGAGTCGCAATAGGGGTTGTTAAACAGGATAACGCAGGGCCGAGCTAACTCTGTCGCAGACGGCGTGACGGTTCAAGAAAATAAGAACACCTAAAAGTAGAGCGTCGGTCGGCAACGACGTTGTCCGGGCACCAGGACACTATGCTATCTACAGATAACCTACCTGCGCCTCCTACGATCTACCACTGGCTGTGTCCCTCCAGCGGGTTACCTAATGAACACCCTGTATAATTGTAGCACCTAAACTTATGTACGTGCTTGTCACAATAATATTTAAGATATGCAGAGGTAAAAGAAATAAAAGATAAGGTATTCGTAATGCAACAAAATTTAATTAAATTTGATGTGTTGAATGTTTTTTTTTAAAATAAGAAAAATTTAATTTGTGTAGTTAGGCAATAAAAAAAACAAACGTTGGATGAAAAGTTAAATTTGAATAAAGTGTAATTAAACTAGACAGTTGATAAATAAAAAAAACAAACGTTAGGTGACAATTACCAAAATTTTGAAAGTATAAAAAAAACTTAATGATTTAACATATACTCTGCGCTTCAGCAGAAGTTGGTCGGTTGCAGAAACGTTTCCTTCACCTCACATAAGGTGTACATGTGTTTCCAAGGACACGCCACAACGGCAATGTCAATACAAAGGTGTAAATATATATAAATTTATAAGCGCAAGAGAATTAATAAGTCAGTACAAAGACTTAGTCTAAAATGAGAAAAATTCGCTAAATATATAAAAAACGCCAGGTTTGATTACATGAACTAAATTAAATTATATGAAGGTTATTTATTAACAAAGTCAAATATTTAAGTCAAAAGTTAAAGGTAAAATTTAGAAAAGAAATTACATAAAAAACAATAAAACCCTGAGCTTCCAGAACCAAAGTTTGCTACTACAGAAATGAATTTATCCAGCTCAGGTAAATTAATTGATCAACGGAAAGGCAAAATTTACAATCTTACAGCAAAAATAAACGTGCAAAATTATTAACAAATTTTAGATTTTAAAAATGCAACACATCATGTAACATACAGTTATTGTAACGGAAGAGAAAACTCTAGGTATACTACTAATTGAATAACATCTACCCAAAAGATAAGGTGATAAAATTATGAATTTACTAGATTAAGTTTTAATTAAATATTTGCCTCAATATAGGGCTACAGTAATTCGGTAGTGACAAAACCAAAATTCTGATTAAACTGATTATTACGTAATAAAAAAAAAGGTAATAATAACGGTAATTTACTAAGGATTAAATTGTGACCTCGCAGTTGTCTAAGAGGTGCGATAGGTAATAAGCCACTCAAAATTCTTGGTCAAAAACTAGACAAACTAACGTCTTGCTCACAGGCGTAAAGACGTCGAAAATCGGACGTAAAATATGTAAGGTAAGATTACAACCTTAGCTGGCAAGATGGTTGCCGGAAAGACGCTGCAGAAGTCCAAAATGGCGGCGACTCCCTTGTTGGAAAAATTCCACTCAACAGGTGGGCTGGATGTTGGATAAAACCACTGATGAGGGCGATATCACCAAAAATAAGACTTCGGAGGGCTTAAATGGTCGTCAAGGAATCCTAACGGCTTATGAGGGCTTTTGCGCCCGACAAAAGAATCCCCAATTATGAAGAAATAATATGGAGATTCCACGGTAAACGACTTCAAGTCACCTCAGGGTGCAAAATTTACATCAAAGAAACCGGCACATGGCCATACGTGAATTTTTTTTAGATAACAGTACGACGATATAAATTCACGTTAATATCCCAAAATCAAGGTAACGGTAATTTCTGCTTTCTCCAAATTAAGCCGCATACGCGAAAAAAAATCCACATGGATAATGTACATAAGTACTAAAGGAAGAAAAGCAATTTGCACACACTGTTCTTTACACAAGATGTGACCGTCAAGTGTTCGTCGGAAGCGGGAACCTCTTTCATATCTCATGCGCGTTCAATTCCACGCACATCCCTGTCAAAACATAAAGACACGAAATACCTCAAAACGGACAATCGGGAACATTCAAATAAAATTACAAACACAAGTTTGAGTTTGACCGAAAAGGGGGTTAACACTGTGACTTGTAATTATACGCAAACAAGAACATGACTTAGGCAAAACGAAAATAAGCGGAATACCCGACAATTGTACGAAGAAAATTATAGCGCCGGCAGCACGAGGGAAAATTTTATGCGAGACGTTGGCATTCCGTGTGCAGACAGATCTGTACAACATAACCGATAAGTTTGAAAGAAATAAACAAACAATCTTCCACACGTAGTTTCTATTTTATTAGGCGAGAGGACAGAATCTCTGCAGGTAAATAACGAAATATCAAAGCTTAATATCAAAACGCTGCAAGAAGACGGTAGAAAGACCGATCTTAAACTTATGTTACAGAGGAATTATTAACGTCCATAAACCCTATCGAGAGTCCCAGGATGAACCACAGAAGATGCCTAATACTTAGAAGAACGAAGGAAAGCCACAAATGATCGGCAAACAATTAATAGTATGCCCACTGTCCCGAGCATTTCCTTAATTAATACTTCTTACATTTTAGTGGGACGTCTGCGAAAGAAAAGGAAAATAACAATACTTGGGCCTGCTCAAGAACTATGTTTGGCAATACGCAAAACATGTGAAACAGTTAGCACAAAAACTTGACTATCGTCTCAAAGCGTTTACAAAACACAAATAAATGCATTCCGTAGAGATCGGTCGTAATATATATAAGAAGATAATTTATAAACTTAAGCAAGGCGTAAAAGTAATTGCAAATGCGGAAAATACGAAACTACAGGTAGGTTAGATTAAGCTAGAGCTAAGATAATTACAGTTAGTTACTCAGATATAGAGGCTTACACAAAAACAGGGTGTAAATGCCCGATCTTACACAAAATATTTCTGTCATATTCGCGGTACATGGTTTAGAGCGGTGAGGGCTCAATAGTAGGTTTAATACCCACGGAAGCATACGGCAGGCAGTCTTAGTAACCGGTGAAATAGACAATATACAGGGTACGCTCAAAAAGTCACGATCTTTATACAAAATTCCACGTATTTAGTCAAAAGCACACAATCTTTCGAGAACTATAAATAAAGTAAATTTACAACGTAACAAATTCCCCCCTTTCCAGCGAAAAGAAATTGATCGCAGAGCAATTTCTTGCACCGAGAACATAGGCTGACGGGATAGAGGTAGTGAAAAGGGTAAGCGAGAGCGCTAAAACGGACGTTGTCCACTAACAAACGCACACATCCACACTCAGACACAGCAACACCAAACAGCTTGGCCATAACCACCACGTGGCCCTTCGGCATTCGGCCGGTACGGGAAAGTAACAAAAAAAGAATCAAAAGGAAAATGGTGCAACTGCTCAGAGGTACGAATATGCCGTTTCGACAACCATAACATCCGGTAACAACAAAACGAGAAAAGATCGCCAAACAAAAATAGATATTAGAGAGCAAAAGTTTAAAGTCTGGACCGGCGTTGTCCCGACTGAAATGCTGAAGGCAAACGATAAGCCAAAAGGCTGAAGTCATAATCAGTTCCTGGGGGTAACATTTTGAAGGTAAGAAAAGCAAAAAGGTCGCCAGGACACGACCTGAAGATAAGTCAAATCCGGTAGTTAAGCAACATTAGTTAGCTTGAAAGGTAGTCATGTCCGATAAGATAAGGGAAATGTAGTGTGGACTCCCCTAGCAAGGCTGCCACTCCATATATGCAGAGTCACGGGAGATCCGAAACATACGGAAGCGATAAAGGCACGGGAAGATAAATGCATAGACGGAATCACAGATACAAGCTGTGCAATGGGGCCGGTAATCACACTAAAGCCTGGCGTCCACTGCATACGAGGCTGTGCTGTGCCGTGCGAGTTTCTTTGAAGCCGTGGCGGGACCGTCCATTGCTACTGTGTATTTGCAAGCGAATTTATTCTGACATGCGATGCTTTCAAGTGTAGAAATAGAGCATAATTTGATGGATTTGAGTGTAATTTTATTTTAAACAATATAGTTAATAAAAGAAAATACAGATTTTGGATTGCAAGTGCCATATATTAGACAGAAATATATTTGGCGAATACAACACTTTAATATCCTCTTTGAGCGACGAAGATTTTAGGAAATATTTTAGAGTAACAAAGGAGCAATTTTTATAAATTCATGAGTTGATACGCTTTGATATCGAAGCGTTCGAAGATCGTAATAAATTTGAGAATTACTTTATCTCTGATGTGGGGAGAGTTCTCTGGCAAAATAATGCAATTGTGCATTAATGCAGTATCAAAATGTTAAATGTTCATTGTTTTAGAAACCATTAAATTTTATTTTAATAAACACTTTAAAAACATTATTTTCCTTAAATCAAAACAACCATAACAATGTTAGTATATTGTATGTACGTTTTTCAGATAATAGTAATTTTAATTTTACAATGAATGCCTAAATTATCTTATAACAACTATGTTTTGCTTAATTTTGCTAGAGGTTGTAAATTAAAACTAACCTATAATTTACATTTTTGACAAGAAAATAAAAGTACTTCAATTTATTCGCGCTATCTTCCCATATAACGTCTTCTTTTTTCCTGGTTCTTGTAATCTTTTTCATCCGTTTTCCACAAAACAAAATGCCTCCTAATAACTTCAATAAATTCTTCCATTTTGCTGTATATATACAAAGTACAACACCGCACACAGCTCGGTTAAAATCGGTCACGGTGCGAAGCGAAGCTGGCTCAGCAAGACACCGCTTCTCTACACCGCACAGTATAGCACAAGTGGACGGTTGCCTATTTAAAACATACATGGTCGAAAACACATGCTGGCTCCGCAAGCCACCGCACAGCACCGCTTAGCACAGCCTCGCATACAGTGGACGCCAGGCTTAACGAAAGGTCGATAAAAGAAAAATGTTTGTCCTAAGGTGGTAGAGGAACAATAGAAGTCAGGGTCCCTTTAGAAGCCTTTTACTTCACGCAGGTTCACGGTAGGAGAATTCTTCCAGCCCTCGCTACAGGCCATAAAGGTAACGGTAGGTACAAGTAACGAAAAGACAAAATCGAGATAGCGATAATTTTAGGCAGTTGGACACGTGAGAAGATAGATCTTAATCATCACTCGGTTGAGGTTTCAACAAACTTGCATGCCACGCCCCGGGCAGCAATTTACCTTCGCAAGTTTTGAGTTCATAAATGTCAGTTGAGATACGTTTACTAATTTGAAAGGGCCCGACATATTTGTCAGCCAATTTGGCGGTATAGAACTTGGCGGCATCCGAAAGAACGAAATTTTTACGCCAGACCAACTGGTTTACCAAGAATTCATCTCGTCTATGACGAGTATCGTAGCGCGCCTTAGCACGCTCGTATGCTTTCTGCAAGCGGGATTTGATGTCACGATAAAGTTTAGAAAATCCTTCGGAACGCTCTATTAGTTTTTCCGGATCGCGGACCTCGACAAGTGGAGTTCCGTCAGAGATAGGAGCATCGGAAATTCTTTCTCCAGTGAGATTCATCTCACGACCGAAGTTAATGAAATAGGGCGTATGTCCGGTGACTTCGTGTCTAGCAGTGCGCAGGGCGCAAGTGACTTTGGGAAGATAGACGTCCCACTCGCGATGATTGTCCGAGACATACGAGATCAACATGGTTTTGATAACCCTATTCACACGTTCCACGGGATTCGCTTGAGGATGGTAATTCGCAGTATAGCATGGACGTACTTTATATTCTTTTAACTTAGAACGGTAGTCGTTAGAACGAAACTGCACGCCATTATCGGAAATTACAGAACGAGGTACGCCAAAAATCAGAAACACATCTTCTTCAAGATGTCGGATAATAGCCTTAGAAGAAGCTTTACGTAGCGGGAAAGTCAGAACAAACTTACTGAAGATATCAGAGACCACTAAAATGTAATTAAAACCACGCTTGGACCTCGGAAGAGGACCAACAATGTCGACACTGAGTACTTCCCATGGTTTAGTAACTTTAGAATGTCCACCCATACGACCAACAGGAGCTCTTTGAAGAGGTTTCGCCTTATTGCAGTTAGGACAGGCTTTGATATGACGAATCACATCACCTAACATCTTGGGCCAATAGTAGTGTTGCAATATGCGAGCGAGAGTCTTCGCAATGCCCAGATGACCACTTGTGGGCTCGTTATGACATTCTAACAAGACCTCTTGTCGTTGTTCCTTAGGAACATAGATTTTCCATGAATCGGAATCCTCAGAGGGAAAGGTACTATTAGGCGGTACGTAACGTCGAAGTATCCCACCGATAAGTTGAAATTGAGGGTACTTCTCGGGATGTCTCTTAATTTGTTCTAAGATACGAACGTAACATTTGTCTTGGCTTTTAGGATTGACTTGAACGATATCCAGTTTGGGGACTGAACGGGAGAGAGTGTCCGGAACGACATTGAATTTACCTTTACGGTGGATGATAGTGAAGTCGTACTGCTGAAGACGTACGGCCCATCGTGCCAACCTACCCGACGGAGAATTAAGAGAGTTCAGCCAGCAGAGGGAATAATGATCCGTTATCACCGTAAAGTGAGAGCATTCGATATATGGGCGAAGCTTTTCTATAGCCCAAATGACGGCAAGGCATTCTTTCTCAACCGTAGAGAATTTACGTTCGGCAGGTGTTAAAGAACGGCTTAGATAACTGATTACTTTCTCCTGTCCGTCTATGTCTTGAGTCAATACGGCTCCAAGACCATAGTCGCTAGCATCAGTTTGAATGATGAATTCATATTGGAAATCGGGACATGTCAAAATCGGGGAGGAAACCAAGCGTTCACGCAAAGATGTCCAGGCTTCTTCACAAGCTAACGTCCAAACGAAGGGACGATTTTTCCGTAACAAATCAGTAAGCGGAGAGATAACAGTAGAGAAATTAGGGACGAAACGTCGATACCATGAAGCCATACCTACTAAGCGTCTGACTTCAGAAACATTTTTGGGAGTGGCAATTCCGATGATAGCCTTTACTTTGTCAGGGTCGACCATCAACCCACGACGATTGACCACATAACCCAGGTACTTCAATTCGTCGCGACAAAACTGACATTTGTCTCTATTAAGCGTTAAGCCAGCGTCACGCAGGCGAGATAAAACTTGCTCTAAGATAGTCAAGTGTTTTTCAAAGGTAGGAGTGACAATTATGATATCATCCAGATAAACGAAAACGTAAGGTTCTAATTCAGGACCCAAAATTCTATCAATAAAACGCTGCCAGGAGGCAGGTGCGTTGTGGAGACCATACGGGAGACGACAAAATTGGAACAAGCCTCGATTCGGCACGGTGAAGGCGGTATACTGACGGGAAGACTCGGCAACAGGAATTTGCCAATACGCACTTTTTATATCGAGAGACGTAAGATATTTAGCGTCTCGTAATTTATCTAAGGTATTCGAAACATAGGGAAGGGGATAGGCATCTCTCTCAGTGACCTGATTGAGCTTCCGATAATCGACACAGAATCGAAAAGTCTTATCCTTCTTAGGCACGAGAAGAATGGGTGAAGATCAACCACTCTGAGACCTCTCAACGACACCGAGAGCCAACATCTTCTCTAATTCGGCGTCGACTACTTTCTGCACCGCCGGAGATATCGGATAGTAGCGTTGCTTAATCGGAGGGCTACTAGTGATAATAGTGTGCTCTACACCTTTGGCACAACCTAACACCTCCTTATCGACGTTAGGAAAATTTTGATTGATGATAGCCTCGAGCTGACGTTGACGCTCATCAGATAACACCGGTGGTTCGACATCGACAGAAGACACGTTGGGTGCGTCTGAAAATACCCAATCGCCACTGCGCATGTTTATGACGATACCCATATCTCGCCAGAAATCTGCGCCCAAGATAAGTTGATGCGGCACTTCAGGTACCACCAAAACGTCAAAGACCTTAGAACGATTCCTAACATTAATAGGCAGGGCAACTTCACCTGATATCCGGCATCGTGACCCGTTGGCAACAGTGCAAAAGGACATAGAGGATTTAAGCGGGACAAAACCCTTTAACACGGACCAACCTGCTTCACCTAAAATAGTGCGTGATGAACCTGTGTCCAAAAGACCGAGAAACTCTTTACCAAAGATTTGAACTTTAAGATAGGGGCGTTCATCCCCTATGGCTTGTGCGAGAATAAAATCCAACCGGGCTCTAATTTGTCGATAGGCCGCTGTGTATACTGTACGCACGGGACGGCCACTTAGTGCGCACGTCGGGCGTTTCCCGAACACTGCGGACAAGAAGATACAATGGTCTCTGGACGACCACAACGATAACAAAAGCGTTTACGAGGTAAAGCGCATTGGGAGTAACGATGTCCTGTCTGACGACAATTCCAACATGTGACAGGATTTGCTGAAACGGGTGCCACACGGACACGAGGGCGATTAGAGACGGGAATAACGGGTGTCTCACGACTTCGAGAATAACTCGGGACTGGTTCGGCATTGACATAAGCCAAATCCGGCTCGAGTGTTTTAGCACGCAAGGGAGGCGGTACATAAGCTTCAGCAGAGGCCTTGCGGGCTTCGAGAACTTTCCCATATTTAAGGAGTTCCGCGATAGAATTGACTTCAGTTAAACCCAACTGCGTTTGATAGAAAGGCAGAATATTACGTTGCAAAATTCGTAATTGAGTCCTTTCGGGGACTGAATCAGAAAGGCGGGAAAAGAGATTTTTCATGACCGATACATATAATCCGATAGGTTCATTAGGACCTTGAGTCCGTTGCTTAATTTCGTCCATAAGACGGTCGTCATAATCTACGGCTTGAAACTCTTCCCGTAGACCGGCAGCTAACTCTGACCAATTAGAGTAAAGATGACGATTAGCCCGATACCACACCAAAGCACGATCCTTAAATAAATCTATAGCGGAATTGAATAACAACTGGTCCGAGGAATTACGAGCGATTTTAAGCTCAGCCACACGCTCCAGAAAAGCACTGACCGAAAAGTTCTTTTGCCCAGAAAATGTAATATTCCAAGAGGCAACGGGGACTGGTTTAGGAGAGAAGCTAGCGAAAGTCGAGTGAACTGGACCAGTAAAAGCGTTAACCGGGAGTCGGATAGGGTCATCCTCATCACTAAACTCCTCTTCACTCCCTTGAGGACCAGAGTTACCGGCAGTGGGTGACTGTAACATACTGAACGTTGAGGCACGTTCAAGGGTGCGAACCTTATCGCGGATGCAATCTTCTAGTTTAGCAACGCGACTCCTAAACGCATGGTATTCTTTCACCTCCTCTGGCGAATGTGGGACGGAGTTCTGAATGCGACTCATTACGAAAGCAAGGGCAGTAGAAATTTTTTTAAACTCGGAAGACTCACGATTCCCTATGAACTGATCGATGAGCCCTTCGATAACCGTAAGCTTATCCTTAATGGCCGCGGCGTCTTCCGCATATGTGAATGGATACGTAAGCTTAGTATCCGACGGATAAGACCTAGCATACCCTAGCAGACGTCGATACATTCGTCGCATTTCGTCCAAAGTAGATGGCACCTCAGCACCCAGAACAGTCAGTAAGTACTCAAGGTCTTCCTTTAAAAGACGATTGATCTCAAATTTAGGAGACATGGCGGAAGTTAATTCAGCAGAAAGTCGAAAAGAAAGAAATATAAAAGAAATGGCGGTACCGGGATCAGCAAGCAAAGACTCGAGTCCTAAGACACGCAAATATATTCTGGAAGACAAGGTAGTTCAGAACCTAAGATAAAACTGTAACGTGAGGTGATAACTTTTCCCCAAAAAAAGGAAGGAAATAAATATAAACAGTCAGAATCAGATTAGGCGGAAATACAAAAAAACTGAGCGGTAAGGAAACTTAACGCCCACTTGCCCACCTAAAACGAGAAACGGGCTTAAGTCGAGAAAATTCAAAATTTATTCCTGAAGATGGTCAGGACCGAAACGTTGATTCAAAACAAGTAGTTTCTCCAAAGTATAGCACCACTGTGCGGTACGACGAAATGTTAGTGGCTGAAATACTTAAAGGCAAGGAACATATTCCGGAAGATGGAGAAAACTTGTCCGAAACGTTAGGCAACGACACGTTATCACGTCAAAGCAACCAAAACCAAGGAAAATTAGAAAAGACGAGAAATTTCCCTGAAGATGGTGAAAGCTAGGTCGAAACGTTCGGTGTCAACTTATGAGTCGATGGATGACACCCTAGAGAAAAAGAAAATTTGAGGGCGGCGAAAACTTAACCGAAACGTAGGTGCGAAATGTTGTACGTTAAGCCCACAACGAAGGCATCAAATTGTTAAGAAGGTAGCGAAAACTTCGTTGGAGCATTGGGTAGCGAAGGAGAAAATTTTGTTCCGGAAGGTGGAGAAAAGAGGGCAGAAACGTTGGTGTGTCAATTCGTACGGAAAGGGAAGAAAACTTGTCTGAATGTTAAGGGGCAGGAAAAGAAATTTTGAAGATGGCGGAAAATTGGCCGAAACTTGGTTGACACACAAAAGTAATAATAAAGAAAAATTGAAGATGGCGGAAAGTTGGTCGAAACGCTGGTGCCAAAATTTTTCCTATCACCAAAAGAAAGGTCCAGACGCTAGGGCACCAAATTTTCTCCTTATTACCGAAAGAAAGGCCCAGAAAAAAAAATTATCGAAACGTTGGTTGTTAAAGACAGGGAGATAATTTGCAAAATTCAAGAAAATGTTCCGGAAGATGGTCAAAATTTTTCCGAAACGTGGTCCACCAAGGACAAGGCGATAAATTTGAAAATTTCAAAAAAAATTCCGGAAGATGGTCAAAATTCGGCCGAAACGTTGGGCGCCAAATTTTTGCTACCGGATCTACGTCGCATTAAGATAACGGCTGAATTCGGAAATGAAACGGAGAGTCGCAATAGGGGTTGTTAAACAGGATAACGCAGGGCCGAGCTAACTCTGTCGCAGACGGCGTAACGGTTCAAGAAAATAAGAACACCTAAAAGTAGAGCGTCGGTCGGCAACGACGTTGTCCGGGCACCAGGACACTATGCTATCTACAGATAACCTACCTGCGCCTCCTACGATCTACCACTGGCTGTGTCCCTCCAGCGGGTTACCTAATGAACACCCTGTATAATTGTAGCACCTAAACTTATGTACGTGCTTGTCACAATAATATTTAAGATATGCAGAGGTAAAAGAAATAAAAGATAAGGTATTCGTAATGCAACAAAATTTAATTAAATTTGATGTGTTGAATGTTTTTTTTTAAAATAAGAAAAATTTAATTTGTGTAGTTAGGCAATAAAAAAAACAAACGTTGGATGAAAAGTTAAATTTGAATAAAGTGTAATTAAACTAGACAGTTGATAAATAAAAAAAACAAACGTTAGGTGACAATTACCAAAATTTTGAAAGTATAAAAAAAACTTAATGATTTAACATATACTCTGCGCTTCAGCAGAAGTTGGTCGGTTGCAGAAACGTTTCCTTCACCTCACATAAGGTGTACATGTGTTTCCAAGGACACGCCACAACGGCAATGTCAATACAAAGGTGTAAATATATATAAATTTATAAGCGCAAGAGAATTAATAAGTCAGTACAAAGACTTAGTCTAAAATGAGAAAAATTCGCTAAATATATAAAAAACGCCAGGTTTGATTACATGAACTAAATTAAATTATATGAAGGTTATTTATTAACAAAGTCAAATATTTAAGTCAAAAGTTAAAGGTAAAATTTAGAAAAGAAATTACATAAAAAACAATAAAACCCTGAGCTTCGAGAACCAAAGTTTGCTACTACAGAAATGAATTTATCCAGCTCAGGTAAATTAATTGATCAACGGAAAGGCAAAATTTACAATCTTACAGCAAAAATAAACGTGCAAAATTATTATCAAATTTTAGATTTTAAAAATGCAACACATCATGTAACATACAGTTATTGTAACGGAAGAGAAAACTCTAGGTATACTACTAATTGAATAACATCTACCCAAAAGATAAGGTGATAAAATTATGAATTTACTAGATTAAGTTTTAATTAAATATTTGCCTCAATATAGGGCTACAGTAATTCGGTAGTGACAAAACCAAAATTCTGATTAAACTGATTATTACGTAATAAAAAAAAAGGTAATAATAACGGTAATTTACTAAGGATTAAATTGTGACCTCGCAGTTGTCTAAGAGGTGCGATAGGTAATAAGCCACTCAAAATTCTTGGTCAAAAACTAGACAAACTAACGTCTTGCTCACAGGCGTAAAGACGTCGAAAATCGGACGTAAAATATGTAAGGTAAGATTACAACCTTAGCTGGCAAGATGGTTGCCGGAAAGACGCTGCAGAAGTCCAAAATGGCGGCGACTCCCTTGTTGGAAAAATTCCACTCAACAGGTGGGCTGGATGTTGGATAAAACCACTGATGAGGGCGATATCACCAAAAATAAGACTTCGGAGGGCTTAAATGGTCGTCAAGGAATCCTAACGGCTTATGAGGGCTTTTGCGCCCGACAAAAGAATCCCCAATTATGAAGAAATAATATGGAGATTCCACGGTAAACGACTTCAAGTCACCTCAGGGTGCAAAATTTACATCAAAGAAACCGGCACATGGCCATACGTGAATTTTTTTTAGATAACAGTACGACGATATAAATTCACGTTAATATCCCAAAATCAAGGTAACGGTAATTTCTGCTTTCTCCAAATTAAGCCGCATACGCGAAAAAAAATCCACATGGATAATGTACATAAGTACTAAAGGAAGAAAAGCAATTTGCACACACTGTTCTTTACACAAGATGTGACCGTCAAGTGTTCGTCGGAAGCGGGAACCTCTTTCATATCTCATGCGCGTTCAATTCCACGCACATCCCTGTCAAAACATAAAGACACGAAATACCTCAAAACGGACAATCGGGAACATTCAAATAAAATTACAAACACAAGTTTGAGTTTGACCGAAAAGGGGGTTAACACTGTGACTTGTAATTATACGCAAACAAGAACATGACTTAGGCAAAACGAAAATAAGCGGAATACCCGACAATTGTACGAAGAAAATTATAGCGCCGGCAGCACGAGGGAAAATTTTATGCGAGACGTTGGCATTCCGTGTGCAGACAGATCTGTACAACATAACCGATAAGTTTGAAAGAAATAAACAAACAATCTTCCACACGTAGTTTCTATTTTATTAGGCGAAAGGACAGAATCTCTGCAGGTAAATAACGAAATATCAAAGCTTAATATCAAAACGCTGCAAGAAGACGGTAGAAAGACCGATCTTAAACTTATGTTACAGAGGAATTATTAACGTCCATAAACCCTATCGAGAGTCCCAGGATGAACCACAGAAGATGCCTAATACTTAGAAGAACGAAGGAAAGCCACAAATGATCGGCAAACAATTAATAGTATGCCCACTGTCCCGAGCATTTCCTTAATTAATACTTCTTACATTTTAGTGGGACGTCTGCGAAAGAAAAGGAAAATAACAATACTTGGGCCTGCTCAAGAACTATGTTTGGCAATACGCAAAACATGTGAAACAGTTAGCACAAAAACTTGACTATCGTCTCAAAGCGTTTACAAAACACAAATAAATGCATTCTGTAGAGATCGGTCGTAATATATATAAGAAGATAATTTATAAACTTAAGCAAGGCGTAAAAGTAATTGCAAATGCGGAAAATACGAAACTACAGGTAGGTTAGATTAAGCTAGAGCTAAGATAATTACAGTTAGTTACTCAGATATAGAGGCTTACACAAAAACAGGGTGTAAATGCCCGATCTTACACAAAATATTTCTGTCATATTCGCGGTACATGGTTTAGAGCGGTGAGGGCTCAATAGTAGGTTTAATACCCACGGAAGCATACGGCAGGCAGTCTTAGTAACCGGTGAAATAGACAATATACAGGGTACGCTCAAAAAGTCACGATCTTTATACAAAATTCCACGTATTTAGTCAAAAGCACACAATCTTTCGAGAACTATAAATAAAGTAAATTTACAACGTAACATATCAAGAACCCTTTGTGGGTATGGTCGCATCAGATTTTTTTTAACGGGAATGCCTCGTCTCCTACAAAATAAAATGAAAATCGACGTCATCATTTGGCAATAGTGTTGACTTGGGAATAAGAAGTTTTTCCTTGTGCAGCAATCTTCCAAGGGTGGAAGACCGGAAAACTGCACCGTCACTCATTCTACCTGCTTCACCGACATCAATGGTTAGAAATATTCCATCAGCATTTGCGCAGGCCATCAGTGCCACCGAAAAAAAACTCTTGTAGTTATAATAGTGTGATCCGGTATTGTGAAATTATTTAATTCGACAATGCTTCCCATCGATTGAGCCTATGCAGTTTGGAAGATCCCATAGTTCGTAGTATCGTTGTGCCGTCGATTTCCAAATTGCCTCTGTTGGAACAGGCATAAACAATGGTTGAAGAACGTGCCACAAAGCCTTTGTACATTCTTTTATTATTAATCCTATAGTAGTATCACCTCTCATATATATTCGGGTGAGGGCCTTGAAACGGCACCCAGATACCTGCGACAAAGTACTGTAATTAGATTTTTTTTAGGTTCTCAATGCAAAGAAAAGTGGAAAAATCTTCGAACGGCATATGCAAGAAGCATGAAAAAACCACCATCAGGAAGCGGAGCAAAGAAAATTAAAGATTATTACTTGAAAAACGTAATGCAGTTCATTACGCCGTTCATGAAATCCAAACCGCAACAAGGAAATTTACCTACAGAAACAGAGCCCAGTTTAAATGAAGACAACTATAGTGAATCTGAAGCAGAGACGAATATTGACGATCATTCAGAACAAGAGATTACAGGGTTAGCTGGAAACTCTCAAGAGAAGCAAACAGATATCACAACTGTCGTTAAAAAGTCCCAAGAGAAAAATCCATCAACTCAAGCGCAATGTTCGAATACTGCAATTGGACCTTCTGAGAAGGGACGAAAAGTTTCTACAACTACCCTTAATGAAGCTGATAAGTGTTTTATGGAATATGTCAAGTCAAAAACCTCAACAACCTATTCAGCGAAAGAGAAACCTAATCCAGATCTGCAGTTTCTAACAAGTTTGCTTCCAGACTTAGCAAAATTAACTGATTATCAAAAGAGACAGTTCAAAAAAAGAACACTTGAGCTTCTAGATGAACTTCTGTGTGACGGTCCATCCCAAAATAACACTATGGCGGTACCAATACCAACTTCTAGCCCTGTTTATTCCAGCTACTCAACTCTGTCCAATGTTTCCACTCATTCAAATCACTCATTTTCATCAAGAGAATATGGAGAACAACCAACACCTGTACAAACATATATTCAGACTTTTTCAGATGGTGATGACAAAAACCTATCCCTTGCAGAACTTTGTTAATTTAAAAATTGTAGTGTATTTTTTTTAAGTTTACTTTTCATTAAAATACTACTTTTTCAATATAGTCTATTTAATATTATAAGTCACCTGAGTGTAATCAATAGTTTCTCCTGTGGGGTGATCGCATCTCTGTAGTTAGTATCTTGTTTGGTAATATAAGGTGCTAACAACACCACTAGTGTTGAAAAAGTATCAGGACTCATCCGATAGCAGTTCTGAAACTGAGTGGGAATGAGCCTTTAATTCTTCGGCATATATACTTGCTCCATGATTCTTCAGCACTTGAAAAGATGGATGAATCCAATACCGTCTTCGTTTCTTATTTCTTCGCCTTAAATACTGCCACAACATTACCACTACGTCCTCATCAGACGACGACATTTTGATCTAGTGATATTTTATTGCTTTGGTGTGCGAGATAGCATAAAATATATTGCGTGTTGCTTATTGCCTATTGCTGGTTGCTCATTGCTTGTTGCTCCGGTGTGCGAGCCGCTTTATAGTTGGGTTCAACAACAGAGATAACATTTTGGAAACCGATGCTGGAACAGAATGAAAGCGGCAGTTGATTCATCGCTATCAACTTTGTTAAAGTTTCATGTATTTCTTCTGTTTTTTCATGATTACATAAACGAGTTCAAACCTTTCCGCTAAAGCATTTGTCGCAGCGTCTAGTACTGCAAAATAGAAATTTATATTGAAGCTATTTTCTGGACTGCTGATACTCTCATCATCGTCTTCACAATCAAATTGTGTTTTCTTTTTACTTTCTTATACGTAGTATAAGGAAGTATTGTGATGATGAAAATTTTCGACCTCGAAATTTTTGCAGATGTCCACGTTTTGATGTCCCCTGATACCGAAAAAGGTGTTTTTAAAAAAATCTCTCTCTCTCTCTCTCCCTTCTCTCTCTCCCTCTCCCCCCTCTCTCCCTCCCTCTCCCTCCCCCCTCCCCTCTCTCTCCCCCCTCCCTCCCTCTCTCTCTCTCTGTGTGTGTGTGTGCATGTGTGCATGTGCGCGCGCGTGTGTGTGTGTGTGTGACCACGATAGCGGTCAAACCGCTATAGGTATCAATTCCAAATTTTATATTTACGAATATAATGTCCCTCTTGAGATCTGATTAGATTTTCAGTAAAATCGGCACACCGGAAGTAGTAGTTTACCTCAGTGACAAAATCGAATTTTGCCAATTATTCGTCAACTACTAAGTTTAAACAAATTTGTAAAGAATTCATATATATTCAAAATTAAATTTCAGAAAAATTTTATTAAAAAAGTTTTTCGGAATTCCTACCGGAAGTAGGTCTTTTACTCTTATCGAAAATCAGTTTTTTGCGAATATTTCGCAAGTCATGCTTTTTAGACAGGTACGTTACGAGTATAAAAGAATTTAGAACTTAATTTTCAATATATTTTGTATAAAAATTTTTTCAAAATTCGGACCGGAAGTAACTTTTACTCTTATCGATTTTTGCAAATATTTCGTAAATTATGCATTCTATATATATTTGTCAGGAGTACAAAAGCATTTAGAGTTGGATTTGAAATATTTTTTTTATAAATCAAATTTCAAAATTCGGACCGGAAGTAACACTTTTACTCTTATGTAATAGCGATTTTGCAAATATTTCGTAAAATATGCATTCTATATATATTTATCAAGAGTACAAAAGTATTTAGAACTGGATTTGCAATATTTTGTGTATATATGAAATTTCAAAATTCGGACCGGAAGTAGCACTTTACTCTTAGCGAGTAGCACTTTTTTTTCGAATATTTTGCAAAGTATGCATTCTATAGCGATTTATTAAGAGAATGAAAGTACTTAGAATAGGATTTTGAATAAGTTTGGTATAAAAAATTCATACGTATAAGAAAGTCGTGTGGTGGCCACACCTCAGTTTTTCTTTTTCTAACCTGGCTTTCCAAAGGAAATTGATTTTCAACCCCAAGACATTAGGCCAACTCAGACGCTTCTTTTAAGGTTACCGTAAAATGGTCATTTGTTCGAAATGTTGATATTATCTGATTCAGTTTACTTAAATGCTCTACTGGAACGTGTAAGTTAACACTGTTTTCAACATTAACTCTTTGAGGGGCAGACTTTAAAAAATAAAATAACCCCAAGTGAGCATAATATTTGTTATACATTTTTTGTCGGTTTTCTTTGGATTATGTGTAGATTATTATGTAATTTACAAGAAACGAAAGCCAATTTTTTGAAAATTTATAACAATGTTTGAAAAAAAAAGGTGGTTTACAAAATGTACCACTGCACACTAAAGGCGAGATTTCGACCAACCACATGTTCAGATTCGAACGGAGAATAGGCGAGATGCATTCCCTTCCAAACCAGAACACTGTCAACGAGCGAATATGTAAAACGAGATAAATCATTTGTTTTACGAATATATTTCTGTTGTCGATTTGAATAATTTAGATGTTTTCTATGTACAGTTCTGTGCAATAAAATGGCGTACACGTCTTATTGCTAATTTTGACATTATTTTGCCATTGTGAAAATGGCTTACGTTAACTATGACAAATTGAATCATATCGTCAATTCAATTTGTCATACATGAGAGATAGTGAAACAAAAGTCATATTTACATAATCGTATAATAAGTGTACGCCAGTTTATTGCACAGAACTGTACATGAGAGAAATTGAGAGGTTTCATTTTCAGTTTTTGTTTATGTCGTCAAAAGGCTGAGTGATAAATCTGTAGTTTTTTTGTTAATAGTTTTCCTAACAATGCAAGTAAAAACATATGTCACACGGTGTATAGTATTATTTCTATGGTGATTATGAATGGATTAAAAAATCAGGAAAAATAAGTAATGTTATTTAGTACTGCTAGGTCCTACAAAAATAATAATAAATTTATTCTTGAGATTTAAACAAATATATTTAATTACGGTATGGGTAAAACAGAGAATGTTTAGGATGAAGCATACTTTTTTCTTTTTTGATTCTTTTGTAAAAGAACATATTTGGCAGAAGTCGGTGTAACACGACACCAGGTCCGTATACATTTTTGTGCCCTCATATTAATCGTTCTGTTTTGTTTTGCTTTTTGTCTTTTCAATGAAAGTGGGTAAGGAAAAGGGTGAAATGAGTAAATAAAACATAAATGTATATTTTTCGCTAAATAAAGAGTACAAAACAAAAAACAAATTCTCTATAAATATGGTAACAAAAAGACATTAATCTCTGCCATATAAATTAAAAAAAATAACAGTATTTTCTAATTCACAAGAAACAAAAATTAACTCGATAAAAAAAATGAGTAAGTAGATATCTAAATCTGTCATTGTAATTGTAAATACAAAAATTCTATACCTAATATTTTGTAAATTATTCATCGTCAGTAGAAATCGCAGGAGAAATCTTGATTTCTAACATCTTAAATGACTGTCCTTCTAGCTTAGTACAATTTAAATGCAACCACCTTGGACAAGTATCACATTAACATTTTCTTCGTCTTCTTCGTCGGCATCACTGTACAATTTTTCTTCGCAGATACCGCACTTCTGCTTCGCTTCTGCTAGTTGTACGTTTGGTTCTTACTTTATTTTTATTTTGGTATGAACATTTTTCTTCGATGTTGTGTACTCTTTGGTTTCAGATTCATTTCCTCTCCGCTTTTTCATTTTTCTTTGTCCTTTTTCTATCTTTCTATGTCAATATAATAAGCTCTCCATACTTTGGCAGATATAGCAAATACTTTATGAATATATCTAAGGATGCTTGGCCTGAGCTAAGTTTTCCCTCATCTAATTTACTTGTCCATTTTTTCAGTATCCAGTTTTTCTTCATCGTTTTCCAAATTTTCTGTCTCCAATTTTTCTTCATCCTTGTTTATTAAGGTTTTCTTCGTCTAATTATATATTCGGCTACTTTTTTTTCACTTTCCACACTCAAATATGGATCTGGAACCATTATTCGTGGCTTGTTGGCAGATCGTTCCTTGAACAGTGTTGCCAACCATTTCACTTTAAAATTCCCTCGAGCGACTTCAAAAAATCCCTTTTTGAATAAAAAATCCCGCAAACAGAAAATAAACATTTATTAAAAAAAAATACATTATTTGCAGAAAAAAATAAAGAATAAAAATTATCAATTTTGACATGTTTTTGTGAAGGAATACATAGATTTTTTAAATAGTTTTAAATGTGCTTCATCTACCTTAAAATCCACTACACTTTGGTTCGTTGCTTGTAGCATGCTCTTGAAAACGCATATTGCGTTTAAGCTAGTTTCTCCCAATCTATTCCGTTTTTTCGTTTTAGCATCCGTTACAATCGAGAATATCCTTTCCGTGTCCGCATTTGAATGTGGTTGTATGAGTATAAGACTGACCAGTTTTTTCAAGTGCGGAAAAGCCAAAGTATTGTCGTATGTGTGATTATTGGTAATTTCCATCCACATTTCATCAATGGGTAGATTTTTTAAGTTTTCAATTTTTGAGGAACTAAAAGTATCAGGCAACTTTCGCCATTCAAGAGCGTTTTCAGTCATATCAAATTCAAAAACTCCTGAAAATTTATCACATAAGATGGAGAAGTTTACAATCCTTTCTGATTCTTTTTGTGAAAATGTTATTTCTGGGTCGAGATATCGCATTTCGTTGAAAATTTCGTCTGGTAAGCGTTTCTGCAAATCTACTGCTGCAGCTATATAAAATTTTTGACAATTTAGGAGAAAGTAATGCTTGTCTTCTTTGGACATTTTTTGTATTTCAGTATCACACTCAGGACCAACGAACAATTTTTCTATTGGTAGAAAATGTCTTGGGTATGCTAAGTCTAAAGATGCAAGACTGTTCTGAAACAAAACAGCTGGATCCATGTAATTTTTACAAAGCTGCATCATTAGCGACATGCATTCTCTGTACAATACATGAATCAGGGGCTTTTTATTTTGGAATAACCTGTTAAATGAATTGAAAATATTTTAAATGTATTTTAAAAATGTTAGATACGCTTTGGTGGCAGGTTTTTGTAGCGCGCTTAAAATAAATTCAGCGGTTTTGGTACGATCTTCATGAACTGCCATGATAAAAAAATGCTGTATAGCTGTCCAGTTCTTTAATATTCGAGTAACACATTCATGCCGACTGAGCCAACGTGTGTTGGACAACTTAAGTATCTTAAGCTGTTGTAAATTGAAGAATTCTTGAATTTCACGAAATTGTGCAGTCCGCTTCGTACTTCCCGATATATAACTGTAGATTCCTTTAATCACTTCTTCTAGTTCTTGAGGAAGGACTGAGCAAGCCTTGGAAGCGACTAAAGCTGCTGAATGACAAATACAGCGCTGTAGAATGACATGTGGTACTTGTTTTTTCAGCAACTGAAAAACTGAATGGTTTTTCCCTACCATGACACTAGCCCCGTCCGAGGCGAATCCTAGAATAATTAATTTTAAAGATACCATTATTAGGAAAATATTCAATATACTTACCTACAATATTATTTATAGGTATGCCGAAACTGTCTAGACATGAGTGAATTTTATTAAAAAGCTCTGTTGCTCCTAGCTCCCGCGAATCCAATTCGACCAATTTCAATAAGCGAGTTTCAACTTTAGCATTACTAATATAGCGCGTGAGAACAGCTAAAGTTTTCGTATCTGTCAAATCAGTTGACTCATCAACTAGTATCGAAAATTTATTTTGTTGTAGATGTGTAACTAGACTTTGAGTTTCTTTTTCACATAAGACGTTCTTTAAAATCTCTGTACATTTAGTACGCTTGATTGATAGATCTTTACATATTTTACTATCAAAAAAAATGTGTTTTAATAAAGGTTCTAACTGGTCTATTAAGTGGATAGCTATGTTATTACTGGCAAAAAAAGCAGTCAATTTTATCTCAGCTTTCTTTACGTTTTCTAAATGAGGATCATTCTGGTTATCAATCAGTTGTCGAATGTCACAAGAACTTTGAATACTTTTGGATTTTCTAAGATGTTTCGCTGTTTGAGAATGTCTCACCAACTCTGATTTACCAGCATTCATCGTTACATTGCATATTTTGCAACTACAAAGACTTGATTAAATAACTGTGTTTCGATATTTAATGTTAATTTATTTTACTACTCACACGGCTTCATAGGGAGTCTTCCCTACCAACAGCCAATTCTTAAAATTCCTTTCTGTTAGCCAATAATCCTTGAAAACCTTTTGTTTGCTATAAATCTTCTTTTTCTTCGGGCTTAGTTGATTCTCCATCTCACCATAGTCTTCGTCTGAAGAAGCCATTGCCATTACTTAATTTGTCATTTATTTTGTCGATGGTACACGGTGTAGGTGTCTAAAAGTCAATCCAGCCACATTTGACCTTTATTATTTCATAGAAAATGCTGATTACTGAATTGGTGAATAAACAAAAAACCCTACAATTATTTGACAAGCTAAAAGACCGCGCATTTTAAAATATTAAAATTTGTTATTATTAGTCTGCTGTATTTTAATCATTTTATTCATGCAATATTTGAAAAAAATATTGTCAATTTTGTAAATATCAAAATTTGTAATTAAAATTCAAAATAATTTCAATTTTTCCCGAAATTCTTTAAAAAATCCCTTTCTCCCTCTAGTACCTGAAAAATCCCGATTTCGGGAAAAATCCCTCTGGTTGGCAACACTGTCCTTGAACCGGTCATGTAGGGTTGCACGAGGAATAGCGAAATGTCTGCAAGATACTCTGATTTTTGAATCATTTTGAACTGCTTAAAACGCCTTTTGTATATTATCCTCAGAATATGCAAAGAATGTTCGTTTTTGGTGATTTGCCATCTTCTGAAGATGAGTAATTTAAAATTTTTGGTCCGAAAATACCACTGAAAACAACTTATAATCTTATGGCCGGCAAGTGGCAAAATCAGCATTTGGCGTCTATGCTGGTGGTTGGCCGTTGTTTTCAATGTTGCAAAACATTTTTATTATTGACTGTGCCCACGGCCGATTACTAGTGTTGAGAATCAGCTTGCGCAACTGTATATGACTGCGAATGAGACGAACATGTATCTGAATAGGTAAGTACGAAACAGATGACCGGCCGACTACTAAATACTGGAGTAAATCTTTGTACTTTGTACCAGTGACCAGTCTTGCCTTTTTTAACTTCAAAGTTAATAAATCAGGCCTTTTTACCCGAACAGAAGTTATTTCAAACTCTGTTCATCCCCGAAAACTCACTGAAACGGGTTTAATAATAATAAATAAAATCTGACTTACTTATATATTTCCGGCTACCCAAGTTTACTACTTTTTAAAGATCTCGGTGCTCCAATAAACACACGACATTAGTGAAGTAGCTTAATATTTGCCCAAATTTTAAGTTATTCTTGAAAAATGTCACCAGTGGCCGACTATTGGATGGTGGCCGGTTACAAGCAAACTTACCCTACTATTGTACTTATTGTCAAGTTTTCAGAAAATTGCTCGGAGGTAAAGCTGTATTATTTTTGAACGTCTCGAAATGAGAAGAATTGTTTCTTAAAAGTGAATTTGAAAATCGATGGTTGTGAAACCACACCTCCCTCTGTAAACGCGCTCAAAATTATAAGTTAAAGTTATATTGGAAATTAAAATAAAACACTAAAAAATTTGATTATCGAATGTGTTTGTTTCTGTTATATCGACTATCGATTAATTCGGGAAATATGTGACCAAAATAAAAGTTTTTCAATTTCGGTAACATACTATCGTTCCAAAAATTGGCATCTTTCAATTTTTTGGATGACAAAGTCATTTGGTATCCATACGCAAAACAGACAAAAACTTCTATTTGTTATTTCAAATTGCACTTGTATCTGATAATAATAATCAGAATTTCTTTTTAATATTAGCTCATTATTTTGAACGGCACACCCTGCAACTTTTCCATTTTGAGCTGCCTCTAAAACCGTATTGTATTCCTTCGCAGCAATTGGACATTTTATTCCTACGATTCCATTTTCATTGACTATTCCATCTGGAGAAGCTCCCAAGAATGGTTGGAACGGATGTACAAAAAATCCACATTCAGAAATTGAATTTTGCGGCAATGTACTGCGAATGTTTTCCAGAGCAACTTGTTCGTTATAGGTACCCCATTTAGTTGATGATGTGGAAAACGTCTTATACAAAATATTGAAAACAGTTTTTGCACGCGGGGTTTTATCTCTCATCTTGCAAATCCGTCCAAAATTAGAATCGTTGACATTTACAAATAATATTCGCAGATTCACCGCGAGTGTTCTGTTTCAAATCAACAATTTCTTTTTCGCTTTTTTCTAAATTTTTTAAAAACTCTCTTTCTTTTAATTTATATATTCCAGGATTCATATAAGGAATATTATCCGTAGTTACTTCCATCCTTCCATAATGGTCGTCTGCTCTCGCTGTACGTTTTTTCTTAAATTTGTTTTGTGTTTGATTAACATCTAGTATTAATTTTCTCTTGGATCTCAGTTCTTTTGCTCGCTTTATTTTAGAAACATATTTTTTCAAGTATTTTCCTGTTGGACTTTGTTTTATCAGTGGTTTGGTTACTTTGCTGTGAAATGTTGACCTATTATTGAATGGTGCTGCAGCTGCCTAGCATCTTACTTCATAAGAGTCCCTCATTACAAAATTACACCGCGCTTTCCACCTATATATTTAGCTACAATACCGTTCTGCTAAATTGTTGTTCACATTATGAAGCAAGCTGTCGACATGTTGGATAACAAGTCTCACAGCGTTTTTTAAACCGTCCCACAAACTGCATAATTTTAAATCTGCGTAATTTATGTCCACGTTTTGAGATCCCCTGATACCGAAAAAGTTGTTTTTAAACATTCTATATATATTTAACAAGAGTACAAAAGTATTTACGGTTGGATTTGGAATATTTTTTGTATAAATGAAATGTCAAAATTCGGACTGAAAGTAAAACTTTTACTCTTAGCAAGTAGTGCTTTCTTCTGAATATCTCGCAAAGTATGCATTCTATAGAGATTTATTAAGAGAATAAAAGTATTTATAATAGAATTTTCAATAATATTTATATAAAAAATATATATATAATTTGAAACTGTCATACGTATAGGAAAGTCACAACTTATTTTTATTTCCTATATTAATAAAATAGTATTAATGTTTTTCCATATTTTAAGCAGTACTTAATTAAAATGGTAAAAAGTGACTATAACATATATAAATATTGTACAGATGTAATACTGGAATTCTACGATACTTACATTACATAATTTTTTTATATCTATATTATATGTTTAAACGTAATAGTTTTTTCACATTACTAAAAATAATGCAAACAATGTTCCATAATATAAATAAAAACCAGATAAATTTACAGTGCCATTATTTATTTCAACTATTGACTTAATGATAATAACAGATAGAGCTCTAAATAAACAGGAATTATTGATGATAATATTATAGAAAGAAAGTCTACAACATATATAAAAACATGCACTAACACCTTTGCTTTTAATCACAACATATTGCTGTGAACCTTGCGTTTAAATAAAATTTATATAATTTATTTATTTATTTGTTAAATAAATAAATAAAATTGAAGTTTGTGCTAGCTCTATAGGCAAAACAGCATAATTCATTATCTCTCGTGGGTTCTACTGTGATTTACTTCTTTCCTTACTTGTTTCACTTTCGTTATTATTGTGATGTTGTGTGGGATAGGGTTATAAATAATTATGACACCAGATTACTCATGTGAAAAATGTATTATATACTTATTGATTACAATAGGTAAAAATTTATTATTGACTGTATATTATTTATTTTATTTGTTTATTTACAATTCTTACAAGTAACAGTTTTCACAATAATATCGTGTTCGTTTATTTAAATATGTTTTCAATCAATACAGGGTTTCTCCGCTTTCACTCTTTTCTTACGAAGGCCTGTATATTTGGCCAAATTATATTGACTTGATAATGAAGGTACTGACTAATCGGCTTTATGCAAACATTCACACGTACTACATAAAGCTTGGATCAATCACCACCCCAGATACATTCCTAATGCATCACAAACTAATTGTCTAAACCTCTATTCTCAGGGAGACTTTAGATTCTTAGTGCGAAGCGTTTAGGCGTTCCTGTTTATAAAAGTTTGAATATTGTTTAAAGCAGTACTTACTAAGGTCTTTCTTAATGAACACTGGTCCGTTGTGCAAGTATTCGCACACAGTACACTATTAAGACTAATGTTCTTAATTTTTAATTAAAATTGTGTCCCTATATTTACGTTCTATTATTTAAATAACTAAGTATTAAAAGAAATGGAGTGATTAGAGACAACCTGTATATTTTTGATTGAATTTAATAGTTATAACAATATTATTTACTACTCACTGCGTAGATTCATATAATTCCTCGAATTCTTGTTGAAATTGGTTTTCCATTTTTGTGGATTCTTCTCTCATTGGAATCTTCTATAAATTAAATGATGACGCTCACTTTTTGCAAATATGGCGACCAGAAAACAATTGGAAATTATTCCTATAGAAGCGTATATGCTTCTTGTTTGTTTGTGAATTGTTAGGTAATTTATTTATTTATTTATTCTGCGGTAATAATGGTAAGCGTGTAACAACTCCACTTAACCATTACTCGCTCAACACGTAGATGTATTATTTACTTCAAGAGACACTATTACTTTGTTGTGAATTAGAAGTTTTTAATGTCACAGGAACCAGCTAACAACTAACTAATTTTCTGTTCCGACGCCCTTTTTATAGTTGAAAATAAATGCCACTCGCTATTTGATTGTTTTGCGGACTTTTATTTTTGAATTGTTCGTTGTAGCGCCTCTAGCGGATATCTCGACATTTATGCCTTGTCTCTTCTTCCTCTTGTCGTATTTTAGGTTGGTATTTATTTTAGTATGTTCATTCCTGACATTTGATGTCTTCTACATTCACCAACGACAGTATTTGTTGTTGTTCCATTTATTTATATCTAATGTGCAGTAAGTATATTGATATTTATTTTGATGTTTTTCTTACGTTATTTTATTCGTTTATTGCTATCGTAAACATTCATTGTACTTATAAATATATTCATTGCTACTTTCGTTGTTTCGTAGGTACATTCTTCGACCAAGCGCTAACCTTACTCGTATTTTTGTTCTGGTGCTTTTAATCGGAAATGGAAAGAAATTGGATATTGTTTCGATCGTCAGTCCCCTCCGTTTGCTCCGTTCTTTCTTTGAACTATTTCACCGTCCGTGGAGAGTTTTGTATGTTTAATATGCTGTAATAAATCATTGCTTTTTTATATTAATGCTGCTTATTCCTTTGGTTACAGATGTTCGTTTGTATGTGCACTAAGTTTGGAACCATGAAGAGGATTGCAATTACTCGCATTACAATGAGAATTGATACTTTTGTTGTATATATTAAAAATGTTATACGATTCTGTGATGTTCTTTATGATATACTTTATCTTAATATCCTTTTCAACGCAAATGTATGTATTTTATTCTTAAGTTACTTGAGTGCATTAAGCCTCTTCATATACATTACGAGCATATCTTATATTATTCTCTGAGTATAGTTTAATTGCTTTTAAATGATTGACTCTTATAATTGTTCCGTTAGTTAACATCACTCTTTCACGGTTGTTGGTCTTAAGAGTCTTTCCATTTTTAAATGTAGGTTCTTTGCATAATATACTCAGAGCTCTTTTTGTTCCTAACTTGTAGTCAGGTTCTTTATTTTCAAATTTAAATGTTATCTCGGGTTTTTCACTTCTGAAAATAAATATTCATTTGTGTCATTGACTGTTATTGTTGAGGTTTTTCCTCACTTATTTCTAAATGATATGTATATATATATATAATCTTAATTAAAATACTTATATTCTATGTGCATACCTGTATTATCGTATGATTTAATAAATTTTTATTTTAAAATAAATATTTCTTAAACTATAAGTGAGTTTTCTTATTGCTAATATTGATTTAAATACACGAGTATATCTTAGTGTCAACGTTAATTATATCTACTTCTAACATTTTATGATTATATACAATATTGTTTTAATTTCTAAAGTAAAGTTCACGGCATATCCCTTAGTTGTTAAAACCATGGTTTGCCATTATGAAATAATGAATTGATAGATGTGTAAATTATGTTTTCACAACTAACGTGAACTACAAATGCAATTTTATTGATCATTTATAGCATCGTAGTCATGTAGCATGGACACATGGTATTTTCCTTTTATATTTCTATTGTCCAATTCTTGTAGTTCATAAGTTACATCTCCTAGTGTCCTACACTATAAGGTTTGGAGCGTGTTCGATATCATATTCATTTATCTGGTATGAATGTGATTGTTTGTTACCTCCATGGGCTCTGCTTAGTGCGTCTGCAACTATGTTGTCCGTACCTTTTCTGTGTTTTATTTTAAATGAATATTCAGATAATATAAGAGACCATCTGTATATTCGTGAATTATTAAACCTTGTTTTCATTAAGAATATTAGAGATAAATGATCCGTTTCAAGTAAGAAGGTGTTTCCTAGTAGGTAATACTTTAATTGTGACACAATTGTAGGAGCTCTGCGGCTACAGCATTGCTAGAAGCATCGCATCTTAGTATGAATTCTTTATTGAAGTCAGGTAAATTTATGATTAATGCCTTGTAGAAATTTTCTTTTATGTCGATAAATGCTTTTTCCCTTTCAGGAGTCCATTTGAATTTTACTCCTTTCTTGATCATTTTGTATAATGTGTGTGTTTGATCGGATATTCTTGGAATGAAATGTTTATAATAGTTTATTATTCCTAGAAATCCTCTAAGCATTTTAATATTTTTTGGTTTGGGATATTTTCGTATCGCCTCAAGTTTTTCCTCTTCTATTGAGATCGTCTTGCCATCAATTATGTATCCCAGATAATTCACTTTATTTTTATAGAATTCGCATTTCTCGAGGTTTATTTTTAAACCATTTTCTGCTAATGTATTCAGAACTTTCTCGACTGATTCTTTGTGACTTTCTATGTCTTTATTAAATATTAGAATATCGTCTACGTAGTGTGAGACGTATTCTTCGTGTGGATCCAGTATCTGCTGCATTGCTCTTACTAGTGCTGCAGTAGCTGACGATAATCCAAATGGAACCACATTGTAGGAGTATACTAATGAGTTAAACATGAAGGAACAATATTTCCTTGAATCTTTGTGCAATGGTACCAGCCAAAAGGAACTTTTTAAATCTATTTTCGTAAACCACTTTGCGTCTGTACATTTTGTTAATAAGGTTTCTATGTTTTGTGGGGCTTCAAAATTAGGTGCGGTTCTGGAGTTCAGGCATCTGGCGTCAAGACATACGCGTAATTTGATGTCTTTTTCATCATTAAGTTTCTTCTTTATTACTACAACCATAGGATTTATGAACGTTGACTCCGTTCTTGTAATTATGCCGTTTTTCAACATCTCTTTTATTTCTAATTTGACTTGTTCTGTATATTTTTCGGAATGGGGTAAGTCTTTATTCTGAAGGGCTGTGTCTCGTCGACTTTAAGTTTATGTTCGTAACCCTTGGCCAATCCTGGACTGTCATCAAATAATTTTATATGCTTACTCAAAAGATAATTCACATGGGTTATATATTGTTTATTACAATTTAATTTAGTACCATCCCTATTTTGCGTGAGGTCTTCGCATTGAAGTTGCTTCACAGGATGTGCACTTTTATTAACTTCATTGTATAAACTACAATCCATTTTTGTTGTGATTTCTTCTTGAGCATTTTCTTCATATAGATTATTGATAAGGATCTCTTCCTCATGGGCTTCTTTGCTCCATGATATTGTTGAGTCCCTTATATGGAATAACTTATTTTCCATATTTAATTTTGTACCGTATTGGCTTAAAAAGTCCATCCCTAATATACAGTCGCTATTCAAATTAGGTGCTATGATGAATTCGGTTAATAAATTTAAATTATCTATCTTTATATTTATACAGAAGATTTTATCTACTGTTATCATACATATTTTGTTTGCAGTAATAAGATTTACTTTCTTTATGGGTATATAACACCCCAAACTTTCAATATTTTTGTTCATGACATTGTTATTTAAGAGTGAAAGTTGAGCTCCAGTATCCAGCAGTGTTTCTATCTCTTGTTCCCCAATCTTGATTTTTATATGTGGTAGTTCCGTGGTTATCTTTTTTAAATCATCGTAATTGTAGATGTTTTGTATTTTATATTTTCTCTTGGCTGGCTTATTTAAAAATCCAGCGACGTTGCACCAGAATAGTATGCTGCATTCACCCACTCTTTGTTTGTTGGGTTGTGCTTGTTTTCTTTTGTTATTGCACCCCTTGATTCTTGATTTTGTCTCGTTATCGCTTCTTTCTCTTCTTTTTCAATTTGTATATTCTGAATTCTTTTATCATCTTTATTTGTCTTTTCTTCCCTCTTATAATTTTGGCTATTGTTCTTCCTTTGACCATCATTATTTCTGTCCGGGTTATAGGTATTTTGGTAATTATTGTTATATCGCCTATTCCCATTGTAATTGTTCCTGTTATTGCCGTCGTTGTTTCGAGGTGGATTGTTTATATTTACATTCCCTCGGTTCACGTTATAGCCCTTTTCATCTATGTCATCTAATCTCTTTACTAATTCAAGGAGTTCTTCTATTGTTTCTATGCCTTGAAGTGCGACGGTCTGGGTAACATTGTGATCAAAGTGTGCAGCCAATTGCGATACTATGTCACTCTTTCTTCTATCCTGGGTATAATGTATTTGAGAAAAGAATATTTTCTTATAACGTAGTTCTCTCGAGATGATCCGGACCTATACTTTCCAAATATCAGGTCGTGTCTTATGTTTCTTTGCCGCGTTTGACCCCAATACTGTCTTGTGAATCGCCTTTCAAAATCTTTAAAGTCTATCACGTCATCCATTATCATGTGATACCATTGGAGTGCGTAGTCTTTGAGACATGCTCTTATAAAGTGTAATTTGGATGTCTCATCCGTTATGTTTCTCATGTATGTCTTAATTGTTCTCAGGAATATCATTGGATTGTCCTTGTAGTATCCTGAGAATTTCGGTGCATTGTCTACGCTTCCCACAGTTTGTGGCAAAGACACACTAGGTGTAGGGACCCCGTGTATTACTTTGTCCTCAAGCTGTTTGATTGTGTGCTCAAAGGTTGATGTTTTAACTTGTAGTTTGGACACGGCGTTAGTGCAGGTTTCATATTTAGTTTCGCAGTCTTCTACCTTATGTGAAATTTTCTCTATCTGGTCTTTGTTTTCCACATCGTTGTGTAGCATTTTTCTATTAATGGCTACTATTTTCTCATTCACCATGTTGAAGTTTTCTTGCGTTTTCGCAGTTCTTTCTATCATTTCTTGTACAAAGAATTTTCTTGTATTCTTACACATTTCTGCGTTGTCATTTACTTGTTCTCTCAGGTCTGCTACTGCTTTGTCCAGTTTCTTCTCTAATCTGGCATTTAGTTCTAATGTTTCTTGCCTTAGTTCTTTAAATCCCACGTCTATTTTTGAATTGATTTCTTCTAAACTCTTGTTTAAATTTTTATTTTGTTTTTCTATTTTGTTGCTTAGAGTTTTATTATTTTCCTCTATTTTAAAGAATAATTTATGGAAAAAGCTTTCAAATTTTTGTTCAATTGCTGTGCTACTTGTGCCCTCTGTGAGTATGCTTTCCTCAATTGTCACATTTCCTGGATCATCCTCTTTTGTCTCAGTCTTTTCCGACTCTGAGTCCGAGGTTAGTTGTGTAGGTTCCCTATATTGAGTGAATTGTGGCATTCTTTCTATTTCTTTTACGATATTGGGTTTTTCATCTTTGCTACCGTTTTGTTCTTCGTCTGACATTTTTATTATGTACAAATAACGCTTTTCAACTAATATTATACTTAATAGAAATTTGAATGGATCCTATCCCACTTGAATAAGATTACATGAAAGAAACAATTTTATTTTGTAAGGAAAGAAGAACAGCCTACAGGTCGTGTTTTTAAGTTTAGCCTTGATGTTTGACGAATTGTGTATTTAATTTATTTTGTAAGAAAAACACAGCCAGCAAGTTGGGCGCCGTATTTATGCTGTAATAATTGCCACACGTTGGGCATCGCCAAATTTATGCTGTGAACCTTGCGTTTAAATAAAATTTATATAATTTATTTATTTATTTGTTAAATAAATTAACAAAATTGAAGTTTGTGCTAGCTCTATAGGCAAAACAGCATAATTCATTATCTCTCGTGGGTTCTACTGTGATTTACTTCTTTCCTTACTTGTTTCACTTTCGTTATTATTGTGATGTTGTGTGGGATAGGGTTATAAATAATTATGACACCAGATTACTCATGTGAAAAATGTATTATATACTTATTGATTACAATAGGTAAAAATTTATTATTGACTGTATATTATTTATTTTATTTGTTTATTTACAATTCTTACAAGTAACAGTTTTCACAATAATATCGTGTTCGTTCATTTAAATATGTATTCAATCAATACAGGGTTTCTCCGCTTTCACTCTTTTCTTACGAAGGCCTGTATATTTGGGCCAAATTATATTGACTTGATAATGAAGGTACTGACTAATCGGCTTTATGCAAACATTCACATGTACTACATAAAGCTTGGATCAATCACCAAATTGTTTTAAAATGTATCTGGATACATTCCTAATGCATCACAAACTAATTGTCTAAACCTCTATTCTCACGGAGACTTTAGATTCTTAGTGCGAAGCGTTTAGGCGTTCCTGTTTATAAAAGTTTGAATATTGTTTAAAGCAGTACTTACTAAGGTCTTTCTTAATGAACACTGGTCCGTTGTGCAAGTATTCGCACACAGTACACTATTAAGACTAATGTTCTTAATTTTTAATAGAAATTGTGTCCCTATATTTACGTTCTATTATTTAAATAACTAAGTATTAAAAGAAATGGAGTGTTTAGAGAGAACCTGTATATTTTTGATTGAATTTAATAGTTATAACAATATTATTTACTACTCACTGCGTAGATTCATATAATTCCTCGAATTCTTGTTGAAATTGGTTTTCCATTTTTGTGGATTCTTCTCTCATTGGAATCTTCTATAAATTAAATGATGACGCTCACTTTTTGCAAATATGGCGACCAGAAAACAATTGGAAATTATTCCTATAGAAGCGTATATGCTTCTTGTTTGTTTGTGAATTGTTAGGTAATTTATTTATTTATTTATTCTGCGGTAATAATGGTAAGCGTGTAACAACTCCACTTAACCATTACTCGCTCAACACGTAGATGTATTATTTACTTCAAGAGACGCTATTATTTTGTTGTGAATTAGAAGTTTTTAATGTCACAGGAACCAGCTAACAACTAACTAATTTTCTGTTCCGACGCCCTTTTTAGAGTTGAAAATAAATGCCACTCGCTATTTGATTGTTTTGCGGACTTTTATTTTTGAATTGTTCGTTGTGGCGCCTCTAGCGGATATCTCGATACTTATGCCTTGTCTCTTCTTCTTCTTGTCGTATTTTAGGTTGGTATTTATTTTTATTATGTTCGTTCCTGACATTTGATATTTTCCACATTCACCAACGACAGTATTTGTTGTTGTTCCATTTATTTATATCTAATGTGTAGTAAGTATATTGATATTTATTTTGATGTTTTTCTTACGTTATCTTATTCTTTTATTGCTATCGTAAACATTCATTGTACTTATAAATATATTCATTGCTACTTTCGTTGTTTCGTAGGTACATTCTTCGACCAAGCGCTAACCTTACTCGTATTTTTGTTCTGGTGCTTTTAATCGGAAAGAATGGAAAGAAATTGGATATTGTTTCAATCGCCAGTCCCTCTGTCTGTGGCTTCTCTGTCTGCTCCGTTCTTTCTTCGAACCATTTTACCGTCCTTGGAAAGTTTTGTATGTTTAATATGCTGTAATAAATCATTGCTTTTTATATTAATGCTGCTTATTCCCTTGGTTACAGATGTTCGTTTGTATGTGCACTAAGTTTGGAACCATGAAGAGGATTGCAATTACTCTCATTACAATGGGAATTGATACTTTTGTTGTATATATTAAAAATGTTATACGATTCTGTGATGTTCTTTATGATATACTTTATCTTAATATCCTTTTCAACGCAAATGTATGTATTTTATTTTTAAGTTACTTGAGTGCATTAAGCCTCTTCATATACATTACGAGCATATCTTATTTTATTCTCTGAGTATAGTTTAATTGCTTTTAAATGATTGACTCTTATAATTGTTCCGTTAGTTAACATCACTCTTTCACGGTTGTTGGTCTTGTTAGTTCATAGGCAGAGTGAAACGCAGGTTTAGTTTATACGTATAATAAGTATCAAAATACAAATGTTATAATACACTAAATAGATAAAGAATCGGAGCAACATTCACGCACGCACGCCGGTAACTTGTCACTTACTTGTATATTGTCTTCCCATAATTCAACGGGGTGTCTTCGCATTGCGCCGTCTCCACCATATACTAACACTTCCCCTCAAGACGAAGTCAGTCCGTAGAAGCGCCAATACCCAAAATCTCCAAACATTTCAGGTGTTTCGGTCTTCCTAGGGATTTGGTAAGAACATCAGCTCCCATCTCTTCCGTAGGTGTGTGACG
This sequence comes from Amphimallon solstitiale, assembly GCA_963170755.1. NCBI lineage: Eukaryota > Metazoa > Arthropoda > Insecta > Coleoptera > Scarabaeidae > Amphimallon > Amphimallon solstitiale. The sequence goes on from CAUJHA010000194.1 coordinate 170,034, forward strand.
TATCTTGAGTCTATTATTCTTGAGGGCTTCTCTTATGAAATGATGACGTATATCAATATGCTTTGACCTTCCATGAAAGATAGGATTCTCGGCCAATTTCAGCGCCCCCATGTTATCGTTAAATACAGTGATATGGGTTAATTCTACTATATTCAACTCACCGAGCAACTTCTGTAGGTACATGGCTTCTTTAGCGGCTTCAGTCAATCCCATGTATTCTGATTCGGTTGACGAAAGAGCTACTGTACGTTGCTTTCTTGATTCCCAACATATAGGTGCATCATTGAGAATAAATGCATAACCAGTACACGATTTTCTATCTTCGATACATCCTCCCCAATCCGCATCTACATACCCTATTATTGGTCTGTTACTGGATCTATAAGTCAATCCAATATTGATCGTTCCTTTCAGGTATCTCAGTACTCTCTTGGCAGCCTTCCAATGCTGTATACCATAGCAATTGTTAAATTGACTCAAATAATTTACTGCGTAGCTTATATCAGGCCTGGTGCAGACTGATAGGTAAGTAAGAGCACCGATTAGCTCTCTATATGGAACGTTGCTTTCCAACTCATCGTTTGAGTCGCTTCTGCGCTTAATCAACTTAAGATTTGTCTCCATTGGAGTTCCGATCGGTTTACAATCATTCATGCCGTATCGTTTCAGTAGTTCATTTATATATCCTGATTGTTGTAAATGGACTTTATTCTCAGACTTCTTGAACTCTATGCCCAAACAATAACTGACGTCTCCTAAGTCTTTTATCTCGAATTTGGTTTTCAAGTAATTTCTTAGATTTGTTATGTTACTTTCATTTTTAGATGCAATTATTATGTCGTCGACATAGGTCACTATCAAGGTTAATTCTTCCCCTTGCTTGACATGATATAAACATGGATCTGAGGTTGTCGGCTTTGCACCATAATCTCGCAAAATACCATCCAGTTTATTATGCCAGCTTCTTCCAGACTGTCGAAGACCATATAATGACTTCTTCAATTTGCATACCATGTTCCCTTTCTTCAGGTTTTTCAATTGTTCTCTTGCACTTCTTCCGATGGGGGAATTCTTCTCGTGGTCAGAAATTCTTTCCATAATTTCTTTTATCATCTTGGGCGGTTCCATGAAGATCTCTTCCTCCAAAGTTCCATTAAGATAAGCGGTAGTCACGTCAAATTGTCTCATTGACATTCCATGACGAGCGGCTAGAGCGCTTACCAATCTAATTGAACTTAATCGTGCAACAGGAGCAAATGTTTGATTAAAATGTACTCCTGGTTGCTGTGCAAATCCTTGTGCAACTAAACGAGCTTTACGTTTTTCCAGTTTTCCATCAGCAGTATACTTATCTCTTAGTACGATGCGACTTCCAATTATTTGCTTGTCAATTGGTCTTTGAACGAGTTTCCAGGTGTCGTTCTTTAGTATAGACTTCATTTCTTCCACCATTGCTTCGAACCATTCATCCGAATCAGGACCTTCAATTGCTTGTCTTAGAGGAACTTCTGATGTTAATGCCCAATCATCTGCTTCAGTAGAGTTGACTTCCTCCATCTTCATCTTGTATGATTTGCTGGGTCTTCCTCTAGATCCGGTTCTTATGATAGTCGGTCTTCCTCGTCCTCTTCTGGTAGGTCGCTCAGGTAAGGATGCACATTCTGAGGTGTTGGTACGTCATCAGCGTCTATGGTATCCAATATGGGTAGTACACCTTCTTCACTGATGTCAATCATATCTTCAGGAACAAATTCTTCAAAATTATTCTGTGATAATTCATGATTTTCCAAAAAACGCACATCTCGAGATATTTCGATTTTTCTTTGGCTTGGTACCCAGATTCTGTACCCCTTCGATTCCTCTGCGTAACCCACAAATATTCCTTCTTTGGCTCTTGGTTCAAATTTTCCTCTTCCAGGTTCTCTGTTTAAGATGAATACTCTACAGCCAAATTCTTTAGGTCCGTGAAGTTAGCCCCCAAAATATGTCAAATTATAACAAAATTAGGCTCAAACGTTAGTGCCTCGTTAGTGCCCGTTAGTGCCTCTAAAATGGACGTTAGTGCCTCTCGTTATATTTAAAAAATAGGACCCTGTTTTAAAAATGGCCTTAGCCCCCAAAGTGTGTTTCATTGTTTCAAAATTAGTGTCAAACGTTAGTGCTTCGTTAGTGCTCGTTAGTGCCTCAAAAATTTTCGTTAGTGCTTTACAAATAACGGAGAAAAACAGATATTTTCCAAAAAATCCAGCCCCCAAAATATGTTGGATTCCAATAAATTTAGTGTCAAACGTTAGTGCTTCCTTCATTAGTGCTCGTCAGTGTCTCAAATATATTCGTTGGTGCTTTACAAATAAACATAATAAACATAAAAAACAGATTTTTAAAAAAAAATCCAGTCAACTTATGTTGGATTCTAATATAGTTAAAATTTCTGTTAATACTTGGCAAACATTTGAGAAAAATGAAGAATGATTTCAAAAAAGCCAACTCCCAAAAAAATTTAGATTTTAATAAAATTAGTGACAAAGGTTAGTGCCTCGTTAGTGCTTTTTATTTTATTGAATACCTACCTGCCAGTACCTACCTTATTTTTAAGGAAGACAAATATTTTAGAAAAAAGAAATCCAAAAATAATTTCAGAATAACAAAACAAAAATATGAGTGTAATTTTATGTTAAATACAACAGATTAAAAAATGTTAGAATGTGTCTGTTTAAGCATAGGTACACAATGATTAGACTATTATTGCCTGACTTAGGACTTAGCTGAACACAAAGGTTTCTTTATGGTCCGCGAGCCTCTTTATGGCTCGGCGGGTAATAATGAAATGTGGAATAAACTTCTAAAGACTTTCTAGGAACATTCTTGAGCCAATATAAGTTCAAAAACATCAAAAGCTCTCCCTCATCATTTAAATTTATCCAGACCTAGCCCACTTTGTGTCAGGATGATCTTTTCCAAATCATTACGATTGTTATATACTAAACCCATTTATTGGGGTAAAGTGAGCCTCCCGAAACCACAACTATAAACTTCGAAACACCCTTCGCAGGTCATTTTCATTCTTGCATAGAAAACAAAATCAGACAAGTAGCGGAAATAACAAAAGACACTTGTCGCTTACACTCATAAAACCTCTTACCGTCGGTCCTTTCATTGTATCTTCGCCACCCTCATTATCGGCAATAAATTTTTATGTGGGTGCAACGGAAATGGGTTTAGTATAATCAAGGTTATTGGCAGTTTTGGTTTTTAGATCCTTGCTTAATTGTTAACTGTTTGTTTGCATAATAAATAATTAATGGGGGGTGACTGTTGCAAGCGTCCAAGGGTCCATGGATTGCAATAATAATTCAAAAACTTTTAAGAACTAATATAACTAATTTTCTGTAATGTTCCAGTGGCAAGAATAAAAGGAATGCCTCATTCAGCAAGGATTTTAATTTTTCTACGTGTTAAAATCTGTAAAACCCAGACTGCAACCCAAGAGTTGGACCCTTGCAGCAGTCTCCTCCAATAGCTTCTTTATCAGTATAAACATGTATTGTATTAGAAATATAAATATGAATACAAAAAATATTATTCTGGGGAAATACAGTTAATAAAAATAAGGAAATATTTATTTAAAAACAAAAAAATACTGTTTTCTAAATGGTATATATCAACAAACTTATAGAAGCCACATAGGAAGAAGCAAGAGAAATCACCTTCTTCCCTAAATCGTCGTACAGTTCAAAGCATCCATCGTTTCTCCTACAAACAGTGGTATAATGACCTACTGCTTCTTTAGTTTTGGCTACTGGTGGTTGATATAAAATTGCTGAACGAAAAATAAATTGTTTGTTGTTCAATGTCAACAGAGCAGGAATCGTTCTTATGTCCATATCAATCTCTTGTAATTCAACGTAAACTTGATCACGTATTTGAAGCACGTGGTTAGCTACTTCACTACATCTTTTGCAAACTGAATTCTTCATAATACAATCGCATATGGCTTTCTCTAAGTTGAAACTTTCCTTTAACAAATCGAGATTTATGGGTAACAATCGAATAACATGCTGTCGATTGTAATTACATTTGCCACAACTTATGTCGTCTATTCCACTAGCTAAATATAATTTTTCTCCAATAAATCTTTCTAGTAATATACAAATATTTGTTGCACAATTTATACGAAATGTACCATCTAATATTTCTGTATTTACACTGATTTTTTGTAATATTAAAAATCGAACTTGATAGATGTTATTTTTATTTAGTCCATTTTCTAAAAAATTTATAACAAAACCGATTACTTCCTCCTGATCCAAGTTCGTTATACTTGCCATAAGAGAATTCTTATATTCTAAGCTATCGCAGTAAGCCGATGTAATACCTTGAATAAGTGAGTCGAATGCACATGTATCTTGTATAATAAACGTCTTTCTATCCAAAATGTAATTTTTATTAATATTGTTAGCATTCTGCAGAAGAGGTATTTCTACTTTATCATTTTCCTTAGCATAAAGTATTTCTGGGCATGGTTTGCTATAGAACGAAAATCGTTTTTTTTTAGTAGGATTTCCAAGTCCTCTCCAGTCTTCGAAAACATCATGTTTGTGGTCTTCATCATTATTATCTTGTTCCGTGTGACATTCACTTAATATGGTCATAGCGCGAATAGAATCTATGTGGTTTACAATAAACTTGTCAACATTTATGGGTAGTTTTTCAGCAACAAAAGTTCTATTTTTTAAGTCATTGAAATAACTCTCCACATTTGCTGAAGACGCTGTTACATTACCAACTCCAAATTGTCTTCTCATTACGCCGCTCCATAATACAAATGTTCTTAACAACTTTTTCAAATTCATGGAAAATTTGGGCAAATAGAAAAAATTTTCGTTTGCATCAAATCTTGCTGTTGTCGGGGGACATTTTTGGATACATTCTTCAAATAATGTATCTATCCACAATTTAACGGTATCTGGACACTCAAATTGTTCACGGTCTTCTTTCAAATTTTCCTTCGTTGCATAGTGAAATTCGGTCTCACTTTCATTTTCCCGGTCGTCATTAATTAATACCTCTTGGTAACCAGAGATAAGTCCTTTTAAATATGTTTTTGATTCAGCTGCATCTACATTATCATATAAACTGTTGGAAGTTACAAATAATGCCTCAACAATTTTGATAAAGTCCTCGAAATCCACAGCTCTTGCTAACTGAGCAATACTTCTTAAGTAAAATTGCCGAATCAAGCTTGTTTTGTTTCTCAAGCAGTCCCAAGAACTTGTAAGTTTCATCAGGTGTGCAAAATCTACGCGTATAAATACGGAAGGTAGCGTAGCATCTCTTTTGCACAACAAGTCAAAACAAGATTTAATATATTGACTCAGATTATTGAAACCACCAAAAACTTTGGAAAATGCACCCAACAGAGCAAATGAATGATCAGATATAACAATTTTGAATGAGGCTGCACAGTGTTTGGTCCACTCATCTAGCCAATAAGCTATTGCATTTATGGTATGTCTTTCCGATAGCATTTGACAAATTGGTAGCTGTGTTTTTTTCCTTTATTATCTAAGTAAATCACCCCCTCATACAAAAAGATATTTCCCGAATAATTATGATTCGGGCGACTTATTTTCTTTACTAATGTGCCCGTCGCATCTAACTGCAAAGTTGCACACTGGCTATTTTTACAGTATGACTTAAGAACTTGTCTTTGTTCAGATGTCCAATAGTGGACAAAGAAAGGATCTAAGCCTATATTGTGAATATAAGTTGAATATGGTAAGGTGTATTTCAGTAACTGCAGAGTGTCTATTGAACACTTTTGAAATTGTATTTTTGAATTTCTCTTTTTGTGTTCTTCTTTTATTTTCCTTAACACTTCTAAACTGGGAACCAAACTAGAAATATTGACTTCTCCAGAAGACTCGTATTTCAGTGCCATTTCTCTTTGGATATTAACAGCCAGTTGTCCACTTGCTAGTTTAGCTCCTACCTCTTCCCGATTGGATCCCCGAAGGGGTTGCTTCCTTTTGATTGATGTGTTACATATATTATTGGCGTTGAGTGTTTTGTAGTAAAATATGCAGGGATTCAAATCATCAGGTTTATGGCAAAAAATCATTAATTTTCTGGTACATTCTTGACAGTAAAGAAAAAATATACCATAATATCGTCCGCTTTCTGTAATTTTATATCGCTTATTATAAAGAATGCAATTGCCCCTGGGTACATGTTTTTGGACAAATAGTAAGAAATTTATCGTCCAGTTTCTAGTTGTTTTATTATTCAATGTATCCATAAACGTAGACCACTCTAAATAAGTAAGTGTAAAGGAACCCAGGACATCTTCGTAATCAGTATCCTCACTACTTTCATCTGTCGTTGTACTTGTTTCTTTTGTTCTGTCGGGGTTGATGAGAAGTTCAGATTTACAATATACACACTTACGAAGATGAGTGTAAGCTGCTTTTCTTGTGATACGATTTTCTAAAGCCTTGCTTATTTCTCCCCAAACTTCATGACTAGGTCTACTGATATTATCTGCCAGTTCTTCTTTATTCAGCAAAAATGCATTTAAAAGTTCTTTGTGGTGATAATTAGCTTTCTTCGGCATCTGAAAAATTTAATAATGTTAAATTTAATCGCCATGCCATGTAGAGGGCCAGTACATGCGAAGGTGGCGGCCTGACAGGTCCCGAGTAATTCTGCTGCAGTGTCAAAGCAATAAGGACTAAGGAGTCTCATGTAAATATCAGAATATGATTTTTCATGCAGAAAAGTGTATCAGTAGTTTGTGTAATATCCCAAGGCAGTATAGTATCCTTGTTTGTCTACCTTATTTGGGATGAGACAAAATATTCCGGAAAAATTTTATTTTTCTACAAACGTTATGAAAAGTAGGACTCTCAACGTTTGGTTTCAATTATAATATCCTAAGTGGTCAAATTTTGACCACGAAATATTCAGATTGTTACGAGCGTTTGTTGCGTGGCAATTGATCGAGTGACATTGTTAAAAAAACCATGAGCCGTCAGGTATATCCTGAAGGTATGTTTTTACGGGTGTCATAGAACAGTTCATAAAGGTGAAAAATTTTCGCTCAAAAATGAAGTAGGTTGTGTAATACCGACCGTTGGTTGGTTGAGAACCCCCGAAAAAAGTTTGTTAAAAAGTTAATATTTTCAATTGAAATCTTGTTTCCATTGTTGAATGATGGCATGTGATTCGTTAAAAAAACCATGAGTGAAATAGTCAAAGTTAAAAATGTCATTTTATGACATCAGTGATAAAAAACACTAATTTTTAAAACTGGTGTTAAAAATGATTTTTTTCCTGGTGTCATGGAAACGACAAATTTCAAAACGCCCGTCAGTCCATAATATGCCATACGATCTTGACATTAACTATTATTCACTTTATTTCGCATTTTTACTTTCAATATTTGTATAAAAAATTTTGTATGGCATACGTGTTAATTGTGATTTTACTTTGTTCGAAGGGTCTATGCTCCACTCGTTTCACTCGTTCCGCAAACTTACCTTCTCATAAAATAAAATCTCACATTTAACACTTATAACATAAATAACTATTTGTATCCATAATAGCCATTTTACACTTGCCAATTTATTCATTAATAAATTGACAAATTTATTCACGAAGAAATTGACCGCAGTACAGAATGATTAGATTTGATAATTTTATTTTATATTTCCACTTTCTCAGTAGCCTATCGTGCTTGTTATCAATTTCGATACTGCATTCAATTATGTAATTATTATGTTTATCATTTTCTGGGAGCTAAGAGCATTAATTATACAGGTGGAACATGGTATAGCATATTAGCGGTAAAACCCTTTTTTAGTTGTCAAAAAAATCTGAAAATTAGGAGGCATAAACTTAAATTTCCAATCTAGAAAATGGCCGAATCATTTTTTCTAGATTAACATCAATGTGAAATTTGACTTTGATAGAGTTTTATTATCAGTAGTAACATCACAAGAGAGTGAGAATGAATTGAAAATAATTCGACAGATTTTCGAAAACTTGTTGCCAAGGAATAGACACGGAGCCCGTAGGGCTCGAATGGCAACAAGTTTGAGAAGGAATCTGGAGAATTATTTTCTAATTGATTCGCACTCTTGAATGGTGTTCTGAAGATTATTTTTTGAGTTTTTAATAGCATAATAGCAGAAATAGCATAGATAATACACCATAAAAAATACAGTGACAGATGTCAAAACTAGAAAATGCGTTGTCAACTTACAAAAACAAAATACTAAAAATTATTCTCGGGAGAATAATCTACCTAGATTATTCTCACTATAATAATATTGTGATTGGACAGAATTATGCACGTGTCCGCAAATACTACTAAACGATTGGTTAATGAAATCATTAAAAAATAATCAAAGTAATAAAGCAATCCGATTTTTTTTACCATCTCACCTACAGGACAATGTAGATTTTGATTATATAAAAGTTGGCATTTAAATTCGCATAATAGCTAAATAAATGGTAATTTAATATTCAACAATGGGGTAATAGCATAATTTATGACGGACCCCCAAAATGACGGCTCTCCGTCAAATGGTGGTGATTTACTTCGTTCTGAAATGAAAAGTGCCTGCAGTTCGTCAATTATGAACCAAGATTTATGGTCGTGAGGGTGTCGCAATAAAATATTCACATTTTCGTACCCAAAATTGTTAAATGCCAATTAATTTTATTTCAATGACCCCTTCAAAATTTGTAATATCAGAAATGTGTTCTTTGTGATATTTTGAATCTAGTAACTTGATAAAAAATGCATCATTTAATTTTTTTTTTTTTTCACTTTTTAGCCTCCTGACGCCGTTTGGAGCGCCTATTTGATAAAATAGAAAAGCTACTTTGTAGTACTTTCACTGTAGATTATTGACCAATAGATGCAAGTTTCTATGAAGATTAGAAATATGGTTTTTCACGAATATGCTATACGACCGTCCACCCTGTATATTGGTAGGACGCAAATTCCCAAAATTACCAAAAAACTGAAGACAAAATAGAACATGCTCTATTTCGTCTATAAATTCATGAATTAACTGATGACAGGAGCTGTCAACATATTTTGTATCAATTTATGTGTTACATTGGCAATTTTTATTCACAAATTTATTGGTGAACTTATTGATGAATAAATTGACAAGTGTAAAACGGCTATTATACATTGCGTTTGGTAACTAAAAATTGTAACATACTCCTACATGCTCCACGTATTACGAGGAAAACATAATTCGATACATAATCTCGTATGTACAAAAAATTTCCGACAGACACTTTTTCAAATGAATCTTGAAATCACTTTATTGTTTTGACTAGGTACGCTGGTTTGCTTACAATGCTGAATTGAGCTGTTACTTTTGTTTCAAGTAAAATCATCGTGTAATTCTTTTAGGTATCTCTATTATACAGGGTGTAACAGAAAGTGCCTTAATTTTAACTGGTAATAGATCTCGTCCAAAGGATCAACTTTTCTCTCTACCATTTTAGCGAAAAAACTTCGCAAACTGTCCATTATTTGCATTTGCAGATTCACAAACCTAGACAGGTCACCACCGTCAAGAATTACAAGCGAACAGTACTGCATGCGAAAGTGTATATTTGTAGATCGTGTTAAGCCTCAAAGTGACATACTTCTACATTGCTTATAAAACATTCTAAAACTTTATTTTATACAAGTCGCAAAAGGTTTTCAGCAGTATACACATTTAATATGATTTATTTTTTTATGGTATCCTTAACACGATTATACAATATTCATCTTTTCATATAGGTAAAAATGTGACGCAGACACCTACCTTTTTGGATAATTTTTGTTTTTCTTTTTTAAACACACTGACACACGTTATTCGCATATATAAAATAACATAACTTTTAGAACCAGTTGTGGGTAGCAAAGTGAAATAAGGTTAGAACCGTGCGTGGTGATACTTGCATCTGAAGTTAAGAGGCTTTCGTACCCCCCAGTACAATTGAAATTTCAAGATTTCTACCGAACTGCCAAATTTACGGACGGAAGTAATAAACGTCGTAGTTGACCCACCCCCTAATAAACTTTAAGCATAGGCAGCTTTTATGTGAACAATGGTATAGACACCAAAAAGAGGAATCATTAACTTTGAAGCTAAATGTGTTCATTCCATTGTTAATTATCCCTTATTGCCATATGTCTCGGAACCCTGGGACCAATAATTTCGGGGAGCAAACAATTCTGCCGATAAAAATTATGAAGTTTCTCTGACATAATATTCGTTTGCCAAAATTCGTTGTCACTTTTAATTTCTTCAATATTCATATTATTTGGCACCGCGCAAATACGCAATATACGTACAATTTGTCTTTTTGATTACATGCAACCTGCCCTTAATTTGGTAATACCAGTTGTGATTTTTATTTATAACAAAATTTCCATCATTCTGGATCTTCCATAACAATTTTTTTTTTTTTGTAAAATTACCTCGAAACATTTAAATTGGATATATATATATATATACGCCGCGTATGAACATTTTATTTCCACAATCGTTTTATTTCTTGATTTAGCACTATACCATTTGTCCACTTTCAAACTATAAACTACAGTAATGAAATGACCAACTAAAAATAAAATTATAATGATAAAAACCGAAGTTTAAGCATAACTTTGTATTAATGAAACACACTTTGCGAGATAAGGCCTTTCTTAAAAATAAGGTACTTCATTGAATTAAATATAAAGCACTAACGAATATTCCATCGGTACTAACGAGGCAAACTTTATCACTAATTTAACTAAAATCTAACGTTTTTTGAGAGTTTTTGAAATCTTTTTTTTTTTTCTCTTTAAATGTTTGTAGATAACAGAAATTTTAAAGGAACTATGGAGCACTAACGAACCACTAACGTTTGACACCACTAACATTATAAGAAAACAAGATACTTATTTTAATGCCTGGCACCAACGAGCACTAATGAAACACTAACGTTTCAGACTAACTATTAGAATCCAACATATTTTAAGGAATGAATTTTTTGGAAAATATCTGTTTTTCTCCGTTAGAGGTATTTTCAGATTTGGTGGCGGAAACAAAAGACTGAGAAATCTCGAAAAATTGTATTATCAATGTCAAATTTCTCAAAGACATTCGTGATTTCGCCAGAAATGCAGCAGATTGGTAATAAGAAGGTTTATACATGGTCAAAGTAGAGAAATATTTGCAATACGTTTGATTTTGTAACATTTCTCAGTCTTTTGTTTCCGCCACCAAATATGAAAATACCTCTATTTGTAAAGCACCAACGAAAATCTTTGAGGCACTAACGAACACTAACGAAGCACTAACGTTTGACACTAATTTTATTGGAATCCAACATACTTTGGGGGCTGGATTTTTTGAAAAATATCTGTTTTTCTCCGTTATTTATAAAGCACTAACGAAAATTTTTGAGGCACTAACGAGCACTAACGAAGCACTAACGTTTGACACTAATTTTATTAGAATCCAACATACTTTGGGGGCTGGATTTTTTGAAAAATATCTGTTTTTCTCCGTCGTTTGTAAAGCACTAACGAAAATTTTTGAGGCACTAACGAGCACTAACGAAGCACTAACGTTTGAGCATAATTTTGAAACAATGAAACACACTTTGGGGGCTAAGGCCATTTTTAAAACAGGGTACTATTTTTTAAATATAACGAGAGGCACTAACGTCCATTTTAGAGGCACTAACGGGCACTAACGAGGCACTAACGTTTGAGCCTAATTTTGTTATCATTTGACATATTTTGGGGGCTAACTTCACGGACCTAAATTCTTTGAAATAAGTTATATTCGGTTTTCTTCCTGTCCATGCTTCGTATGGAGTGATTCCATTTAAAGTTTTAGTTGGACAACGATTTCGAATATAGTTAGCAGTGTTTACAGCTTCGGCCCAGAAGGAAGGAGGCAATCCAGATTGTAAAAGCAAACATCTTGCAGTATCCAAAAGTGTTCTATTTTTCCTTTCTGCAATACCATTTTGCTCTGGGTTATATGGAACGGTTAATCGCCTGGTGATGCCATTTTTCTTTAAGTGCTCCTGGAATTGGTTACCAGTGTATTCAGTTCCATTGTCGGTTTGTAGGCACTTGACTTTCCTTTGCTTCTGTTTTTCGACCATGGTGATGTACTCTTTTGTCTTCTCGAATACTTCCTGTTTTGTGTTTATGAATCTTACTTCACACCATCTTGAGCAATCGTCAATGAATTCTACAAAGTATTTTGCCTTACCGAGTGATTCGACTCTCATTGGTCCACATACATCGGAATGTATAATTTCTAATAATTCTGTTTTTCTGTCTGATTTCTTTGGAAATGCTGTTCTGGTCATTTTTCCTTCTAAACAAATATCGCATTTAATGTTTTCTTGAAGTTTCACAGACTCAAGACCTTTGACGATGTTTTTGTGTTTAATTTCCATCAAGTCTTTTTCATTTAAATGACCCAAACGTCTATGCCACATCTTTGTTTGATCTGACGATGATTGTGCAGAAGATGCAGAATCCACAACCAAATCACAATTTTCTTGTTTATGTTCACGCACATAATATAATTCTCCGATGCGATCAGCTACTATCTTTACTTTTCCGTCCGTTCCGAATACTAACGCTTCGTGTTTTTTAAACAAAACGCTAAAATTGTTATTCGTTATTTTTGAAACTGATAGTAAGTTCGCGCGCAAGTCCGGCACATGTAACGCACCGCTCAACGTAATGTTTTTTATTTCACCGCAAACATCTGTCGTAAACGTGGCAGTTCCCTTCGCAACAATTTCTGTTGATTCACTGTTCGCTAAGTTCAATAATCCCCGGTCGGTATTTTCAATTTTTAAGAAATTATTCGCACTTTTACAAATGTGAGACGTCGCGCCACTGTCTAGACACCATTTCGTGTTTTTATTTTCCGAAAATGATTCCTCAGTATTTAACGCGCACAAACCAACGTTTTCGGCATTTTTCGCGCTTGCAGTATTGTTGTATTTCTTATTTCTGCAGTCCGCGGCTCTATGTCCAATTTCACGACATCTGTGGCACTTGAATTTAAATTCTAATTTGTCGTTGTTGGTATTTCCACTTGTATTAGGTGCGCTTTTTATTTGTTTATTCCCGAACCTTGATTTATTATAATTTTTATTCGCGAACATAGCATTTTGAATGCGAGTGTCCTTTTTTCTGGCTTCACTTTCCTCTATTATTTTAATTTTAAGTGTCTCAGGTGTTGGCAATTCATCGCGGGACTCGATAGCACATCTAAAATTTTCGTATTCCGAAGGCAGACTGTATAATAACATGATAGCAAGTAAATCGTTATTTATTTCCACTTCCATCTCCCTTAATTTGTCTACGATATCAAAGAATCTAGATATGTGTGTACGTACCTCTTCACCTGATTCCATATGATTTAATGTTAATTGTTTTAATAGAGTTGCTTTCCGAGCTGGTCCTTTTGACTGATAAATTTCCTGTAATTTCAGCCAAACATCTCGTGATGTTTTAGATCCCTTTATTTGTTTTAATTCCGATGGACTAATCGACAATATAATATCCGCTTTAGCTATACTGTCATTACGCATCCATGTGTTTATTGTTTCTTCGGAATCACCTGCTTCCAGGCACGGTTGCTTTGAATCTCCGTTCACATATGTCCACTTATCATTCTTAATCAATAAGGCTTCCATCTGTATCTTCCAAGTGTCGTAATTGTCTTTATTTAACGTATCGATACGCAATAAGTTAGACGAACTCATTTTCTCACGCCAACGAATACACAACGACAAAAACACTTGTTTACTTTTCCGTATTATCGCACTGTGTTTATTTCCTAGGCCATAACCTGTTAGTTCATAGGCAGAGTGAAACGCAGGTTTAGTTTATACGTATAATAAGTATCAAAATACAAATGTTATAATACACTAAATAGATAAAGAATCGGAGCAACATTCACGCACGCACGCCGGTAACTTGTCACTTACTTGTATATTGTCTTCCCATAATTCAACGGGGTGTCTTCGCATTGCGCCGTCTCCACCATATACTAACAGGTCTTAAGAGTCTTTCCATTTTTAAATGTAGGTTCTTTGCATAATATACTCAGAGCTCTTTTTGTTCCTAACTTGTAGTCAGGTTCTTTATTTTCAAATTTAAATGTTATCTCGGGTTTTTCACTTCTGAAAATAAATATTCATTTGTGTCATTGACTGTTATTGTTGAGGTTTTTCCTCACTTATTTCTAAATGATATGTATATATATATAATCTTAATTAAAATACTTATATTCTAAGTGCATACCTGTATTATCGTGTGATTTAATATATTTTTATTTTAAAATAAATATTTCTTAAACTATAAGTGAGTTTTCTTATTGCTAATATTGATTTAAATACACGAGTATATCTTAGTGTCAACGTTAATTATATCTACTTCTAACATTTTATGATTATATACAATATTGTTTTAATTTGTAAAGTAAAGTTCACGGCAATATGCTTAAGCAAAAACTACATTAAATGTTCATAGAAATACCTAAAGAAAATAACAAAAGAAAGTTAATTTATTCTCATTTCTAATTTGATAATATTTAAACAATCAATATAACAAATTTCTATATAAAAGTAACATTATGTGTACTCTATTCATTTAAATAATAAAAAGGATATCATAATTCAATTTAATGCGCATTTTAGCATAGCATGAATCTACTGTAAAAAAAATTGTTTTTGTAAATAAGTCATTAAGTTTACATTTCATTCACTTAATAACATTAAAGTTAAAGGACATGAAAGAAAATCCATTTAAAGTATTGTATCAAAATGAACAATCACTCTCTCTTTCATGTTAGCGCCAGTATCTCCGTTTATACATTATGCATTTATAAAATATTATATCAATTAGAAATACAATTTTATTTAATTTAATAAAACCTTTAAAAAAAGTTTCCAGTGAGAAAACAAAACAATTATGTTAATTGTATTATCGTTTCTTACTGTTGACGTGTGACGTCTATATGATGTTGCAATAACAAACCAATATTTGGTTTTATAAGTAGTGTTAATGTTAATTAAACCCTTTCAAACTTAATAATAATCATTTTCATCAAAATTATTATATAATAATACTTATAGCTTTAAGGCTAAGTGCATTACAATTATATAAAATATTTGAAAATCAATTTATTTTAATCCTAAACGTTTAATTAATCTTCCGAATTTCAAATTTAAATTTATGTATTTTAGTGAAGGCACTATCATGAACATTCATTCTCATAGTACATTTGTTATGCATATAATAAATGTTGGGAAAAAAAATAATAACTTTATACAAAACAAACCAACCAATATTTATAATGTTAAACTTATGTGGGCCTACTTGCCGTTGAATAATTTGTTTTTATTTTAGAACAACTTTAATATAAAACAATAGCTTTATCAAAAGTATATTTTCTTTATTATATTAATAAAAAAATTCATGCGAAGATGGGACTCTAAGTAATATTACGAGAACAACATTAATTTTAATTTTTTTTCAACGTTAATTCGAAATATATGTACTTTATTTTTCAAAATTCAAGGGTACATAGGCAATGTAAAAGTCGACAGCTGATTAAATTTACATTGTAATCATTAACATCTGAATTTATTTAAAACAATAACTTATTTACAAATTAAAATTCGTATATAATGTTTGCATTTAAGCCACTTTTCTAAAAATCCTTTAGTTACATTGTTGAAAAACAGTAAAAACTAAAAAAAAAATTCTATTTCAAGAAACATTTCATTTCAACATTCTATTTCAGGAAATTCTTCTGTTCACTACGATCCGTGTCCAGCAAAAAAACAAAAAACATATATAGTTATTGAACCATTAGCAGGTAAGTGTGTATGATTTATTGCAGGACCCGCATCTCGGCGGTGCCCATTACATGAAGTTGACGCAACTGATGTGAATAACGGTTCTTCCAATTCACCAAATGGTCGTATTGACAAAAATACCGATATTGTCGTAAATTTACCGATTCATAACGAAAGTCATCAATTACTTAACAGTAATAACAATGACGTGGTGGTTAGTGAAAATGATATTCAAAACGTTATTTCCGGAGACACCGTTACGATAAATAATGGATCTCAAACAGGGGGCTTGGGCTATATTCCTGACGACGATTATTTGTCAAAATTTTTAAAAGACATAGGGTTCAACACTCCAAATTCACCAGAAGGCCCTGTTGATGAATATGCAGATATTATTATAAATGTACCGGTTCATGACGAAAATGTGCAGATACTTGATGATAACGACGATGTGGCAATAAATGATGCAGAAAATGATTTTGTCGCAGATCGTCCCGTACGAATGCAGGATTACCTTCGGGCCACAAATAATCAGAATGTTCAAGTACATTATTGTGGTCACTTAGAAGGGATATGTCAACATTGTAATGCCAAATATTTTATGTTAGAAACAAGCTTAACTGGTACATACAGCAAGTGTTGCTCGAATGGTAAGGTGTTTTTACCACCAATTCAACAACATTCAGATGTTTTACAACGTCTTTTTAGAGGAGAACATCCTTTATCTAGACAATTTAAACGAGATATCATAACGTATAATAATTTATTTCAATTTGCAAGTATACAAGCGAATTTGCGAGAAATACCTGGCCGAGGTCCTTATGTGTATGCGATTCAAGGACAAGTATACCATCATTATACTGATATCAACGTAAATAGAGATCAACAACGTTATGGACCTATTTATTTCCTTAATCCAGAGGAAGCGGTCCGTCAAAGAACACATAATGCAAGGAATTTTAATGTCAATCAAAATTTAATTGCGTTACTTGAAAATGAGTTGCGAATAGTAAATCCGTATGCTCAACAGTACCAACACTTAGGTCAAATTTATGAACAACAAAGAATGAGAGCAATTGGTGGCGAAGTGCAAATACCACGTGTGTATTTAGAATTTACTAGCCAACGTCGTGATCCCAATAGACGAGAATTTGATCAACCAGAAATTCGTGAAGTAGCTGCTATAGTTCATTATAATGAAAATATACCGCCCAATGCAAACATGAAAGTATTTTTAACGAATAGAGATGGTGATTTCAGAATTATAGACCATCAAAATGAACATGCCGATCCGTTGTTATTTCCATTGCTATTCCCAAATGGTGACATGGGTTGGAATTTTCAAATAGCATTGAGACATGCGAATCCAAATGGACGACAGCGCGTTACACTAGCCCAATATTATAGTTATCGACTAGCTATAAGGGACGAGGCAAATGATGATGAACAAAATTTCAATGTGTTTAAATATGCTGGACGATTAAAACAAAAATTCATTGTATCGGCATTTTTAAAAATGGAAGCCAACAGACTAAATTACATTCGCTTCAATCAAGATATACTAAGGGCATCTGAATATAATGGATTAAGGGACTTCTTAAACCAACGTGGTGAACGTGAAAACGTACCCATCGGTAGAATGATAATATTACCGTCCACCTACCAAATGTCTCCCAGAAATCAGATGCAAAGGTTCCAGAACGCGATGTCCATTGTATCCAAAGCCAGACATCGTTCACTATTTATAACGATGACCTGCAATCCGAAATGGCCTGAAGTAATAAATAGTATTCCTATAGGGGATGAGGCATCAAATCACCCACTATTAGTGTGCCGGGTATTCAAAATGAAACTCGATCAACTGATCGACGATCTGACAAAGAAACATATAATGGAAGTATGTATTGCGTATCTTTACGTGATCGAATTCCAAAAAAGAGGATTACCTCATGCACACATACTTATTACGTCGAGGAATCAGGACAAATTTCGCGACCCAGTGCAAATTGACCGCTTAATAAGTGCTGAAATACCATGCCCGGTAAGAGAACCAGAATTGTACCAACAAGTCGCACAACATATGATTCATGGTCCCTGCGGAATGCATAATCCAACTAGCGTGTGTATGGATAATGGTAGATGCACCAAGAATTTTCCAAAGTATTGGTACAACAATACCACGATTAGAGAGGGCAAAATTAACTATCGACGACGACAGAACGGTAGAACAGTCGACATTCGTCGATTAAATGCCAGATATGTGGTAGATAATTCTTACGTCGTACCACATAATCCATACTTCTTACTCAAGTACATGACCCATATAAACGTGGAAGCATGCGTCAACATCGGAACTATAAAGTACCTTTATAAATATTTCTTTAAAGGTACCGATCAGATAACGGTGGAAGTCGTTCCAAGACAAGACGATAATGAACCGGCAAATGTTAATGAACAACGCATCATTCACCACGATGAAATAAAGTCATATTTGAGCGGCAGATATCTAAGCCCACCGGAATGTTCCTGGTATATATTACAATTCGACATGCATAGAAATTCTCACCATGTAGAACGTCTGCAGATACACTTGTCTGGCCGTCAAAATATTATGTTTCGTGATGGCCAAGAAGAAGTAGCAGTAAATAATAACCGTCGCACACAACTATTGGAATGGTTTGAAACAAACCGCAATGACGAATTTGCAAGGCAATGGCTCTACACCCAATTTCCTATTCATTACGTGTGGAGAAATAGTCGGTGGAGTAGAAGGCAACGTACATTAAAACCAATCGTTCCACGATTGGTAAATGTATCTCTACGCAATGGAGAATTATATTACTTGCGATTGCTGTTGTTACATGTGAGAGGGGCAACATGCTTTGACGACCTGAAAACGGTTAACGATATTATTTGCGATACATTTCGCGAAGCATGCCAACAAAGAAATCTTCTTGCCGAAGATAGGGAATGGATCCGCTGTTTGACGGAAGCATGCGCGCGAGATATGCCCAAACAGCTGCGTCAAATATTTGCATTTATTTTAATATTTGGCATAGTAGATGATGCTCCTGCTTTATGGAGACAATTTAGGCAACATCTTATAGAGGATTTCATCCGCAGACGACGTTTATCAGAGGAAGACGCTGAAGTTGCAGCGTTGCAAAGAATACAGGCAATTCTGCTGGTAAACGGCAGACGGTTATCTCATTACGGGATAGACGATCCGCCAGAATATAATGCACAAATAGAAGATCATATCGACGTTGATGAAGAACAACGCCAAGCCGACATCATGCTAGCTCGGCTGAATAACGATCAAAGAAATATATTCGAAACGGTCATGAGAGCAATTGAAAATGAAAACGAGCGAGATAGACTATTTTTTATCTCAGGTGATGCTGGTACTGGCAAAACCTTTCTATATAACACCATACTTACGAATTTGATTGCGAGAGAGACTAAAGTAATGCCTGTTTCAACAACAGGTATTGCAGCAGCTTTACTAAAACAAGGCAGAACTGTTCACTCGCGATTTCAATTGCCCGTTCCTATTGTAGAAACATCAACGTCCCGAATAGAAAGACAGAGTAATGAAGCGAACTTTATCAAAGATCGAAACGAGGTAAGCATGGCAACGCGTCTCACATTCGAGTTGGTAGATAAAACGTTACGTTTTCTCTGCAATAACGATAGACCATTTGCAAATAAGTGCGACATAATTGGAGGAGATTTTAAACAGTGTCTTCCTATAATACAACTAGGCGAACGTGCTAGCGTCGTCCAAGCTTGCATCAAGAGTAGTAATTTGTGGGATCATTTTCGACAACTACGATTACATACGAGTATGCGTGTTCAACCAGATGAACAACACTTTATCGCTTGGTTGAACGAGTTAGGTTCTAATACACTACCAACATTGCGCAATAATCTACTTGAAATACCACAAGAATGTTTGGTTGAAACGCTGAATGAGTTGATTCAAAACATTTTTGGAAACCTTCGTGCGGGAGACGTACCAAACAAGGCAATTCTAACACCGTTAAATGAAGATTGTCACACAATCAATCAACAAATATTGGACAATATACAAAACGTTGTCGCCACGGTGTACTTAGGAGTCTACAGTGTTATCAGCGATGATCCAATAGAAGCTGATTTATATCCCATTGAATTTCTAAATTCACTGACACTCAGCGGCTTTCCACAATACAATTTGGAGCTAAAAGAAGGATGTATTATCATGCTTTTGAGAAATTTAAATGTAAGGGCCAATCTGTGCAACGGAACCCGTCTGTTAGTACGTCATTTAGGTGAACACTACATAAACGGTCAAATTATTGGCTTCGATGGACGACTTTCTAATGAACGGGTATTCATACCGAGAGTCGACTTCATAACAAATAATACGTCAACGTTACCGTTTGTTCTGCAACGACGACAATTTCCAGTAAGAGTATCGTATTGTTTAACGATAAATAAAGCTCAAGGTCAATCGTTTGATGCCGTAGGTATATATCTGCCCAATACTGTATTCGATCACGGGCAATTATATGTTGCATTTTCGAGAGCACGTAGTATACATAATGTGTATGTTTGCATTTTAGATACCAATCAGCAAGGCAAATCTGCAAATAATCAGCGGACGTACACTAGAAATATAGTATACGAAGAAATATTGTAATTATGATACACAATATAATAAAATAATTTCAATAATTAAGAAAAATTAATAATTTACATAAATGTATATACTCGCAATCATTTCTTATCTGCTACGTACATATACATATATTCATGGAAATTTCTAAAAACAAAAAATTTTAAGGCATATAAAAAATAGATTACTTAAGCAATTCAGTACTTATTCAGAATTTGAATCTTAATAAATTTATATAATTCAATTAATTAACATTTTAACTTGCTAAAACTAAATCTTCCAATACAAAAGTCAAATGCAAAAATCTTCTAACATTACTAAAATCAACTTATTATTGAATTAATTTTATTATATTTCGACTCATACATCTAATCATCTTCTTAATATGCTATTTCCGATGAGCCATGCACGCTCATAGTTTGGATATTTATAAGATGCCTTACTAAATATTCAGGTAAATATTAGTGTTGATTATTTTTAATTTGCCTATTTGTATAATGTAAATCTTCTTCCATAATACTTGAACAATTTACTAAAATATCAAAGCACTTGAAAATTCTTATAGATTTCCTAAGTTATTAAAGTTAATATATTTCTCTTTTAATTTTTTTTAACTATCAATATATTAAACAAATTCAACAGAATCAATTTTAAAAAAAACAAATCATTAAACTTTTGAACACATATTCTTCCATACATACAATATATAATAAATAGACATTTATTGGACAATGATCGATTTACAATCAATAAATAAGAATGACTATAAATTAAAAGCTGTTTCACATTTACATTACAAATTTTGTAAGTATAATTTTTAGAATTCATAATTTTAATTTCTATTCACTTATATATCCGTTTTATAAATGGAAAATTCATTGCTAATGTGCATACTCCTTATAAAAAGTAACATAACTATTTGTAATATTGGATATAATTATTAACATTGTGATTTATAGTTTAAATCAAAAGTAAGACTTAATAATTACTTACAAATCTGCAAAACAAAACAAAATAAACTGTGTACTGCAACAGTTAAACGAAACATTTTTAGTGCCACAAGGAACATAAATAAACTTTTACTACAGAAGGTTTCAAAACAGTGACTATAAATGTATCTAAATAATTGTAAACTATGAACAGAAAGAACTAAGAACTATAACGTAATCTACATTTTTCTTCTTCAAAAAGAACTCAAACGAACTTTGCAAATTAAATTAATAGACAATGTTTCGTACAGTGATTATAATTTAAGTTAAAAAGTTAAAATTAAAAAATAAAAGTAAAATGCGATATAAACTATTATAAGTATAACAAATAAACTATTTTATTTATGCTTAATGAACAACTTCTGCCAAAGACGAACTATCCACAAATCGATAAAAACAATTGAAGTGAATCACCTATCTACGCAGTAGATAGTAAATGTATGCAGACTATATAGTGTAATAATATCGCCAAAACTTTTGAATTCATTGTGTATTCCAAGTAATCAAGATAAAACGAAGAAACGAAATAAGAAAAATAGAACAGGGAACAAATAAACCACACTGGATGTTCATAATTACTACGGTCACCAATCAACAATAATAGGCAAATCATATTTGCAAGAGCAGTTTTTAGAAATGGAGTTAATTAATATACCTATATTGTTCACGATATACCATGATTATCGAATTTAATTAAAAAATTCAAATGTCAATGAACTATATAAATGTCATTCTCCAGCAATATACCACCCCCTTTGCTCTTTTATATACTTACCAGATGAGATCGACCACTTCACCAGTAGGAGTTTCCGAGACATATATAATTAAGATGAATATAAATGTAACTATCATCTTCATCCTGACAAAGTGAACAATACAAATTTAGAAATAAAAACATAAATTAACTTCCTCTAACAAAGATGAACTAAGTTCAAGTTAATAAGAACAGAGGAAATGAAATTACCTATCTCAGATTCGCATATAAGTCTATGCAGAGTATAATGTCATAATATCACATTCTTAAATTCATTAGATATCCGAAGTACTCAAAGCAGTAGCGGTTCGGGGCGTGAGCAACTACACAGACAAGACCGACTCGCCCATTATCGACGATGTACTCCCAGATGTCGAGCATATCACCGACAACAAACGAACCAGTCCCGTCCACGCAACTGCACCACCAAAACGCGCTCACCAGCCGCCACTGAGTCTCAAAGTAAACTATTACAACGATATTAGAAAAATTCATCAAGAATTAAATAAACCACACGTGGCAGTTAACATTTTTACTATGTACAGCAATCCATATCAACAATAGCAGAATTATTTTTGATGAGCATAACCATGTGATCCACAATTCATCCTCTATTTATTGTATTAAATGAAAAATTATAAATTTCAAGGAGCTATATAAATGACTTATGGTTTATCATAAATTTACCAGTTAAGATAGACCACATCACCAGTAGAAGTGTAAGCGAAATACATAATTAAGATGAACATACTTACTTTTTATTATCTTCATCCCATTCAAGAACACCGTACCAAACCCAAGTTGAACAGTATCCTTTTCTCAATACACATAAAAGAAAATAATTCTAAAATGTCAACAAATAAATACAAACAATTAAATAAAATGATTATCACTTAAAAGACAATATGTATTCAAAATTACAAGGTATTTTAATGATAATATATCTTCACAACAACAATTTGTTTCAATATGACTATTTCACATATAAATCAAACACTGTGAATAGATAATATTATGAATTATGAATTTATTATTGTTTTTTTATGATTGAAAACAAATATTACGAGTGTATATTGATAAACAATATTTGTAGTATTTATTGTTAATAAATCGATCTAAAAATGACAAAATAAAAAAATTAGACTCAATTCTAAATTGACAAAGTCAGAATTAGATAGCCGAACAATTCAATTAAGTATTTATTTCAACGTACACATATAGAGTTAATAAGTAATAAAGTAATAAATGATTTTAAAAGCACACTTGAACAAAGTGCTGCTATCTAAAAGACATTATATAAATATCTATTAAATTTCGAATGTCCTAAATATTTTCAAAATTTCAAAATATTAATTAATTATGGAACAAAAGGTAAAGTTACCTAGAAATTTATATTGTAAATTGGCAGAATATGTGAAAGACATAAGTATGTAAATTTAATCATTCATAGATATAAAACAGAAGATTTACATAGATCACAAATTCAAGCAAAATAAGATAACGATTCATACAATACCTAAAATACCAGGGAAAGAATCATAAAACCGAGCTCTGGATATACAATTGGCATCAAATTATTTTTGCCATTAAGAGCATGGTTAGAACATAAAGTACCTGTGTAAAAGTAAAACGATCACTGTCTTCCGTTAAAATAAAGTAAACAATTACTGTTTGCAAATCACATTAGAGAGAGAGAAAATATCCGTATATAAATTATTATTTAAACACTATTTTAATATTAAAAAAAAAGAATGTTTGTAAAATAATTCAAGAGAAAAATTGATTTCAATCCTATTCTCAAATGATAAAAAAAATATTTGCCACGAATAGATTGTAAACAAGTCAATGAAATATTCTCTGAATGTGATTGAAGGACGAAGTAAGTCTCTCTGGTACGCACTACGCAGTACGGAGTTTGCTATATTTGCCAGTAATATATGCTACTAAAAGCAAACTTTGACCTCTCACATTCTTCTAAAAGCTGAACGTTGTATTCTAATCTGTTAAAGAACGAATGAAAAAATATTGATCAAAATAAAAATATCAAACAAGACAATAACACTGTATAAATCATTGAGGAAGAATACTATGGAGACGCTGTAAAGCATCCTTGCTGTACGCTCAAAACGGGAGCATTGGGCGGGGCTAAGTGTGGGACCAATATGACTGCCTCACCTGATCCTAACTACTCAAATCTGTCATCCCACACCTGCTAGGTCAAAGTTTAATATATTTGTAAGTCGTGGATTTGAAATTTTTGGGGAATTCCAACAAATGTTTTATGTTATACAGAAATGTTGAAATTGTAATCTCAATATGGCGGACCTTGATCACGTGACATCGTCTCCCACCTATTCTTTCTCAATGTTATAAATACATATTATAAGCTTCATTTTCCAATAATTACATTACACTTATAAAGAAAAAAAAATATGAAAAATATTAGCTATTTCCATACATCTTCAGGGATATTTCATTTTCAGAATAATAAAATCTTAGTCAAAACAACAACAATGTATACACTTTTCTAATCCTTGATATACTAAATATAATATTTCAAATTTAATTTTTCAATAGAAAAACCTCAAACATACTATAACTACATAAAAAATTACATTACATTTCATATAGTTACACACTAAATAGATTAAGAAATAATAATTTTCAATAATCATTTAAAAAAAATTATATACGTATATTATTGTGCTCTCTCTATTAAAAATTAAAAAAAAAGTGAATATTATTATGGGTATAATATGGCTCTTGGCGAAACTCCCATACAAAGCAAAAGTTAACGAATCTATGGTAGTACCTCAAGGGTGATTCGGAAACCTACCAACTTTTTTAGTATAAATAGACCAGAACCGATCATAGAAAATCAGAAAATGTAAAAATTGAAGACATTAAAGAATATGAAAGGAAATACACATACATTATTATATATTAAACATAAACATTAAGGAAAAAGAGGAAACATCTATTGGAAATTAAATTGATGGTAAATATCATTCCTCTGGAAGAAACACCAAGTGAAGTGAGTGAGTGAAAACATAATTTTATTTCAAAATAAAAATTCAAATAATAATGAAAGTGTAATTTTCAAATGAAAAAGTTTATTAAATAAAATATAACAATAAATTTCTTTCTTTACAGACGTCAGTGATTAAATTCAACTTGCAAGACAAAACGTTGATGAAAACATATTAATGAAAAAAGAGCGTCATGAAAAAATGGTAGAACCATACCTAAAAAATGGAGATTAAATAATATCATTAACAAACACAAATGTAAATTGTAAATATATATAAATCTAAAATTTAATTAAAACAAATGAAGATAAAAAAATGTATCATTTAAGGTAGAAATTGTTCAACTAAAAAAAACTATTCCTTTATCTAAAAACATTTTCAGGCTAGCATATCAAAAAAAAAAAAATTAAGTGTACAATAGCAATTGAAATCCAATAAAAAACACTACTATTACATTTTATGTAAATACCTTCATTCTTTTCTATTGATCTGTTCTTTTCATATAATTATTATATTTGTGTAATGTGTAATGTACAACATCACATAATTAAATTAAATAGAACAGTTGATCAAATAAACAAATTTTATAGATTAAAAATATCAATTCTATCAATTTATATTACTGAGAATTAAAAATAAGCACCAGAAATACAAGTTGCGTGCAAAATTTTAAAAAAAAGAGGAAGCGGATGTAAAATCTAGGTGACGGTAATCGGCGATTAAGGGTTTGAAAAACCCGCGCGTTCAGCTAGTTACTGATAATAGCTGCTTTCGTTCGTTTCAATCACGTAAACATACACTTTGTGAACATGAACATATTGCTGTGACTTCTTCTATCTTGGTCAATGACCAAAAATTGAATTAATAAATTAATGTACTTTAGTGATCTCAGGGTCTAAGTGTGATTTTATTATATTTTTATATCGGATGATGTGTCACAGTCTTATACTTATAGTGAGTCCTAGCTGTGGTTGTGATGTTTACTTTCCTTAGATCTCCCTGGGATGGGTATAAATAAGTAGATATAGAATGTCAGCACAACTTATTTTATTTTATATATATATATATATATTTACAAAAACATTGTTGAATATCATTACTATGCAATACAATACATTATTCATTTTATTATTATTGTATCCAGTCCGTTTCATCTGCGGTACAAGCACCTTGCAATCCTTGATTCTTTACGAAATTGTTAATAATAAATAAAATAAAATTCACTGCTCTAATCCTTCATGTATGCTCATATTACTAAATTGCCGTTATTCAACTGAAACGTTATACCTCGTTGAGTCGCCCTGAATCAAGATTTGCACGTCAATCCAGAGCTTACTCAAAGAAGAATTTATTTTAAATTATTTGAACAATATTCTAAATGTTACTTGCCATCCGGAAAGTTTACTAATGCCTCGTTAAACCGCTCTGAATTAAGATTCACACGTTAATCCAAAGCATGTCCAAAGAAGAATTTATTTTTAAATTATTTGAACAATATTCTAAATATTAATTGCTATCCGGAAAGTTTACTAATGCCTCGTTAAACCGCTCTGAATTAAGATTCACACGTTAATCCAAAGCATGTCCAAAGAAGAATTTATTTTTAAATTATTTGAACAATATTCTAAATATTAATTGCTATCCGGAAAGTTTACTAATGCCTCGTTAAACCGCTCTGAATTAAGATTCACACGTTAATCCAAAGCATGTCCAAAGAAGAATTTATTTTTAAATTATTTGAACAATATTCTAAATATTAATTGCTATCCGGAAAGTTTACTAATGCCTCGTTAAACCGCTCTGAATTAAGATTCACACGTTAATCCAAAGCATGTCCAAAGAAGAATTTATTTTTAAATTATTTGAACAATATTCTAAATATTAATTGCTATCCGGAAAGTTTACTAATGCCTCGTTAAACCGCTCTGAATTAAGATTCACACGTTAATCCAAAGCATGTCCAAAGAAGAATTTATTTTTTTTTTAATTATTTCAAACAATATTCTAAATTGCGTTGCCCGATAATTTATGAAACATTCATGAAGGTTCTTTTATTTATTTAGTTTAGAATTGCAAGATGGAGTTTATTTTATAGTGCTTGTACTCACTTTTCTTGGTTATATAACGTCTCGAACTCCTCCTGGTAGTCCAATCCCTCCATTTTTATTTAAATTTATTGTAGTTGCTTTTGTACGGTTCAACACTGGTATTTCGCGCCTTTATATGTATCTGGCGCGCGGTTATCGTTGCCGCCTTTTATGACTACGACGTTTGAATCTTAAGGCGTTTATGCCTTTAGATCCTTTATTTCTTCGGCGCACTGGTTTAACTATTTTCTTTTAAGTTTTGAAGAGAATCAGGACTTCTTATCGACTGCCTTATTTTCGCTTGTGTCCCTCTTTTTATAATGATAAACATCTGACAAACGACTTATTTTTGTTTTAAGTCGTTCCTTTCGTTTGAATTTTCGTCTGTCACGCCCTCCGTGTTAATTTCGATAACTATCGAAATTACGCAATCACGTGACCTTGTTTCCACCATGTTTGTTGTTGTTATTTACCTATTCTACATTTTTATATTTTATATTCTTTGGACCCTTGATTGATTTCATTTTAATGGTAGGTATCCTTTTATTGTATTTTATTATATTTACTAATGCTTTATTTATTTATTTTTAGCCTAAATGTCTTGAAGCATTTGTACGTGAATAAAATTATGTACCATCGCATATTTAGACGTACATTCAACAATGTCCTTTTTATTCTGTAAATATCAGTGAATTTGCATGGCCAGCATAATGTTTTATTTTCAATGATGAACTAGGCCCCAATATTTACATTCTGGATGCGTTAGTGTATATCGAAAACAAGCAAATCATATATCTTTGTATGCGTTTTGGTGTCCCTACGGACGAAAATATAATTGATCTTGTGACCGTGAAATAAGTGGTATATATTTATTTATTTATGTATATAGACCTTTGTTTAATATTGTATTTTTGGTTTTAGCTTGGTCTTTCTTAGAATATATTCGTGTAGAGAAGAAAATAAACAAATCGTGCCTCTTTACGTACACTCAATAATATTTTATACAGAAAATATAAGTGAAACGTGTATAGTGATACATAACATTTATTCTTGACAATGTTGGTGGTCATAATATTGATATTCTTGGTGATTAATTCCTATTTTTGAACTATTATCGCTGCTAGAGAATGTATTGCCCGGTTGACCTACTTTTCTATTGACTGCTAGTAATACTGCTTTAAGTTATTATATCCTTTTTATTTTACGGAGGTCAGTATTTGAATATTGTTTTATAGAATATTTAACATAATTTTGTGCTCTAATTTATTTTAACATTGTTTTATATTTTTCATTTTATTTCTCATTGTGAATGCTGTTATTTTTATGGGTATGCAACCCATATTGCATTGTTGTGTATACTACTGCCTAGTTATGAATTTTTGAGTAAACACTAAATATAATTAAAACTACATACATTTACATTAATTAGTGAATTTATTCTGTATTTTATTTGTTAAAATATTTATTATAATTTATATCTAACATGTGAATTTATATTTACTTAAAATAAACATAGTGATATTTTATTTCTGTTGGTTCTTTATTTGTTTGTTTCTTTATTTTATTTATTCATTTATTTACAAGAAAATACCACAGCATATCCCAAGTTAAGAAAATATGCCATAGTTGACTACTAAAAATATGCGCGTATTGCATTTTCTTTACTTAATGGTATTTTCTAAACTTTTATTTAACTAATATTCTAACGTCTAAATTTTCTATATTCTTATGTGGGAACTATCCCTTTTTGTTTCTTAATATCTATTTACATAACTTAAGTGCTATAATCTTGGGAGCTATCCCGTTTATTTCCTTAATGCCTATTTACATAACTTAAATAATGTGTTCATGGGAGCTGTCCCTTTTTTACTTTAATACCTTATTTATCTAGCTTAAATAATATAATTCTGGGAACTATCCCTTTCATTTTCTTAACATTTATTTACATTTCTTAAATAATATCATCTTGGGAGCTATCCCTTTTTATTTTTGTAATATTTATTTACATAACTTAATAATGTAGTCTTGGGAACTATCCCCTTTTATTTTTGGTAATATTTATATACAACTTAAATAGTATAGTTTTGGGAGCTGTCCCTTTTTTATTTCCTCATGGGTTCATATTTTTCATCGTATGAGTTTTATATTTTAACTTTCCTCCCTTCATTTTTGTTTGAATTTTTGCACCTTTCATTTACAATCGGAAAGTGATACTTAATTTATCTAAAGTGAAACATATACAAATATATAATAAATTGGAGATATCTTCTTCGTGTGGGTTCAATATCTTTTGCGTGGCATCAATTAAGCCTACAATTGATATTCATATATAAAATCTTATCGTCTTCCACATATCAGTCGGGAATTTATCTTGAATAAATAGTATTTTCTTTTTATTTTCTTCACGTTACTTGCCCAAAAAGAATCTTTTATATTTTCTCTTTTACAGCAACAACTGGACTGATAAAGTTTGATTCTGCTTTTCCTATTATGTTATTCTTCAGCATTTCTTTAATTTCTAATTTCACTTGCTCCTTGTATTTATTGGGAATATGGATAGATTTTCACATAGAAGGGTCCCTTTTCATTTACCTCGAGCTTATGCTCGTAATTTCTTACCAAGCCAGGACTGTCATCGACTAGTCTCTTGTGCTCATTTAAAAGATTGCTCACATGATTTTTACACTTTTCATTGCAATTTATACTTGTACCATCCCTTTTTGATGTGAAGTCCTTATTCTCTGGATGCTTCACGAGATGCGTACATTTATTGTCATATGAATTGTTAATCATTTCTTGCGTGAGTTCCTTTTCTATTTCTTCTACATATAATTTATTAATTAATTTTATTTATTTCTTTACTGGTGCTTCTTCGCTCCATGGAATTGTCATATTTCTTATGTGAAAATCTTGTCCTTCATATCCAGTCTTGTGCTATATTGACTTAAAAGTCCATTCCCAATATGCAGTTGCAATTTAAATTCTGTACTACTACAAATTCTGTTAGTAGGTTTATTTTACTTATTTTACATTAACGCAGAAAACTTCATCAATGGTTACCAAAGGTTTTTATTTTGTTGTAATTAAATTAATCTTCTTTATAGGTATTTACCGTCCTTGTTTCTCTAAATTTTCATTCATAACGCTGTGGTCGAGTAGCTTTTATTTTATTTATTTTTCTTCCCCAATTTTGATTGATATGTGTGGTAGTTCGGTGGTTATTTTATTGGATCTTCATATTTGTATGTCTCGTTTCATTTTCCTTGATTGGGGTATCGTTGTTGGCTAAGGTAGGAGTAGGGTAGCCATGTCCCATCGGAGGTCCCCAATTTATCCTCCGCCGTGCTCCTTGATTGGGGTGTCGTCGTTGGCTAAGGTAGGAGTAGGGTAGCCACGTCCCATCGGAGGTCCCCAATTTATCCTCCGCCGTGCTCCTTGATTTATTGGGAATTTATTTTCCCAAAATCTTGAGGCGAAAGTCAATAATGTTCTTCTTATGCCGAAGTATATCCTTGATGTACGTCGTTGTTGCTCTAAGTTCCCTATCTTCTTGATTACTTGAACGTGTATTTGCTGAGTGGTAAAGTGTTACATAATTTTCTTTATTTATTTCCGTTGCTATTCTTCCCCTTTTCATCATTGCAACCTCTTCGGTACACCTCAGTGTGTTGACTTCTTTGTGTGTTTTTATAACTTTTCCAATTTGTATATTGAGTGCCTGTCGTTTCCATGAACCTGTGTATTTTCCTGCTCCTATGAATATTTCTAATGTTTGCCGTGAAATGTATAGATGTGAAATTTTGTTATCTTCTTCTTCATATAACAACGTATCCAAATGTGTTCTTAAAATTTTCTTATTGGAGTCCATGTATTTGGTTCTTCTCCATGTATGTATTATTGTGGAGGCTTCTTTGACTTTTGTTACTATTTGTGCACCATCTTCATGGGTTGGCATATTCCTCGTAATTTCTTCGTTTTCCGTTGTATTGGTGTTTATTATTTCATTTTCTAATGATTCTTCTTCTTCAAATCGTTCTATCGTTTCGTCCATTCTGTCATTTGTTCCGTCTATCAGTGATCTGTACGTATTCTCACATTTTCTTGTATTATCCCTTATTACTTTGGTTAAACCTGACACAGACTCTGTTATTTTGTTTTCTAAATTAGCATTTAACTGACGCATCTCTGTTCTAAAATCTTGGAATTTCTTGTCAATTCCTAAGCTGATCTCTTCTTTATTTTGATCCAACTTTTTATTATTTTGATCCAATTTTTTATTTAGGTTTTCATTGTTCTTCTCATTGTCTGATTTTATTTCTTCTTTAAATTTATAGAATAGATTTTGAAGCAAATTTTCAATTCTTTCTTCCCATGGTTTTTCGCCTTTATTTTTATTGTTTTCATCAGCCATTTTTATTTTTGTTTTTATTCTATCTCTTATCCACCCTGTCCCAATAGGAGAGTATTGTGTGCTTATGGCGTTATAAGGAAAGTAAATTCACGCAGCCTTTTATCGTTAAGTGCCAAATTTGATCGTGGCCAGCGATAAGCCTAGGACGTTGGATGCCAAATTAGATCTTGGCCAACGATAAGCCCTTTTACGTTGTGCGCCAAATTAAGATTGATCTTGGCCAACGATAAGCCTACTACGTATGGGCGCCAAATTAAATCTTGGCCAACGATAAGCCCTTACCAGTTGGGCGCCAAATTAATGCTGTGACTTCTTCTATCTTGGTCAATGACCAAAAATTGAATTAATAAATTAATGTACTTTAGTGATCTCAGGGTCTAAGTGTGATTTTATTATATTTTTATATCGGATGATGTGTCACAGTCTTATACTTATAGTGAGTCCTAGCTGTGGTTGTGATGTTTACTTTCCTTAGATCTCCCTGGGATGGGTATAAATAAGTAGATATAGAATGTCAGCACAACTTATTTTATTTTATATATATATATATATATATTTACAAAAACATTGTTGAATATCATTACTATGCAATACAATACATTATTCATTTTATTATTATTGTATCCAGTCCGTTTCATCTGCGGTACAAGCACCTTGCAATCCTTGATTCTTTACGAAATTGTTAATAATAAATAAAATAAAATTCACTGCTCTAATCCTTCATGTATGCTCATATTACTAAATTGCCGTTATTCAACTGAAACGTTATACCTCGTTGAGTCGCCCTGAATCAAGATTTGCACGTCAATCCAGAGCTTACTCAAAGAAGAATTTATTTTAAATTATTTGAACAATATTCTAAATGTTACTTGCCATCCGGAAAGTTTACTAATGCCTCGTTAAACCGCTCTGAATTAAGATTCACACGTTAATCCAAAGCATGTCCAAAGAAGAATTTATTTTTAAATTATTTGAACAATATTCTAAATATTAATTGCTATCCGGAAAGTTTACTAATGCCTCGTTAAACCGCTCTGAATTAAGATTCACACGTTAATCCAAAGCATGTCCAAAGAAGAATTTATTTTTAAATTATTTGAACAATATTCTAAATATTAATTGCTATCCGGAAAGTTTACTAATGCCTCGTTAAACCGCTCTGAATTAAGATTCACACGTTAATCCAAAGCATGTCCAAAGAAGAATTTATTTTTAAATTATTTGAACAATATTCTAAATATTAATTGCTATCCGGAAAGTTTACTAATGCCTCGTTAAACCGCTCTGAATTAAGATTCACACGTTAATCCAAAGCATGTCCAAAGAAGAATTTATTTTTAAATTATTTGAACAATATTCTAAATATTAATTGCTATCCGGAAAGTTTACTAATGCCTCGTTAAACCGCTCTGAATTAAGATTCACACGTTAATCCAAAGCATGTCCAAAGAAGAATTTATTTTTAAATTATTTGAACAATATTCTAAATATTAATTGCTATCCGGAAAGTTTACTAATGCCTCGTTAAACCGCTCTGAATTAAGATTCACACGTTAATCCAAAGCATGTCCAAAGAAGAATTTATTTTTTTTTTAATTATTTCAAACAATATTCTAAATTGCGTTGCCCGATAATTTATGAAACATTCATGAAGGTTCTTTTATTTATTTAGTTTAGAATTGCAAGATGGAGTTTATTTTATAGTGCTTGTACTCACTTTTCTTGGTTATATAACGTCTCGAACTCCTCCTGGTAGTCCAATCCCTCCATTTTTATTTAAATTTATTGTAGTTGCTTTTGTACGGTTCAACACTGGTATTTCGCGCCTTTATATGTATCTGGCGCGCGGTTATCGTTGCCGCCTTTTATGACTACGACGTTTGAATCTTAAGGCGTTTATGCCTTTAGATCCTTTATTTCTTCGGCGCACTGGTTTAACTATTTTCTTTTAAGTTTTGAAGAGAATCAGGACTTCTTATCGACTGCCTTATTTTCGCTTGTGTCCCTCTTTTTATAATGATAAACATCTGACAAACGACTTATTTTTGTTTTAAGTCGTTCCTTTCGTTTGAATTTTCGTCTGTCACGCCCTCCGTGTTAATTTCGATAACTATCGAAATTACGCAATCACGTGACCTTGTTTCCACCATGTTTGTTGTTGTTATTTACCTATTCTACATTTTTATATTTTATATTCTTTGGACCCTTGATTGATTTCATTTTAATGGTAGGTATCCTTTTATTGTATTTTATTATATTTACTAATGCTTTATTTATTTATTTTTAGCCTAAATGTCTTGAAGCATTTGTACGTGAATAAAATTATGTACCATCGCATATTTAGACGTACATTCAACAATGTCCTTTTTATTCTGTAAATATCAGTGAATTTGCATGGCCAGCATAATGTTTTATTTTCAATGATGAACTAGGCCCCAATATTTACATTCTGGATGCGTTAGTGTATATCGAAAACAAGCAAATCATATATCTTTGTATGCGTTTTGGTGTCCCTACGGACGAAAATATAATTGATCTTGTGACCGTGAAATAAGTGGTATATATTTATTTATTTATGTATATAGACCTTTGTTTAATATTGTATTTTTGGTTTTAGCTTGGTCTTTCTTAGAATATATTCGTGTAGAGAAGAAAATAAACAAATCGTGCCTCTTTACGTACACTCAATAATATTTTATACAGAAAATATAAGTGAAACGTGTATAGTGATACATAACATTTATTCTTGACAATGTTGGTGGTCATAATATTGATATTCTTGGTGATTAATTCCTATTTTTGAACTATTATCGCTGCTAGAGAATGTATTGCCCGGTTGACCTACTTTTCTATTGACTGCTAGTAATACTGCTTTAAGTTATTATATCCTTTTTATTTTACGGAGGTCAGTATTTGAATATTGTTTTATAGAATATTTAACATAATTTTGTGCTCTAATTTATTTTAACATTGTTTTATATTTTTCATTTTATTTCTCATTGTGAATGCTGTTATTTTTACGGGTATGCAACCCATATTGCATTGTTGTGTATACTACTGCCTAGTTATGAATTTTTGAGTAAACACTAAATATAATTAAAACTACATACATTTACATTAATTAGTGAATTTATTCTGTATTTTATTTGTTAAAATATTTATTATAATTTATATCTAACATGTGAATTTATATTTACTTAAAATAAACATAGTGATATTTTATTTCTGTTGGTTCTTTATTTGTTTGTTTCTTTATTTTATTTATTCATTTATTTACAAGAAAATACCACAGCAATATGTTCACAGTAATCCGTGTTTAAACCGATTCATCGAACGAACAGGGAACGAAGTAACAAACACAAATTGTCTCTACTCATCTATTTTGGTTAAAGGTTATGTTACATCAATACATGTGCTTTAAAATGTCGAACATCAATTTAAATGCTATAGCCTTAGCACAAGCTACAGTAAGTATCAAATAATTTATAATTGATTAAGTTTAATGATATATTTATCTTAATTAAGGAATTAGCTGCAAATACATTAAAATTTACGTAATCTTCAAGCAGTAGTGATACTTCTGATTCCGAAGGCAGTGATTTAGAATATGTACAAGACAGAAACCCCAAAATTAAAATTTTGGATTATGTAGAGAAAACTGTTTGTAAATATAATGACATAGAATTTCGACAGCATTTTCGGGTTAGCCGAAAAGTAGTTGATATTCTAAATGGTAGGTAAAGTGATGTATGATGCATTGATATACTTGTGAATAACTTTAATTACTTTAGGAAAATATAATGGCATAAAACAGAAAAATTATTCTGGAGGTTGGCCAGAAGTTAGCTCCGAAAAAACTGTTTTAATGACTCTCTGGTACTTTGCGAATACTGAGACATTTCGCCAAATCTCTGACAGATTTAATGTCTCAATTAGTACATCACACAAAATCATAAATGATTTTGTTGAAAAATTGCTGACATTTCATCATGAATATATCAAATGGCCATCAAGAGCTGAAGCCTTACAAAATTCACATAAATTTTATAAAAAAGGAGGTTTTTCAAAGGTAATTGGTGCAATTGATGGTTTCCATATTCGCATCAAGAAGCCTAGTCATGATGGTAATGATTATATAAATAGAAAAGGGTACCCAAGTATTATTTTATAGGGTGTTGTTGACTACAGAAAAATGTTTATTGATATATCTGTAGGACATCCTGGTTCTTTGCATGATGCTAGGGTTTTACGGAAATCAAGCTTATTTAGAAGCGTCGAACTGGATAATACTTTTTACAAAGATTTTGTTTTACTTGGAGATTCTGCCTACCCCTCTTTGAATTGGTTACTTCCTCCATATCGTGATAATGGGTTACTCAACAATGAGCAGATACTTTTTAACAATATACATTCCAAAACACGTATAGTGGTGGAACATGCATTTGGGTTGCTAAAAGGCCGTTTCAGGAGAATGCATGAGTTACAGAACCTATCTTTATCTTCAATAACAAATTTTATTGCAGCTGCTTGTATGTTACATAATATATGTATTTTGGACTCTGATAGTGGTGAAGATTTCTTTGAAGATGTTGATAATGAAGCCAAATTTTCGGAAATTGAAGATGAAACCGATATAGAAATAGACAATAGACTACAACAACAACAAAGACTTTGAGGATAAATTACAAAAAATTAACATGTCCAATTGTTTTATTTTATTGTTTTAATAAAATATATCATTTATTGTCTTTTGTTTATCTAAAAACTAAAATATTAATAAAACGCAACACGTCAAACTTAAATGGTAAATATAATTATACATATAGAAAATGTATATAATTTTATTTTCCTAGTAACCAAAAAAAATCTTTTCCAAAATATTAAATAAAACATTTACAAAATGTAACACATGAAAATTAAACAGTCAATAACGTATTTATATATAACATTTATTGTCCTTTGTTTCTCTAAAAACTAAAAGAAAACTAAAATATTATTATTGACGTAACACGTCAAAATTAAACAGTCAATAAAGTAAAGTTCATATATATATAATTTCAATATAAATAATTAGCTTTTAACTATTTAATTTTGATAAAATTTCTTTTAGCAATTGTACTTTTTC
Organism: Amphimallon solstitiale; assembly: GCA_963170755.1. NCBI lineage: Eukaryota > Metazoa > Arthropoda > Insecta > Coleoptera > Scarabaeidae > Amphimallon > Amphimallon solstitiale. The sequence goes on from CAUJHA010000194.1 coordinate 206,992, forward strand.
AGCCTCTATGTTATTCCTACTTTTTTCTACCTCTAGCCTCTCCTGATGTCGCCTTTCTTTAATCATTTCTTTTTCACAATTCTTTTTCTCCAGAAAGTTTATTTTGTTTTTGAAATATTCTGGTGTGTAATTTGTCTTTTTCTTTTTTGGAGGTATAGTTTCAGAACTATTCTCTTTTTCTTCACAATTAGTATTGCCAGTTTCTTCAAATGTAGGATTAACATCGGGTAGATTATCTATTATTGAGGAAGCTGCTGATGAAGAAGTTTCAGGCAAAGATGTTGATGCACCTAAATCTATTACATATTGCCGTGAATTTTACCTTAGAATTTAAGATAATACTGTACATAAATATATAATGTTAGAAATAAACATGATTAATGTTGACACCAAGATATACTAGTACATTTAGATTAATATTAGCAATAAGAAAACACACTCGTAGTTTAAGAAACATTTATTTTAAAATAAATTTTATTAAGCCATACAATAACACAGGTATGCACATAGGGTATAAGCATTTTAATTAAGATTATATGTATATAAACACTATTTAGATATAAGTGAGGCAAATCCTCAACAATAATAGTAAATGTCACAAATGAATATTTATTTTCAGAAGTGATAAACCAGAGGTAATGTTCTATTTAGAAAATAAAGAACCTGACTACAAGTTAGGAACAAAAAGAGCTCTGAGTATATTATGCAAAGAACCTACATTTAAAAATGGAAAGACCCTTAAAACCAACAACCGTGAAAGAGTGATGTTAACCAACGGGACGATTGTAAGAGTCAATCATTTAAAAGCAATTAAATTATACTCAGAGAATAAAATAAGATATGCTCGTAATGAATATGAAGAGGCTTAATGCACTCATATAACTTAAAGATAAAATACATACAGTTGCGATGAAAAGGATATTAAAATAAAGTATATCATAAAGAACAGCACAGAATCGTATAATATTTCAATATACACAACAAAAAGTATTAATTCTCTTCGCAATACGAATAACAGAAGTCCTTTTCATGGTTCCAAACTTTGTGCACATACAAATAAACATCTATAACCAAAGAAATAAGCAGCATTATTATAAAAGCAATGATTCATTACAGCATATTAAACATACAAAATTCTCCAAGAACGGAAAGATGGTTCGAGGAAAGAGCAGCACAGACGGAGGGACTGGCAATTGAAACAATAACCAACTTCTTTCCATTCTTTCCGATCAAAAGCAACAAAACAAAGGTGCGAGTAAGGCTAGCGCTCGGACGAAGAATCTACCTGAAAAACAGTAAAAGTAGCAATGAATACATTTATAAGTACAATAAATATTTACGATAGCAATAAAAGAATAAAATAAATATCAATATACTTACTGTACATTAGATATAAATAAATAAAACAACAAATACCGTCGTTGGCAAATGTGGAGAAACATCAAATGTCAGAAATAAACATAATAAAAATAAACGCTAACCTAAAATTTGAGAAGAATAAGAAGAGATATGGAATAAGTATCGAGATATCCGCTAGAGGCGCCACGACGAACAATTTGAAAATAAAAGCACGCAAAGACAATCAAATAACGAGCGCCATTTATTTTCAACTATAAAAAGGGAGTTTTTGAAGAAAAAGAGTTAGTTGTTAGCTGATACCTGTGACTTAAAAAAACTTCCAATACACAGCAAAGTGATAGCATCTTTTAATACATTTATGCGTCAAGCGAGTAGTGGTTAAGTGGAGTTTTTACACACTTACCATTACTATCGCAGTGTGAATAAATAAACAAACCAACTAACAATTCACAAACTAAGTAGAAGCATACACGCTCCTAGAGGAATAATTCCCAATTGTTTTATCGTCGCCATATTTACAAGAAGTAAGCGTCACCAGTAAAATTATAGAAGATTCAACGGAAGGAAGAATCAACAAGAATGGACAAACAATTTCAAGCAGAATTCGAAGAATTGTATGAATCTACGCAGTGAGTAGTTAATAATATTGTCATTACAATTAAATTCAATCAAAATACACAGGTTCTCTCCAAGCACTCCATTTCTTTTAAATAATTATTTATTTAAATAATAGAAAGTAAATATAGGGAAATAATATTTATTAAAAATAAAGAACACTTGTCTTAATAGTGTACTGTGTGCGAATACTTGCACAACGGACCAGTGTTCAGTAAAAAAGACATTAGTAAGCACAGCTTTGAGTAACAGTAAAACTTTTACAAACAGGAACGCCTAAAAGCTTCGCACTAAGAATCTAAAGACTCCGTGAGAATAGAGGTTTAGACAATTAGTTTGTGATGCATTAGGAACGTACCTGGGGTGGTGATTGATCCAAGCTTTATGTAGTACGTGTGAATGTTTGCATAAAGCCGATTAGTCAGTACCTTCATTATCAAGTCAACATAATTTGGACCTAATATACAGGCCTTTAGTAAGAAAAGAGTGAAGGTGGAGAAACCCTGTACTGACTGAATTCATATTAAAATAAACGATCACAATATTACCATGAAAACTGCTACTCTTATAGTATTGTAAACAAACAAATAAAATAAGTAATATACATGCAACAATAAATTTTAATTATTGTAATTATTAAGCAGATAATACATACTTTTATACATAAATAATCTGGTGTCATAGTTATTTGAATTCCTATCCCACACAACTTTAAAATAATAATAATTAAGGAGAAACAAGTAAGGAAAGAAGTAAATCACAGTAGAACCTACGAGAGATAACAATTTATGTTGTTTTTGCCTATAAAGATAACATAAACTACAATTTTATTTATTTATCTAACTAATAAATAAATAAATTATATAAATTTCATTTAAAGGCAAATACTACAGCAATATGTACTACTACAATTTGATGGTCTCTTTCCTAATATGTCATCCAAAATATTAAAATATTTATATGAAGTACGCCCACGTCCTGTTTTGTTTGAATTATCTTTTATGGACCTGTAAACCCTTGTTAAATTTATCCACTTTCTCTGGCATTTTTCTGCACACTTATTTATGCCTACAGAAGCAAGTTTTTCACTGATTATGGACCATATATGTTTTTTTCTTTGTGCATGTTGCATATCATCAAAATGTTCATTATAGAGGCTTATCAATGATTTAGTTTCTTTTTCATTCCACACTTCAATTTTATATTGCTCTGGCTCCTCTTTTTCTTCACTACCCGCTCGTACACTTCGAATTATGTTTCCCTTTCTCAATGTATCATATTTTGCAACTAATTCGTTTGCAAATTCTGGTTCTAAAAGTACAACATAAGCTATGGATTTTTAATAGTATTAAAAATAGTATACCTGTCTCAAATCTTTCAATTTCATATTGTGTTAAAAATACTTCAAACTTATAACCTTCATTTGAGATGAGTTCCACTTTCTGAACCTTCATTTTTGTTGTTTGAGGTTATACCTACTAACATAAACACAATGAACATGGCAAACATAAAAATTTCATGATTCGCAGGGGTGAGGGGATTACTAAACATGATTACAAATTGAGTAGAGGGGATAAAATGATCAAAGCGAAAGAACAAAGATGTTCGTGAGAAATGGTAAACATGTTCACTATGTTCATAAACAGCAGTGGCGAACGAAAGCAGCTAATAATAACTAACCTGATTGTTTATTCACTAGGAAGCTACTGGCTAGTGCCGTGGTTCTAGATGTAGATACGGACAATTCCGTCTCCGGCACCCGCCAGGTTGCCTCTCCCACCGACAAACGTTTTATGTTATACAGAAATGTTGAAATTGTAATCTCAATATGGCGGACCCGAAGCCGGTTTGATCACGTGACATCGTCTCCCTACCTATTCTTTCTCAATGTTATAAATACATATTATAAGCTTCATTTTCCAATAATTACATTACACTTATAAAGAAAAAAAAATATGAAAAATATTAGCTATTTCCATACATCTTCAGGGATATTTCATTTTCAGAATAATAAAATCTTAGTCAAAACAACAACAATGTATACACTTTTCTAATCCTTGATATACTAAATATAATATTTCAAATTTAATTTTTCTATAGAAAAACATCAAACATACTATAACTACATAAAAAATTACATTACATTTCATATAGTTACACACTAAATAGATTAAGAAATAATAATTTTCAATAATCATTTAAAAAAAAATTATATACGTATATTATTGTGCTCTCTCTATTAAAAAAAAAAAAAAGTGAATATTATTATGGGTATAATATGGCTCTTGGCGAAACTCCCATACAAAACAAAAGTTATCGAACCTATGGTAGTACCTCAAGGGTGATTCGGAAAACTACCAACTTTTTTAGTAATAATAGACCAGAACCGATCATAGAAAATCAGAAAATGTAAAAATTGAAGACATTAAAGAATATGAAAGGAAATACGCATACATTATTATATATTAAACATAAACATTAAGGAAAAAGAGGAAACATCTATTGGAAATTAAATTGATGGTAAATATCATTCCTCTGGAAGAAACACCAAGTGAAGTGAGTGAGTGAAAACATAATTTTATTTCAAAATAAAAATTCAAATAATAATGAAAGTGTAATTTTCAAATGAAAAAGTTTATTAGATAAAATATAACAATAAATTTCTTTCTTTACAGATGTCAGTGATTAAATTCAACTCGCAAGACAAAACGTTGATGAAAACATATTAATGAAAAAAGAGCGTCATGAAAAAATGGTAGAACCATACCTAAAAAATGGAGATTGAATAATATCATTAACAAACACAAATGTAAATTGTAAATATATATAAATCTAAAATTTAATTAAAACAAATGAAGATAAAAAAATTTATCATTTAAGGTAGAAATTGTTCAACTAAAAAAAACTATTCCTTTATCTAAAAACATTTTCAGGCTAGCATATCAAAAAAAAAAATTAAGTGTACAATAGCAATTGAAATCCAATAAAAAACACTACTATTACATTTTATGTAAATACCTTCATTCTTTTCTATTCATCTGTTCTTTTCATATAATTATTATATTTGTGTAATGTGTAATGTACAACATCACATAATTAAATTAAATAGAACAGTTGATCAAATAAACAAATTTTATAGATTAAAAATATCAATTCTATCAATTTATATTACTGAGAATTAAAAATAAGCACCAGAAATACAAGTTGCGTGCAAAATTTAAAAAAAAAGAGGAAGCGGATGTAAAATCTAGGTGACGGTAATCGGCGATTAAGGGTTTGAAAAACCCGCGCGTTCAGCTAGTTACTGATAATAGCTGCTTTCGTTCGTTTCAATCACGTAAACATACACTTTGTGAACATGAACATATGTTCACAGTAATCCGTGTTTAAACCGATTCATCGAACGAACAGGGAACGAAGTAACAAACACAAATTGTCTCTACTCATCTATTTTGGTTAAAGGTTATGTTACATCAATACATGTGCTTTAAAATGTCGAACATCAATTTAAATGCTATAGCCTTAGCACAAGCTACAGTAAGTATCAAATAATTTATAATTGATTAAGTTTAATGATATATTTATCTTAATTAAGGAATTAGCTGCAAATACATTAAAACTTACGTTATCTTCACGCAGTAGTGATACGTCTGATTCCGAAGGCAGTGATTTAGAATATGTACAAGACAGAAACCCCAAAATTAAAATTTTGGATTATGTAGAGAAAACTGTTTGTAAATATAATGACATAGAATTTCGACAGCATTTTCGGGTTAGCCGAAAAGTAGTTGATATTCTAAATGGTAGGTAAAGTGATGTATGATGCATTGATATACTTGTGAATAACTTTAATTACTTTAGGAAAATATAATGGCATAAAACAGAAAAATTATTCTGGAGGTTGGCCAGAAGTTAGCTCCGAAAAAACTGTTTTAATGACTCTCTGGTACTTTGCCAATACTGAGACATTTCGCCAAATCTCTGACAGATTTAATGTCTCAATTAGTACATCACACAAAATCATAAATGATTTTGTTGAAAAATTGCTGACATTTCATCATGAATATATCAAATGGCCATCAAGAGCTGAAGCCTTACAAAATTCACATAAATTTTATAAAAAAGGAGGTTTTTCAAAGGTAATTGGTGCAATTGATGGTTGCCATATTCGCATCAAGAAGCCTAGTCATGATGGTAATGATTATATAAATAGAAAAGGGTACCCAAGTATTATTTTACAGGGTGTTGTTGACTACAGAAAAATGTTTATTGATATATCTGTAGGACATCCTGGTTCTTTGCATGATGCTAGGGTTTTACGGAAATCAAGCTTATTTAGAAGCGTCGAACTGGATAATACTTTTTACAAAGATTTTGTTTTACTTGGAGATTCTGCCTACCCCTCTTTGAATTGGTTACTTCCTCCATATCGTGATAATGGGTTACTCAACAATGAGCAGATACTTTTTAATAATATACATTCCAAAACACGTATAGTGGTGGAACATGCATTTGGGTTGCTAAAAGGCCGTTTCAGGATAATGCATGAGTTACAGAACCTATCTTTATCTTCAATAACAAATTTTATTGCAGCTGCTTGTATGTTACATAATATATGTATTTTGGACTCTGATAGTGGTGAAGATTTCTTTGAAGATGTTGATAATGAGGCCAAATTTTCGGAAATTGAAGATGAAACCGATATAGAAATAGACAATAGACTACAACAACAACAAAGAATTTGAGGATAAATTACAAAAAATTAACATGTCCAATTGTTTTATTTTATTGTTTTAATAAAATATATCATTTATTGTCTTTTGTTTATCTAAAAACTAAAATATTAATAAAACGCAACACGTCAAACTTAAATGGTAAATATAATTATACATATAGAAAATGTATATAATTTTATTTTCCTAGTAACCAAAAAAAATCTTTTCCAAAATATTAAATAAAACATTTACAAAATGTAACACATGAAAATTAAACAGTCAATAACGTATTTATATATAACATTTATTGTCCTTTGTTTCTCTAAAAACTAAAAGAAAACTAAAATATTATTATTGACGTAACACGTCAAAATTAAACAGTCAATAAAGTAAAGTTCATATATATATAATTTCAATATAAATAATTAGCTTTTAACTATTTAATTTTGATAAAATTTCTTTTAGCAATTGTACTTTTTCAGCCTCTATGTTATTCCTACTTTTTTCTACCTCTAGCCTCTCCTGATGTCGCCTTTCTTTAATCATTTCTTTTTCACAATTCTTTTTCTCCAGAAAGTTTATTTTGTTTTTGAAATATTCTTGTGTGTAATTTGTCTTTTTCTTTTTTGGAGGTATAGTTTCAGAACTATTCTCTTTTTCTTCACAATTAGTATTGCCAGTTTCTTCAAATGTAGGATTAACATCGGGTAGATTATCTATTATTGAGGAAGCTGCTGATGAAGAAGTTTCAGGCAAAGATGTTGATGCACCTAAATCTATTACATATTGCTGTAATATTTGCCTTTAAATGAAATTTATATAATTTGTTTATTTATTTGTTAAATAAATAAATAAAAATATTAGAATATCGTCTACGTAGTGTGAGACGTATTCTTCGTGTGGATCCAGTATCTGCTGCATTGCTCTTACTAGTGCTGCAGTAGCTGACGATAATCCAAATGGAACCACATTGTAGGAGTATACTAATGAGTTAAACATGAAGGAACAATATTTCCTAGAATCTTTGTGCAATGGTACCAGCCAAAAGGAACTTTTTAAATCTATTTTCGTAAACCACTTTGCGTCTGTACATTTTGTCAATAGGGTTTCTATGTTTTGTGGGGCTTCAAAATTAGGTGCGGTTCTGGAGTTCAGGCATCTGGCGTCAAGGCATACGCGTAATTTGATGTCTTTTTCATCATTAAGTTTCTTCTTTATTACTACAACCATTGGATTTATGAACGTTGACTCCGTTCTTGTAATTATGCCGTTTTTCAACATCTCTTTTATTTCTAATTTGACTTGTTCTGTATACTTTTTCGGAATGGGGTAAGTTTTTATTCTGAAGGGCTGTGTCTCGTCGACTTTAAGTTTATGTTCGTAACCCTTGGCCAATCCTGGACTGTCATCAAATAATTTTATATGCTTACTCAAAAGATAATTCACATGGGTTATATATTGTTTATTACAATTTAATTTAGTACCATCCCTATTTTGCGTGAGGTCTCCGCATTGAAGTTGCCTCACAGGATGTGCACTTTTCTTAACTTCATCGTATAAACTACAATCCATTTTTGTTGTGATTTCTTCTTGAGCATTTTCTTCATATAGATTATTGATAAGGATCTCTTCCTCATGGGCTTCTTTGCTCCATGATATTGTTGAGTCCTTTATGTGGAATAACTTATTTTCCATATTTAATTTCGTACCGTATTGGCTTAAAAAGTCCATCCCTAATATACAGTCGCTATTCAAATTAGGTGCTATGATGAATTCGGTTAATAAATTTAAATTATCTATCTTTATATTTATGCAGAAGATTTTATCTACTGTTACCATACATTTTTTGTTTGCAGTAATAAGATTTACTTTCTTTATGGGTATATAACACCCCAAACTTTCAATATTTTTGTTCATGGTATTGTTATTTAAAAGTGAAAGTTGAGCTCCAGTATCCAGCAGTGTTTCTATCTCTTGTTCCCCAATCTTGATTTTTATATGTGGTAGTTCCGTGGTTATCTTTTTTAAATCATCGTAATTATAGATGTTTTGTATTTTATGTTTTCTCTTGGCTGGCTTATTTAAAAATCCAGCGACGTTGCACCAGAATAATATGCTGCATTCACCCACTCTTTGTTTGTTGAGTTATGCTTGTTTTCTTTTGGTATTGCACCCCTTGATTCGTGATTTTGTCTTGTTATCGCTTCTTTCTCTTCCTTTTCAATTTGTATATTCTGAATTCTTTTATCATCTTTACTTGTCTTTTCTTCCCTCTTGTAATTTTGGCTATTATTTTTCCTTTGACCATCATTATTTCTGTCTGGGTTATAGGTATTTTGGTAATTATTGTTATATCGCCTATTCCCATTGTAATTGTTCCTGTTATTGCCGTCGTTATTTCGAGGTGGATTGTTTATATTTACATTCCCTCGGTTCACGTTATAGCCCTTTTCATCTATGTCATCTAATCTCTTTACTAATTCAAGGAGTTCTTCTATTGTTTCTATGCCTTGAAGTGCGACGGTCTGGGTAACATTGTGATCAAAGTGTGCAGCCAATTGCGATACTATGTCACTTTCTTCTATCCTGGGTATAATGTATTTGAGAAAAGAATATTTTCTTATAACATAGTTCTCTCGAGATAATCCAGACCTATACTTTCCAAATATCAGGTCGTGTCTTATGTTTCTTTGTTGCGTTTGACCCCAATACTGTCTTGTGAATCGCCTTTCGAAATCTTTAAAGTCTATCACGTCATCCATTATCATGTGATACCATTGGAGTGCGTAGTCTTTGAGACATGCTCTTATAAAGTGTAATTTGGATGTCTCATCCGTTATGCCTCTCATGTATGTCTTAATTGTTCTCAGGAATATCATTGGATTGTCCTTGTAGTGTCCTGAGAATTTCGGTGCATTGTCTATGCTTCCCACAGTTTGTGGCAAAGACACACTAGGTGTAGGGACCCCGTGTATTACTTTGTCCTCAAGTTGTTTGATTGTGTGCTCAAAGGTTGATGTTTTAACTTGTAGCTTGGACACAGCGTTATTGCAGGTTTCATATTTGGTTTCGCAGTCTTCTACCTTGTGTGTAATTTTCTCTATCTGGTCTTTATTTTCCACATCGTTGTGTATCATTTTTCTATTAATGGCTACTATTTCCTCATTCACCATGTTGAAGTTTTCTTGCGTTTTCGTAGTTCTTTCTACCATTTCTTGTACAAAGAATCTTCTTGTATTCTTACACGTTTCTGCGTTGTCATTTATTTGTTCTCTCAGGTCTGCTACTGTTTTGTCCAGTTTCTTCTCTAATCTGGCATTTAGTTCTAATGTCTCTTGCCTTAGTTCTTTAAATCCCACGTCTATTTTTGAATTGATTCCTTCTAAACTCTTGTTTAAATTTTTATTTTGTTTTTCTATTTTGTTGCTTATAGTTTTATTATTTTCCTCTATTGTTTTATTATTTTCCTCTATTTTACAGAATAATTTATGGAAAAAGCTTTCAAATTTTTGTTCCATTGTTGTGCTACTTGTGCCCTCTGTGAGTATGCTTTCCTCAATTGTCACATTTCCTGGTTCATCCTCTTTTGTCTCAGTCTTTTCCGACTCTGAGTCCGAGGTTAGTTGTGTAGGTTCCCTATATTGAGTGAATTGTGGCATTGTTTCGACTTCTTTTTCGATATTGTGTTTTTCACCTTTGCTACTGTTTTGTTCTTTTTCTGACATTTTTATTGTGTACAAATAACGCTTTCCAACTAATATTATACTTAATAGAAATTTGAATGAATCCTATCCCACTTGAATAAGATTACATGAAAGAAACAATTTTATTTTGCAAGGAAAGAAACACAGCCTACAGGTCGTGTTTTTAAGTTTAGCCTTGATGTTTGACAAATTGTGTATTTAATTTATTTTGTAAGAAAAACACGGCCAGCAAGTTGGGCGCCGTATATATGCTGTAATATTTGCCTTTATATGAAATTTATATAATTTGTTTATTTATTTGTTAAATAAATAAATAAAATTGAAATTTATGCTAGCTCTATGGGCAAAACAACATAATTTATTATCTCTCGTGGGTTCTACTGTGATTTACTTCTTTCCTTACTTGTTTCACTTTCATTATTATTTTGATGTTGTGTGGGATAGGGTTATAAATAACTATGACACCAGATTACTTATGTGAAAAAATGTATTATCTGCTTATTAATTACAATAGGTAAAATTTATTGTTGCATGTATATTATTTATTTTATTTGTTTATTTACAATTCTTATAAGTAGCAGTTTTCATAATAATATCGTGTTCGTTTATTTTAATATGAATTCAATCAATACAGGGTTTCTCCACCTTCACTCTTTTCTTACGAAGGCCTGTATATTTGGGCCAAATTATGTTGACTTGATAATGAAAGTACTGACTAATCGGCTTTATGCAAACATTCACACGTACTACATAAAGCTTGGATCAATCACCACCCCAGATACATTCCTAATGCATCACAAACTAATTGTCTAAACCTCTATTCTCACGGAGACTTTAGATTCTTAGTGCGAAGCTTTTAGGCGTTCCTGTTTATAAAAGTTTGAATATTGTTCAAAGCTGTGCTTACTAGTGTCTTTTTTAATGAACACTGGTCCGTTGTGCAAGTATTCGCACACAGTACACTATTAAGACTAATGTTCTTTATTTTTAATAGAAATTGTGTCCCTATATTTACGTTCTAATATTTAAATAACTAAATATTAAAAGAAATGGAGTGTTTAGAGAGAACCTGTGTATTTTTGATTGAATTTAATAGTTATAACAATATTATTTACTACTCACTGCGTGGATTCATATAATTCCTCGAATTCTTCTTGAAATTGGTTTTCCATTTTTGTGGATTCTTCCCTCCTTGGAATTTTCTATAAATTTAATGGTGACGCTCACTTCTTGCAAATATGGCGACGAGAAAACAATTGGCAATTATTCCTATAGAAGCGTGTATGCTTCTTGTTTGTTTGTGAGTTGTTAGTTAGTTTATTTATTTATTTATACTGCGGTAATAATGGTAAGCGTGTAGCAACTCCACTTGACCATTACTCGCTTAACACGTAGATGTATTATCTACTTCAAGAGACGCTATCACTTTGTTGTGTATTAGAAGTTTTTAATGTCACAGGTACCAGCTAACAACTAACTATTTTCCGTTGTGACTCCCTTTTTATAGTTGAAAATAAATGCCGCTCGTTATTTGATTGTTTTGCGGACTTTTATTTTTGAATTGTTCGTTGTGGCGCCTCTAGCGGATATCTCGATACTTATGCCTTGTCTCTTCTTCTTCTTGTCGTATTTTAGGTTGGTATTTATTTTTATTATGTTCGTTCCTGACATTTGATATTTTCCACATTCACCAACGACAGTATTTGTTGTTGTTCCATTTATTTATATCTAATGTGCAGTAAGTATATTGATATTTATTTTGATTGGAGATTATTCGTAGACTCATCAAAGACCAGCCTAAAAGCAGTTTTGTTGCATAATGGAAACCATTATCCTGCTATTCCGATAGGTTATGCTGTTTCTATGAAAGAAACTTACGAAAATCTGAAAATTTTATTAGAAAAGATAAAGTACAAAGACTATTCCTGGAATATTTGTGCAGATTTTAAAGTTATTGCAATTATTTTGGGTATGCAATCTGGTTACACCAAATACTGTTGCTTCTTATGTCTTTGGGACAGTCGTGACAGGGAAAAACATTACCATAAGCATTGTTTTTCATTCTCTTGAATGACATCTTTCAACTGACGACGTAAAATATCCACTTCAGTGTCTGCACTAGTGGACGACGGTATGTTTTCTATTTCAGGTGGTACTATGTGAGAAGCTTGGGGATCAGAAGATTTCATTAGTACTTCTACAACTTGTCTTTGTTCTTTACTTGTAGCCCTTTGCATTCTGCTACTAGGCAATGCTTTTGATGTAGCTTGTGGCAATAAATACAACGATGGAACAGCTAAAAGTAGTTTATCAACGCAAATTCTTTTCTTACTATTATTTATCCACTTACCAGTTGTTTTTAATTTTTTGGGAGTAATATTCATGAGGTTCGCTTTTAGAGTATCCTCATAATCATCACTGGTAAAATGTACACTGCAAATTCTTGACGTACTTGGGTTCCATTTATCTTTTCTATGACAACACCTTATCCATTTGTTTCTTACCTCTGCATTTTTAGGAAAATTAAAAAACATTATTTTTTCTCCCGCTTTTTTTGCTTTTATCATATTGCTCTTGCAAATAGCAACACTGCATCCAGTTCCAGGCATCTAAATATTGATGATCACGATATTAATTAAGAGGAATATGATTACCCATTATCAACTCACTTTGCCCTTTGGCAGTCTTTTCGACTCTTGCTAATATAAAAGAAACAGATAACCAAAGCGACTGATCCTTGTCTTTGTAATTAATTGTCTTTGTTAACAACAACACTGATATTTACTAATTAAAAACAGAAAATTTAAGAATGTTTTAGACAATCTAACAATCGTAGAACTCTAAAAAACCACTGGTAAACAACTTGAAAACACAAGCAGGCACACGTAAATAATGACAGTCTATTATATTGTGTACTCCGGATGACGCGCAATATGGCGGTATCTCCCACTCTCCAACAAGTTACGGCGCAACCAGTCTTTACAAACCATGGACGGCGCCGAGTATTACATGTCCTACACTTTCATGAACGGTATGGTATTACGAATCCACACGGTTCAAATGAGCCGGTTCCGTGATCCGGCGCACAATGAGGAGCTGAACCGAGTGAGGCGAGTCAAAGAAATGAGCCGTTTTGCCAACCTCTACAATTTATATCTGATGTACTTACCGATCTAAAACCGCGGTGTTCCCTCTTCGATGACTTTCACTAATTTTTTAACAACATTACCTAAGACTACAACAATTGCAGAATAGGTTAGGTACTGTTTAGTTAAATTCTTAATGTCTTTAATTATATTCAATAAGCATTTTCGCCGCGGTTTTCGTATACATTTGCCTAAATTTTTTAATATTGTCCGTAGTTTTATATTTATATATTTTCGTTTAATTTTCTGTTTGATGATTCCCAAAATTAATTTATTTAAGTCCTTCACTGTTTTGTGTAAAATAAATTGAGTGAACATTATTAACACTATAAATTTTGAAATATATACTCTTGTCAAAGTCTTAAAAAGAAGTTTATTATTTTTTATATCAGATTCCCAGGACAACCGAAATTTAAAAATCTGTCAGTTTTTTTAACTACAAAAATACAATAGTTGTCAAACAATATGTCAAAAATGTATTCAAATTGTAAAATAGCTTATTGATTTCTTGACAAAATACGAAAGTTGTCTAATTAAACTTTAGAAAAATATAATTGTGATTGTGTCGTTAGCTAAAGAGGACCAATCGAAAAGCAGCAAGCTAGTATATATGTGTGTGCACGATTTTTATTATTTATTACTCAACAGAAAATCCAAGTATAGAATAAATGTACAATAGAAAAGACAAAAAATGTATATTAAAAAGGTAATACATATAAATAACAAAATATAGAATTAAAAATAAGAGTAGATACATATAAATATTATATATTAAAAGTTTAAGTATTTGTTATTCATTATTAAAGTAAAGATTTACAACACGGTTTCTTGTCATCCTTCATTCATTCAACAAGTTATGATCTGCCATAATATATCTTACTGGCACATCTTCATGGACTATCAGATTTATTTTAATTTTGCATAATTTAACCTGCCAATTATCATGGCCCGCAAACATACTTTTGACATACCTTTTGAGCTTTGTTATAATGCAAATTTGTGAACAATGCATGCCCATTACACAGAAGAATCAAGTTTTAAATAAAATGTTGGTATAGAATAAGTATGACTTATTACTTTTATTTATAATAGTGAATTTATAACTCGCTTCCATATTAATAATTAGTTTCATTTGTCTGCTCTGAAATTGTTCCTGTCAAAGTGAGTTTGCAGTGGCATTGAGTCGTCGCCTGTAGATCGTGCTCTGGCTATGTCGGTTGCTGAGACGATCCTATTATAATTTAAATATTTAGTAGTGACGCTGGTACTTGAACTAAAAACAATAACCAAAAATAATACTGACCGACGTTGGAATATCTGTGTAAACATTTTGCTTACACACACTGTAAAAAGAATATAATTTGTAATTGTTGGATCATTTTGTGATTTTTATTAAGTATTTAAGGAAAAATAACACAAAAAGGTAGTTCATGATTACAACCAATCCATCGAAATAAGAGCCACCAGCCTGGGACACGATCATCATCAACCATCATCAGAATGTTTGATTAACAATTTGATTTAATGGTGTATTTTCAAACATATCGCATTAAATGATTGAACGCTGCCCATACTTCAAACTTTCTACTGACAATCAAACTATTTAGTAGAAGTAATTGTTGAATTAGACTGGAATACAAAACAATTGTCATTACATTGGAATTTGATTCGTCTGTCACCTAGTAATAATAATATAAATCATATTTTAAGGTAATTGTCTAATACCGTGCCGTCAAATACTTTTCGCATTAGAGTAGGCTGTTTTTGAAGTTTTTAAGTAATCAATGTTGGTGTACATGCTAATTTTTTGAAAACTTCAAATTCTGACAGTTGTCATACTTAAATTCAAATTATAGACGCCTATTATTATTTATATGACATAACCAAACTATTAAAATTATGCACTGTCACCAACCATTAAAAAAAAAGCATGGCCGTCTCTAATGCGGAAAGTATTTGAAGGCACGGTATATAGGCAAAACTAAAATGGATCTGATAGCACTTTTCTCATTAATATTTTAGTCATTTCGCTGTATAAAATTTGTAATTTCATATCTTTTTGTGTCAAGGTCTACAATAAATATCGATGAAGCTTAAAAACATGAACCATGAAATATCAGACAGATGTCAGGGTGTTTAACCTTTTTTTTTTGAAATAATTCAAATGAATCATAAAAGCAGTTCAGATTTCATCACGAACTGAAATCGATTGATCGTTTTGACGTTTTATAACCTGCAATTAAATTTTTGTGAAATTGCCAACATTAATCAAAAGTCAGATGGACTTTTTCTGACAATTCTGACGTTTCCTGTAACATTAAGCCACCTAACGTGAATGTTGAGTTGACCAACATTTCGCGTATGCTCTAGTTAAATATATCGGTGTTAAAATAATAATAGATGAGTAAAGATGGCTACACCCTTTAACTGTTACTTAATTTTAGTTTAATAATATACTATGTTCACCAATTTTGATCAGCATGATGTATTCGTTTCTTTGAATTACAATTAACGTAGGGCTTCCGGGACAATAATCAATAGAAATAAATTTATATGACGTTCGTGCTCCATAATGTTTGTCATAAAATGTCGATATAAGTCATCAAGTGCTGATTATTCAATTTACTCTTTCCACCTTTTTTTTTTTTATTATTAAGGACACATTAATTTAATAGAATACTTGCTCTTTTTGTTATTCCATGAAACTCTTCGAGTTTGAATTGCTTCTTTGGAACGTGACTACTGCCAGTCGCAGAGGCACTTGAATTTTAACGGTTACAAATTTTCTTTTAATTAGTTTATGAATGAAGATGCAAATTAAATGAAATATCTCTAGAAATTAATTATACATTATTGTGGCATCTATAATTATAGACAAATGGATTTATTAACTAAAAAATTTCCCATAAAATGTTTAACATTTCTATAGAATTTACTGAAAGCTGATTACTTGGAACATTTCGTTGATATAATGCGTGTGCACCTAGTCTAAGTTGAATGTAAGTAGGCCGAACAGGTAAACCTAAGATGGTTGTATGATCAAGATTTGTTGTATCATATATAAATTTCTTTGTTTTTTAAATTTGGTAGTACTCTAACTTTATTTGTCTCAAGTTTTATGATAAACGTTGCCCATACGTTAAATTTTCTTGCAAACTGTCATCGTGGTGACAGTTCGATCTATTGCGAGAATGAATTGTCAAATTGAATGTCACTGTAGACATACCGTGCCTTCAATTAATTTTTTTTGGAATAACCTACGATTTCAATATTAATTTGAAAACACTGTGGAACTTTTCAATAAATTGACATAACTATGACAGTAGTCAAAATGAAAAACATTACTATAGCACAGTAGTCCCAAATTAATATTGATATCATAAGCTACTCTAAATTTAAATTAAAGACGCAGTATGTATATTTGTATGTAGAAAGATGACAGAGATGTGTCCAAGACATTAAAGATACGATAAATGACCGATACAATAGTAATAATAATAATAATTGATAATGCAATAAAATGTAAATATTAACGGTTATAATATTTCTTTCAGTGGACGTTAAATGTTATTAATCGCGCCTTTGCTTTAATTTTTAAAACTACGATATTGGAAACTGTACCCGAATGACCGACAATGTAGAGTAATTACAACCGCAGTTCAGTTTCTTCTTGTTTATGAATGAAGACGCATATTAAGCAAAATGTCTCTTAGAAATAAATTAAATATTATTGTGACATTTATAATTAGTGGCAAATGAATTTATTTATTAAGACTTTGCCCACAAAGCGAACAACATTTCTATATAATTTACTGAACGCTGATATTTAGAAAAATTTTGTTGACATTCAGGTTTTGTATCAATTGTGTGCATCTTCTTCTTCTTTATTGTGACTTTGAGTTAGACTATTTAGTGTTTTACTCTTCATCTGAGTGCGGTGAATCTTGGATTTTTGAAGTTGAATTTGATTAGCTATTGTTTATCTTTATTTTGATTAAGAATTAAAGTAGAACCATTTTAGGTCTTTTGTGTTTGAAATTTTCATTTCCATCATATGCAAGTGCTCTTTTAAGATTTTGATTTGAGTGGTTTTCCATCTGGTTATAGAAACTGAGCGCTCTTTCCTTGATGTAGTCAATAATGGTTGGGGTATTTGTTTCATTCATTATTTGATTATTTCTCATATACCATGGAGCATTTAGTATCATTCTAAGACTGGTGTTTTGTATTATTTGCAGTTTTTTGATGTTGGTCTTGCACATATGCACCCATATTGGGCATGCATATGTGAATATTGGACCTAATACTTGTTTGTAAAGTAGAATTTTGTTGTTCGTGTTCGCTGGCTTTTTCTGCCTATAAGAGGCCATAGTTGACATCTTGTTTGTTTGGTTTTGGTTATCCTTTTTGCTAAAATAATAATAGATGAGTAAAGATGGCTACACCCTTTAACTGTTACTTAATTTTAGTTTAATAATATACTATGTTCACCAATTTTGATCAGCATGATGTATTCGTTTCTTTGAATTACAATTAACGTAGGGCTTCCGGGACAATAGTCAATAGAAATAAATTTATATGACGTTCGTGCTCCATAATGTTTGTCATAAAATGTCGATATAAGTCATCAAGTGCTGATTATTCAATTTACTCTTTCCACCTTTTTTTTTTTATTATTAAGGACACATTAATTTAATAGAATACTTGCTCTTTTTGTTATTCCATGAAACTCTTCGAGTTTGAATTGCTTCTTTGGAACGTGACTACTGCCAGTCGCAGAGGCACTTGAATTTTAACGGTTATAAATTTTCTTTTAATTAAAATTGAAATTTATGCTAGCTCTATGGGCAAAACAACATAATTTATTATCTCTCGTGGGTTCTACTGTGATTTACTTCTTTCCTTACTTGTTTCACTTTCATTATTATTTTGATGTTGTGTGGGATAGGGTTATAAATAACTATGACACCAGATTACTTATGTGAAAAAATGTATTATCTGCTTATTAATTACAATAGGTAAAATTTATTGTTGCATGTATATTATTTATTTTATTTGTTTATTTACAATTCTTATAAGTAGCAGTTTTCATAATAATATCGTGTTCGTTTATTTTAATATGAATTCAATCAATACAGGGTTTCTCCACCTTCACTCTTTTCTTACGAAGGCCTGTATATTTGGGCCAAATTATGTTGACTTGATAATGAAAGTACTGACTAATCGGCTTTATGCAAACATTCACACGTACTACATAAAGCTTGGATCAATCACCACCCCAGATACATTCCTAATGCATCACAAACTAATTGTCTAAACCTCTATTCTCACGGAGACTTTAGATTCTTAGTGCGAAGCTTTTAGGCGTTCCTGTTTATAAAAGTTTGAATATTGTTCAAAGCTGTGCTTACTAATGTCTTTTTTAATGAACACTGGTCCGTTGTGCAAGTATTCGCACACAGTACACTATTAAGACTAATGTTCTTTATTTTTAATAGAAATTGTGTCCCTATATTTACGTTCTAATATTTAAATAACTAAATATTAAAAGAAATGGAGTGTTTAGAGAGAACCTGTGTATTTTTGATTGAATTTAATAGTTATAACAATATTATTTACTACTCACTGCGTGGATTTATATAATTCCTCGAATTCTTCTTGAAATTGGTTTTCCATTTTTGTGGATTCTTCCCTCCTTGGAATTTTCTATAAATTTAATGGTGACGCTCACTTCTTGCAAATATGGCGACGAGAAAACAATTGGAAATTATTCCTATAGAAGCGTGTATGCTTCTTGTTTGTTTGTGAGTTGTTAGTTAGTTTATTTATTTATTTATACTGCGGTAATAATGGTAAGCGTGTAGCAACTCCACTTGACCATTACTCGCTTAACACGTAGATGTATTATCTACTTCAAGAGACGCTATCACTTTGTTGTGTATTAGAAGTTTTTAATGTCACAGGTACCAGCTAACAACTAACTATTTTCCGTTGTGACTCCCTTTTTATAGTTGAAAATAAATGCCGCTCGTTATTTGATTGTTTTGCGGACTTTTATTTTTGAATTGTTCGTTGTGGCGCCTCTAGCGGATATCTCGATACTTATGCCTTGTCTCTTCTTCTTCTTGTCGTATTTTAGGTTGGTATTTATTTTTATTATGTTCGTTCCTGACATTTGATATTTTCCACATTCACCAACGACAGTATTTGTTGTTGTTCCATTTATTTATATCTAATGTGCAGTAAGTATATTGATATTTATTTTGATTGGAGATTATTCGTAGACTCATCAAAGACCAGCCTAAAAGCAGTTTTGTTGCATAATGGAAACCATTATCCTGCTATTCCGATAGGTTATGCTGTTTCTATGAAAGAAACTTACGAAAATCTGAAAATTTTATTAGAAAAGATAAAGTACAAAGACTATTCCTGGAATATTTGTGCAGATTTTAAAGTAATTGCAATTATTTTGGGTATGCAATCTGGTTACACCAAATACTGTTGCTTCTTATGTCTTTGGGACAGTCGTGACAGGGAAAAACATTACCATAAGCATTGTTTTTCATTCTCTTGAATGACATCTTTCAACTGACGACGTAAAATATCCACTTCAGTGTCTGCACTAGTGGACGACGGTATGTTTTCTATTTCAGGTGGTACTATGTGAGAAGCTTGGGGATCAGAAGATTTCATTAGTACTTCTACAACTTGTCTTTGTTCTTTACTTGTAGCCCTTTGCATTCTGCTACTAGGCAATGCTTTTGATGTAGCTTGTGGCAAGAAATACAACGATGGAACAGCTAAAAGTAGTTTATCAACGCAAATTCTTTACTTACTATTATTTATCCACTTACCAGTTGTTTTTAATTTTTTGGGAGTAATATTCATGAGGTTCGCTTTTAGAGTATCCTCATAATCATCACTGGTAAAATGTACACTGCAAATTCTTGACGTACTTGGGTTCCATTTATCTTTTCTATGACAACACCTTATCCATTTGTTTCTTACCTCTGCATTTTTAGGAAAATTAAAAAACATTTTTTCTCCCGCTTTTTTTTGCTTTTATCATATTGCTCTTGCAAATAGCAACACTGCATCCAGTTCCAGGCATCTAAATATTGATGATCACGATATTAATTAAGAGGAATATGATTACCCATTATCAACTCACTTTGCCCTTTGGCAGTCTTTTCGACTCTTGCTAATATAAAAGAAACAGATAACCAAAGCGACTGATCCTTGTGTTTGTAATTAATTGTCTTTGTTAACAACAACACTGATATTTACTAATTAAAAACAGAAAATTTAAGAATGTTTTAGACAATCTAACAATCGTATAACTCTAAAAAACCACTGGTAAACAACTTGAAAACACAAGCAGGCACACGTAAACAATGACAGTCTATTATATTGTGTACTCCGGATGACGCGCAATATGGCGGTATCTCCCACTCTCCAACAAGTTACGGCGCAACCAGTCTTTACAAACCATGGACGGCGCCGATTAGGTGGGTCCACACTTGAACATTTTACTCCGAACGAACAGAACGAATTGAACGCGCAGAGCAGAACAAGAAGAACGCTCTGAACAGAAGCTCGTTGCGTTCGACAGATTCGCCGAATTATTGGTTTTCCAACATGCTCGAACTGTTCGTAGTCCCTAGCAGTTCTATTGTTTCATATAAGTAAATAATAGTTTTTGTGTAGAAAATAATGGATTCTGATATGACGGTAGCATTTGGTGCTTTTTTTTATAATATCTAAGGCCGTAGTTCAGAAAAATAAGAAAAAGCAACGAAATGAATGGATTCGAAGATTGTACCAACATCGCAACAATAACTTGTTACATGAAATGGACCATATTCACATAAAAATTTTTATAAGAATGACTTCCGAAGACTTTGAGAAATTAAGACAATTAATCGCACCTATAATTGCAAGGAAAGACACAACTTTGCGCAAAGCTGTACCAGTTACAAATCGTTTGGCTCTAACATTGAGGTATTTAGCTTCTGGTGATTCTTTTACCAGCCTTCAGTATTTGTTTAAAATATCGAAACAAAGCATAAATGTGATTATAGCAGAAACTTGCAAAGCTTTAACTTCGGTTTTAAACGATCAAGTAAAGGTAAGAGACCATTATTTATTATATTTATAGTCATAACATAGGATTATATTAAAAGCATAGAAAAAGTAGTTTTTCAAGTAGTGTCCCATTGATTATTATCCCAGTTCTTCAAAAAAGATGCAGCATTGTCAGTAGAGGTTGATGGCTCCAAACAGTTTATGTCGCTTAGCGGCGAAGACAAATCGTGATATGACATTCCACTCTGCATTGTCTCTTGTGGAGACGGTGTTGGAATTGGAGTGGTAGGGGTACTAGTGAGCACAGTTACTGAAGAATTCCGATTGTCAGGACAGTAAGTCATCGTTGCAGGATTTCTATTTCCATCAAAATGAGCCATATCAGCTCGAAATAATATATTATTAATCTGATACTGAACCACAGCTTTGGCTCTCTCTGAATAATGTCTTAACTTATTGGCGACATGCTTTCCATAATCGCTACAAGCATCGGAAATCTCATCTGGTTTTTGCTGTACCACCACGCTTTTTAATAAATCAAACGCTTCATCGATTTTACCCTCTCCTGGAAGTGTTGGTTTTACCCTTCTTTGTATCGAGAGCGAGTTGTCTATCCTTTGGGATTTTTAGTTTGGCTTTCTGGAACTGCTTCTTCCAATGTATCATTAATAGATATTGACTCATCGTCAACGGAAGTAACTGTTTCGCTACTTTCATCTATAGTATCTACTTCTGTACCATCCTAGAACAAACAAGCAAAATATACAATTATGCAATGAATATACCTATTATTATTAATTTTTTATCACATTTTGTATATTTTATTTCAGATTCCATCAACTGCCGATGGGTGGCTTAAAATTTCCAACCCTTTTTACGAACAATGGCAATTCCCACATTGCATAGGTTCCATGGACGGGAAACATATCATACTTACAAAGCCCTTCAATAGTGGAAGCGAATACATATTATAATTATAAATCAAATTTCAGTGTTGTACTATTTGCACTAGTTGATGCAGAATACAATTTTATTTTTGTGGATATTGGTTGTCAAGGTAGGATCTCAGATGGTGGAGTTTTTAAACACACTTCACTGCACAAAAAACTTGTGAACGATACATTAGGTCTTCCTCCTGATGAAGTATTATTCGAACCAAACAAAAAAATTCCATATGTTTTTGTAGCAGATGAAGCATTTTCCTTGACAAATCGAATAATGAAACCATACTCGGGGATGCACGACAAGGGTACAATATAAAGAAAATTTAATTACCATATCAGTCGTGCAAGAAGAATTGTGGAGAATGTTTTTGGTATTATTTCTGTAGTTTTTCGCGTTTTGAGAAAACCAATGCTACTAGAACCAGCAAAAGCAAGATATGTAGTTATGGCAACGGTATGTCTACATAACTTTTTACGAAATAACACATCTAGAAATACTTGTACTCCTCCTGGAACATTTGATCAGGAAGATAGAGTGGGAAATACAGTGCCAGGAAATTGGAGAAGTGAAAACAATGATTTGTCTTCCTTTTTACCCATCAGGAATATACCACGTAAAACTTCAATCGACGCAAAACAAGTACGGGATCATTTTGCTAATTACTTTTTCAACAAATAAAATGTATTATAATGTAGTGTAACCTTACGTTTGCTAATAAATACAAATATATTTACCTTGGTATAGCTATTTATTGTTTGTGTCGGTTCATCTCTATCCAATAAAAATAACATTCGAGGAAAAGCAAACCATGTGGATAAATAAATTTCTTGCCTGCCTGTAAAATAATATAAATATAGTATTAAATTCATATCAGTATTTCCTCAGTTATTTCAGTAGACTTGTATAACTTACCTTTACCGGTACCAATACTCTTTTTTCCTTTGGCTTTTTCTCTCCTGAAACTCGCCAACAAACTATCCACATCTTTTTAACTTCTTGACTAGAACACTCCATTTTTTCACAAATGCTCACCCAAGCGTCATGCTTTTTTAATTTATTGTAATAAAACCCATGCTTGGGGTTCCATAGGACAGGGTATTGTTCGTAAATATCTATTAACTGCAAACACTTCTCCCTGTTCCACTCCATTTTCAATACACAATATACAAATTACTTCAAAAACACAGGGATATAAGCTGTGATATGTTTATTTTTCACACACAATTTATTTCTCTGCTGCGAATGCTGCGAACAGCAAGAACAGTGGGAATTCCCGTCAACTGAACGATTCGGCGAACAATAATTTCTTTTGAGCAAGTTCGATTTACCGACAAGCTCCGGAAAAGATTTGGCGCGTTCGGTTCGGCGGTTTTCGGTTCGCCGGTACGTCCACACTTGAACAATTCTGCTTGCGCGTCCTGTTTGTTCTGTTCGTCCGCACCGAACTGTTCTAGTGTGGACCCACCTTTATTACATGTCCTACACTTTCATGAACGGTATGGTATTACGAATCCACACGGTTCAAATGAGCCGGTTCCGTGATCCGGCGCACAATAAGGAGCTGAACCGAGTGAGGCGAGTCAAAGAAATGAGCCGTTTTGCCAACCTCTACAATTTATATCTGATGTACTTACCGATCTAAAACCTTCTCTCTTTTATCACTTTTTGTAATTTTTTCACAACTTTTCCTAGGATAAGAACTATTGCGGAATAGGTGAGGTAATCCTTGGTTAAATTTTTAATGTCTTCAATTATTTTTAGTAGGCATTTACGCCGCGGTTTACGAATGCATTTTGCTAAATTTTTTGATATTGTCCGTAGTCTTATGTTTATAAATTTTCGTTTAATTTTTTCTTTTATAATTCTCCAAATTAATTTATTAATGTCTTTCACTACTTTTTGTAAAATAAATTGGGTGAACATATTCACTATAAATTTGGAAATATATCACTATAAATTTTGGAAATATATACTCGTCAAAGTCTTAAAAAAAGTTTATTATTTTTTATATCAGATTCCCAGGACAACCGAAATTTAAAAATCTGTCAGTTTTTTTAACTACAAAAATACAATAGTTGTCAAACAATATGTCAAAAATGTATTCAAATTGTAAAATAGCTTATTGATTTCTTGACAAAATACGAAAGTTGTCTAATTAAACTTTAGAAAAATATAATTGTGATTGTGTCGTTAGCTAAAGAGGACCAATCGAAAAGCAGCAAGCTAGTATATATGTGTGTGCACGATTTTTATTATTTATTACTCAACAGAAAATCCAAGTATAGAATAAATGTACAATAGAAAAGACAAAAAATGTATATTAAAAAGGTAATACATATAAATAACAAAATATAGAATTAAAAATAAGAGTAGATACATATAAATATTATATATTAAAAGTTTAAGTATTTGTTATTCATTATTAAAGTAAAGATTTACAACACGGTTTCTTGTCATCCTTCATTCATTCAACAAATTATGATCTGCCATAATATATCTTACTGGCACATCTTCATGGACTATTTCTTTATAAAATCCACAGTGTTTTCATGTATGCTCTCGGCTACGCTTGACCAAGCAAGTTTTGTATGTCTACTGGTAATTATTTTGAACCATTTAAACATAGTCTTACAAAACCAAGCAGTGGTTGTATGAGCCTGATGAATTTTCCCTTTCGCAATGAAATATACAATGCCAGCACCTGTATCATGGTGCAGAAGAGCATGTGCTGTACTGACATCCATTTTTGCAAAGTGGGTAGGATCTAACATGTGTCCTTTTAGTCTTGGAGCGACTTTTAAATTCATTTCTGAATCTAAATCAAATAATTGTTGTTGGTCGTATGGCTCCAATGTCAATACATACACTGCCAAGATTATATTTTTTTGAATTACTAGATCAATTTCAAAAATGTTGTGTGTAATCAGTGATGTAGCCAGATTTTTAAAAACATGAACAGGGTCTGGCATAATATATAATCTTTCTTGTTTGTTCAAGGGATGTGGACAAAAATTAACTATTTTAGAATGTCTATTGGCTGAAATGTTAAGTAGTCTCCAGAAACTTCTATTTAGGGGACCCATGTCCGAAATTATAGTTTTCACAGTTACACCTACATCACTAGCTCGCTAAATGTATTGAAATAGTTTTTTCAGAACTTCATCAGCACTGTATGGCTTTGTAGTCAGTTCAGTTCATACCCCACTGTAGTGTAGTGCAGAATTTGTTTCTAAATGTTCTTGATCCTGATTGGTAACAATTGGAGAAGTTGTCGCATTAGCAGTCGGGTCTGCAACATTTGCAATTAGATATGATTAACAATTGGAACAGGACAAGAGGCATCTTACCTAATAGTTTTCGTTTGATTCCTTGATTTCGTGGAAAGTCAGCTATTGCAATAGTTGGAATTGCACTTTTTTTTAACAACTTCCGATTATCCAACCTGTTTAATTCGAATTGGTCAAGTTCGAAGTGTGTCTGAAAATTGAAAAAAAAAAACATCTTCACATTAGGTAACATTCTGCAAGTGAACAAGAATATGAAAGAATTGAGCAAATATAGGATACTTACCTCACATAACAGAGCTCGTTCAGGCAAGTCAACTCGATTGATAAATGCAATCCATGCTTTACGCCGATCATCATTATTTGATGTTGGTATTCGGAAAAACCGAAATCCGTTCTCGCCACGGCTTCGACATCCACTCAAACAACTGGGCATGGTTCCAACGCACGTAATAACTTTACCCTTTATGCACAGATTAGAACAGATGGCGCAGCCAAGCCAAAATTTTTATCCGCGCTTTGTATTGTTGTACGCCAATTATAGACGGCGCTGACATCAAAAAATTACAGTTTTCAATATCACTAAGCAAATAGCGGGCGATTCAAATGTATTTGGTAGCGGGAAATTCAAAATAAAGGGTTTAATACCGCGATATCAAAAATTATATTGATAAAGATTTGTCATGGAATGTAAAACGTCTGTCTTAAGTTATATCATTAAGTGTCATACTGTCATTATAAGAGAAAACTAGCTGTCCATCAATCTCTTCGAGCTTGAATCGCCTTTCGCGTCCGCTTACAGTTTTATTACAGTTCGCTGTAAAACGCCAAAAAAAATCATTTTTGATTTTCTAAACTTTTGGCACACCTTGTATAGACGTATATTTTTGTCCACGAAGTACTGTCACGGTTACAGGTGGAACGACAATTTAAAGCATCTTAACGTCAGTCTGACTTTTCGTTGTTGGAGTTTGAAATTTAGATGCTATTTAGCGTAATACTAAGACTTGACACTAAAAGATTCATAGTTTTATTAGTTTTACACAATGAAAGGACTAAATCATTATTGAAAATGTAATATCAGATTTATTTTAATTTTGCATAATTTAACCTGCCAATTATCATGGCCCGCAAACATACTTTTGACATACCTTTTGAGCTTTGTTATAATGCAAATTTGTGAACAATGCATGCCCATTACACAGAAGAATCAAGTTTTAAATAAAATGTTGGTATAGAATAAGTATGACTTATTACTTTTATTTATAATAGTGAATTTATAACTCGCTTCCATATTAATAATTAGTTTCATTTGTCTGCTCTGAAATTGTTCCTGTCAAAGTGAGTTTGCAGTGGCATTGAGTCGTCGCCTGTAGATCGTGCTCTGGCTATGTCGGTTGCTGAGACGATCCTATTATAATTTAAATATTTAGTAGTGACGCTGGTACTTGAACTAAAAACAATAACCAAAAATAATACTGACCGACGTTGGAATATCTGTGTAAACATTTTGCTTACACACACTGTAAAAAGAATATAATTTGTAATTGTTGGATCATTTTGTGATTTTTATTAAGTATTTAAGGAAAAATAACACAAAAAGGTAGTTCATGATTACAACCAATCCATCGAAATAAGAGCCACCAGCCTGGGACACGATCATCATCAACCATCATCAGAATGTTTGATTAACAATTTGATTTAATGGTGTATTTTCAAACATATCGCATTAAATGATTGAACGCTGCCCATACTTCAAACTTTCTACTGACAATCAAACTATTTAGTAGAAGTAATTGTTGAATTAGACTGGAATACAAAACAATTGTCATTACATTGGAATTTGATTCGTCTGTCACCTAGTAATAATAATATAAATCATATTTTAAGGTAATTGTCTAATACCGTGCCGTCAAATACTTTTCGCATTAGAGTAGGCTGTTTTTGAAGTTTTTAAGTAATCAATGTTGGTGTACATGCTAATTTTTTGAAAACTTCAAATTCTGACAGTTGTCATACTTAAATTCAAATTATAGACGCCTATTATTATTTATATGACATAACCAAACTATTAAAATTATGCACTGTCACCAACGAACTATATTAGTAAACCATAGAAAGGCTATTTGGTGCACTAAATTTGTGACAGTGGGCGTGGCTATCCGCCATGACAGTTGAGGTCAAAATTCAAATAGATGAATCCGTATTATAATTAATGAAATTATTATATTCATATTAAAAGTACACATTCTGTATTTGTGCATTGGATAGATGTTAATTAATTCCCGCTAATAACAGTGAGAGAGTTGATTGACATAAATAAGAGGTTCTTACCTTTTAAATCTACTTATTGGGTATAAATAATTCTTGAGATTTTATAGAATTTTTCATTAAATCATTAATCACTTATTCTTCTGTTCATTAACTTCGTTATACGAAAGGAAAAAAGGACAACGGTTATTATAATGAGGTAAAATTAAAGTTAAAACAATTTTTTTCTTATATATTTAAATCTTAAATACAATACTATTACAACAGTGCCTTACTTTTAGTGGCCTTTAAAAATTATAGTTTTTGTTAATTTTTGCCGTAGGGAAGTACCAACGGCTGCCATACTATACATTTTACACATACGATGTAAACGTATTTGGATATATTTTTGAATAACAAGTTTTATTAAGTGTATATAATGGATTACATCATCATCATATAATTCAGTAAATAAATGATCATGTTCATAAAATATTTTTGAATAACATACTTTTTTAAATATTTCAGTTTCTAATAATAAACATATATTTCTCTTACAATTTAATATGTCAGTTTTATAACTTCAATGACTGCCTTAGCAATTTTTAGCATTTTCAGTGTTACTAGATGGAATAATTAGTGAATGGTTTACATCTTTAATTGCAATTAGAGGATATTTGTTTTTTTCTGTTCCTAATAGTAAAATGATGCATTCAAGACATTTTAGTTTTTTTACAACTTCCCGAATAACATTCCCAGCAATATACTCTACAATTCCTTCGCAGAACAAAGACAAAGTTCTTACTGTTTTTTCAGTGTTGTGTCTTTCAAAACCTACTTCTAAAGATATATTTGTATCTTCTGAAGAAACATTCGCATTTCTTGAGGGTTCGATTTGAGCTAGCAAGCACTTTCTATATGCTGATCTAAACTGCAAAGCACTTGGATTATTATTATCCACATTCTGTGCCCAGTTTCTAATAGTACGTGGATGTGGTAATTTAATGAACTTTCTAATATATCTATATGCTTGTGATGAATAAAAATGTAAAGTGATAGCAAATTTTTTTACTACTTCCGGATATTCATTATTTTTGTAACCATTCTTATGGTTTAAAAGCAAATCTTTTAACACACCTTCGAAACAATTACTAATAACCAGATTACCATTTTCACACAGACGTTTTTTTAAACCACTTATTACCTTCTTCAAATTATTAATTTTAGCAGTTTTCCTCTGTACTTTCTGTTTCAGAGATCGCAACTGACGATCTTGAATTTTCAACTTATCTACTGCCTCATCGAGTTTTTTCTTTAATTTTCGAGGGCTTGTTGTGATACAATAATTATGGTAAGCTGTGATAAAATTGATATCGTTGACATTTCTATTGATTTCCTGTACTGTAAAAAAGGTAATATATAGATGGTGCTGTAAAATATAACTCAATTATAAGCCTACCTGTATTCGCACTGTTTTTATTTATTACAAATTAGACATGAGTAACGCAGCGCTGCGTTGAGTTAGTGCGTTGATACACTGGAATGCGTTACAAGTATTAATACAGCAGTTTCAACGCAATAACGCATCAGCGCAATTCGTAATACACTTAATACAATAACGCATCAGCGCAATTCGTGATATACTTAATACCAATACACACACTGCAGCTATAGAAATGTCGTGCGTCGGGAATAATTTTCGATTAGTTTATAATAGGTATGTTGTTTCAAATGACAATGGGTTTCGAATTCGAAACTTAAAACAATTCCAATTCTCATTCATTTTTATTTAAAAATATATTCAAAAGTACTTCAAGATATGAAAACAGATATATCAGGAGCAAGGTTTTAAAATTAAATAA
Organism: Amphimallon solstitiale; assembly: GCA_963170755.1. Classification (NCBI taxonomy): domain Eukaryota; kingdom Metazoa; phylum Arthropoda; class Insecta; order Coleoptera; family Scarabaeidae; genus Amphimallon; species Amphimallon solstitiale. Next base: position 236,957 of record CAUJHA010000194.1, read on the forward strand.
CGAAATATGTACGAATAATGCACATAAATAAACATATAAATATCGATATGTATACATAATTAACAACATTAATTATATTTTCAAACAAAAAGATATTTATTTTAAAAATATTGGTATACATAGGAACTAAAATAAAATTTATAACATTTTTAACACAAATAAATATACAGGATACAAGAATATAAGCGATATTTAAAATGAATGTAAAGAAATGCATATTAGCAATACATTGTCTATTTAAAACTTATACTATATTCAAATGAAGTAAATAAGTTTATCTTAGTTTGGATGATTACTTTCAAAATTACAAATGTATTTTTCAATGTAGACTAATTTTCAAATAAATCTGAATTCTTAAACTTAGAATACTTTTTGTGTGTAGTGTTGCTATTTCTATATGATAGATAAACTACAAATTTGGTTACAAAAACAATTACAATAAATTCTGGTATCTACAGTTTTTTAAAAGTATATAAGTTATATTTATTATTTTATTTGGAAAGGATGCCTTTGTAAATTTCGCGACCTTTCTATCCCATAACTCAAGCGCTACGATAAGCCAGTAATCGGACGGAGTCACGGGATGCAAATATTAAATGTATCACATGGCGCTATAGCGCAATTGCGTTAACGCATTGCGTTGATACCTTAATGTGCGCTTGAGTTATTGTATCAGCGCACAGATTTTTAGTGCGTTACCCATGTCTATTACAAATTCTTCTTCACGAATGTCAATAGTCCTCTTCTTTGGGGGAGGTCTTGATACTTTTTTACATGTTTTCAATTGCGTGAAAGTAAAAATTGTAGGCAAGCTATTGGGTTGCAAACTGCGTCTATTATTATTATAACGAAAACATGTTTCTTCAAAATGAGTAGAACAAATGTAACTGAAAGCTGATGGTTTCCAATGATCCCTTTTCATAGCAATAGTCCATTTCTTTAATAATTCTTTATTCCTCAAGGGAAATCTAAAAGTATTAAATAGATACATTAATTTATTACTCTCAAAAACCAAATAAATTTATGCTTACTTGTAAAACGAAATGTTTGTACCTACTTTCCTTCTGTTGGTACTGTTAATAGCTGAACAGGCAGCAGGCATTGTACTTATAAATTTATAACAAACTCAAAAATCGGACGAAACACACAAAACAAAATTCGAAGTTGACCTCAACTGTCATGGCGGCCTTTAGTTCCTACATTCACCGTTGGAAGCGCTGATTCAACAAGCAACTGCCGTTCTATGGTTTACTAATATAGTTCGTTGACTGTCACCAACCATTAAAAAAAAAGCATGGCCGTCTCTAATGCGGAAAGTATTTGAAGGCACGGTATATAGGCAAAACTAAAATGGATCTGATAGCACTTTTCTCATTAATATTTTAGTCATTTATTTTAAATATTTATGAACTGCTTTATTGCCCATACTTTATATTATTACTATATATGTTATATTGAAATGTTACCCAATCTGTACTATGCATGTATATGGTCGAACAGATGAATATAATAGTATTATTATTACTTTAATATACTAAACTATCACTTATTGTGTTGTAAAATTATTATCTTATTATTATGTAAATGACATAGGTAAGTTTGCCTTGTTTCGCTACCAATTTGAAGGATGACCAGTTAAATAAAGGTAAATATTATTTATAACATGCCTTTTAAGATACACCAATTGCATATTTGCTAAATCTAAAATGTATTATTTTGTTATAAATAAATGTCTACTTGTTTATTCCCAAACAATTTTGCTTTACTTCCCTCTTTTGCAAACTTCTTTATTTGTGAAAATAATCATAACTTCAAAATGTATATTATTATTACTCAAGTATGTTTGAACACATGAGATATTCTTTAAATTAATAAAAACCAGTTTTTTCAAATAGATGCTAGAAATTATTCAAATTTTTAAGAATTCACTTAAATTAGCACTTTTTTGTAATACAGCTTATTAGAATAAAATTGCAATAACTACACAAAACATTAATGAAAAATATACTTATAATAATTATAAATTTGATATTAAATTTTGTCGAGCAACTTACATTTATGTCCATACAAAATTCTATGGTTATATTACAGAAAAATAAATGGTGAGATATAATATTTCACCATTTATTTTTCTTGTAGTATATAATATCCTAAATACTTCTTAATATTCGAATATATAATTTTACCGCCTAAACTTACTTGTGCTGCCATCTACGCTGCCTTATCAAAATATGTAAAGATAAGAGATATATCTATCCTTGTCATTATTTATGGATAAATTTTTTCCAAAGAGTTGCCTGTCTGGAGTAGGGATGGGACATCGGTCCGTAAACATCGATGTTAACATCGTTGATCAATATCGATGGTTGCAAAATATCGACTACCAAACATCGATGTTTTTAAACATCGATAATTTTATTTATAGATTTATTTTTTGGCAGTTTAACAAAACTTTAATTAATTTACGTCCTTTAAAAAATGATATAAAAGATATCACTATTCATAAAATTAATGAAAGAAACGTGGCTCATATATATACATTTATAATATGTAGTTAACGTTAGAAACTACTCAAAAAAAGACTATATAAAAAACAATATGCAATTACGCATGAAACAACCACATGACATAAATCGTTTGATACTTAAAAAATATATACATTTACGTGTATCAAAACTTTTAAGAGGACGATTTCTATTTGGGATTTTATAGTCTCGCATTTTTTTGACTACGCTGGCAAATACCGAGATACATATGGATATAGTTTTATATTTCTAATGTGTCATCTTGCATCTATACGTGTATGATTGTACGCACATGATTGTACGCACTAGGGAATTCCCCGAAGAGGTATACATCGGTAGTGTCTATCTCCTTTTTCTATGAAAATACGTTTACCTCCTTCACTCATTCTGCGTGCATACATAATTTAACTCTTATTCTGCACATTAAAAGTACTATAAATTTAGGTATTTAATTATATATTATTTAAATATTTATACTGAGTAATATTTAAAAGAAAAAAATGAAATATTCGAATTTATATGGTATACCACTGTGAAATTACTTCTTTTATTCGTAAAATACTGTGGCGAGAGTGGCTATGTCTGACCATAATGTTTGAATTCTTTTGACAGCTGCCTTTATATTTAGACGGAGAGCTAGCTACAAAAAACAGCATCGATTTGGTACACGGCGTTTGAGTTCGTGAACTGTAAGAAAATACTTACTACAACCCCGAATGGCATTTCTGGCTGTTCGTTCAGGCCGCAAAAGAAAATTACAGCCAGTTTTCCACGACGAAAAATGTGCCGGAAAAACTGATGAGGTACACGCGTGAAAATTGATGCATGCTAATGTGAGAACCTCAACTAAGAGCGGTACACTAATGCCAGAAATGAAAAAGGTTGGGAAACCCTCGCCAGACGCGACTCAGAGATTCGGAAAATCCCTACGAAAAAACCGACAAGGTACACGCGTAAAATTTTTTTCACATGAATTTGGGGACCTTCACTAAGAGCGGTGCATTAATGCCAGAAACGGGATCGGTCGGAAAACCCTCGCCAGAAGCGATCCAAAGTTCGGGAAAATCAGTCAAAAAAAACGACATGGTACACGCGTGAAAAATTTTTTTTGCGCTTCTAGGGACCTCAACTAAGAACGGCAAAACAGTGCCAGAAATGTATCTGGTCGGAAAACCTTTTAAAAAAATTAAATAAGGTCGACGTAAATGTAAAATCGATAGCATTCGAAGTCGTTATCATCCAGAGCTTTTTCATTGACACCACTAGAAATATTGTTTTTTTCTACCCCAAATCAAAAAAAAAATCATCGCGATACGCTGAAAATTCGCTGAGTTATTTCATTTTTCGTAGCGCGTCCGATTTCAAGCCGCTTTCCCAGTTTCTGGCGTACCGCGCGGCCGGCCGCAACTCGTCTTTACAGCGCGATAACGCGCGTGTTTTTAATTTCAACTGTGGCTGGGGCAAGTATGTAAGCTAATAATTAAAATGAAGCCATATGAAAAAGCGAGATTATTAGCAGCCGTTATAGGAACATTTTTAACCTTATTTTTTTTTTTTTTTTTTGACAACGCTGCAATTTGAATAAAAAAGTACGTTGTTGATTTCAACATAAGACGATACTTTGAAGTAAAATTCTCACGGATTTTTCGTGCTCTCTCGCAGGTATATAATTGTATACTACCCTCCCGAAAAATGTGGGTCCGAGCAGGTAACATTTTTCGGCACGGGCCTTACACTATGACCTTGGAGGGAGAGCAGATGCTGCTTAACTCCGGCGCTGTTAGTCGGTGACTAACGGTCGGAGTAGAGTGTTGTATCTTTCGTTCGTTTTATTTCTTCCATCATGATTTCGAGTAATTCTCCAAAGAAATTAAAGTGTTTTTTAATTAATGATTGTGAAGTGAAAAGTATGAGGGATAAAAATAACTCTCCAATTATAAAATTCACGGTTGAATCTTTAGAAAAATGCCGTAAAGCATTACACGTTAGAAACGTGTTACAGTTAAAGTATAAAAGTATAGATTTGACGTCGGCTCACGTAGACACTTACGGTTATCACAGTATTTGCTACAAAAATGTTACTGCTCTATCGAGTAGTCAGTATGAAAAAAGTGAAAAAGTGAGGCCGTATCGCCGGAGAAGTTCTCAATTAGCTTCCCGCTCAAACTCCCCTATGGTGGATTATGATCAAGCTGAAGCAGGAACTAGTAAATCCTCAACGTCTACGACTGACAGGTAATTGAAGATTTTTTTATTTGCCTAATAGTACAAATTTCCCAAAAAAAAGTATTCAATCCGAGTTATATGCTGACATTTTTTGTAAAATGCACAATTTTAATCGTATGAAATTTATTTGATACTTCGATTAATAATTTGTAATCGAAATATCAATTATGTGGGAAATCCGATGATTTACAGTAGCAGAACATTTGATACGTTTGCCAAAATATTGTACCAACGATGGAAATTTTCTGAGAGCGATTGGGGACGCAGGTAGCAAAACTGTCTAGAAAGACACAGCTTGTTTACATTACCAAGTGGGTACTTGAACAGTTCATTTGCTGTCATGCTTTTTGTTTTATGCTATTTAATGAATTTATCAAATGAGCTTTTATTGTGAAAAAAGTGTACGCTAAATCTTTTTTGTATTTTAGCAATGACAAAGATGATAATGAGCCGCAAGGTGATGTTCTCATTGGCGAGGATGGAAAAGTCGTAGAACATGAGTGCGTATTTTGCGGTAAATTGCGAAAGCAAGTGCACGGTAAACGCGTTAAGATTAGTGTGTCACAGACCCAAGCATTCAAAGATAAAATCAAAGCAAATGCCAAGGAAATTAACGATAAAAAAATGATAGAATACGTAAATGGTCTAAATGATGATGATCCCATATTTTTTCACGTAACGTGCAGAACTGCATATTATAAATCGCATTCTCTTGCGCCAACAAAAGCTTCGTATGGCGAATGGCACGTTTCTCGAGAAATTTATGCGCGAGTTTATGATGAAATTTTTTTGTTGGTTTCGGAAAAAGTTATTAAGAATAGAGGACTCATTTTATTACCATATTTAGTCAATTGCGCTCGGACATTGCTTGAGACAGAATACAAGTCTGCTTTCGGAACATTTCATCAAATTTTCACCGCTTACAAATTGGAAAGTAAATTAGTTGCACAGTTTGGATCTGAAATCAAAATATTTACCGTTGCTAAAGAAAAACTGAAAATAATTACGAGTGCAGATAGAATTGAAATAACTAATGAACAAGTAACACAGTTAGTTAAATCTGAACGTATTTTAGAGTTGAGTTTACAAATCAGAAAAGAAATTTATTCCATAGAAAAAAAAACACTCCCAAAAGATATCTCAGCTACTGATGTTATCAACGGTGAGTGCCTAACTATTCCGCCTGGATTGTATCAATTAGTACAAGGCATGATTTGTGGTAGCGATCCCAGATCCGTCAAAAGCGAAAATTTGAAAAGGAAAGTCAAGTCGGTGTGCTATGATTTAATTTATAATGCAACCCATGGAGGGATTAAACCCTGGAAACATTTATGTTTAGGAATAGCCTTAAAAAGTATGACAAGTAGTCGTAATGTTGTAGATCTGTTAAATAAATTTGGACATTGCAGTAGCTATCACATTGTGGAGCAACTAGAAACCGAAGCAACGTATGCTTCAACTAATCGATCTGTCATTTGCCCGGATGATATCGAATTGCTAATAGAATGTTTCACTGGGGTGTCATTTGATAATTTCGATCGCTTTACAGAAACTAGTAGTGGAAGAGATACTTTGCACGATACAGTAGGAATAATATATCAAAATATTTTCGATAATAACAACTCCGAAATAAGGGAATTGTTGAGCAACGACATTAACCAATTAATGCTAGAATTTTATCCAGATTTTGATAGCTATTGCGATAATTCGGCCGTTAATTTGAATAATAGTGACACTAACACCATTGACCTTGAACCAGTGACATCGCCTCTTATGAAAAGACGTCGGTTTGAGGGTGTAGATACCCTAATCGATGATTATATAGGAAAACCAAAAATACGAGCTAATTTGTTACCGGTTGACGATGAGTTGAGAACGGTCAATGATACATCTTACAAATTTGCACGTATGCTAGATAAATGCTGGGTTATTTCAAAATTTTATGAAGTACCTAGAACGCCCATGTGGGTTGGATTTAATAGTCTAGTTGTTATTGATGACACCATCAAACAGAGAGTATCCTATTTAACGCCAATCAACGAGTCACCAACACAACGAAGGGTCGTTGCAGCAACGCTCAAAATGAGTGAACAAATAGCTAGAGAATGTAAACAACCGGAAATTCAAGTTTCGTACGATTTGGCAATAGCTAAAGTGGCTTTTCAAATTCAAGCTGATGAAAAATTTAAATCAATTTTACTAACTCAAAGAACCCCAAAGTACCAAAAGTTATTTATTCATCTTGGTGCATTTCACATACAGTGTGCTTATTTCAAGGCTACCGGAAAATTTATCGATGACTGTGGCTTAACGCATGTCATGGTAGAAAGCGAATTGTTAGCTTCTGGGTCTGTGAGTGGATTTTTGAGCGGGAAACACTTCAATCGTTGCAAAAAGCTGCATCCGATTGCTGCTTTGGCAATTCAAATTTTACATTTTGAGAGTTTCATTAAACTACATGACATGCAAATTAGCGATCAGCTTATGATATTAATCGTCAGCTTGAAATCTAAAAAAATAGACAAAAACTTCTTTGTTAATACAGCACACGCTGAATTAATTGACTTGATAAATCAGTATGAACAGTACGTACAAGAAACTCTCGACGGTAAATACGGTTTAACTCCAAAATTTTATTTAATGTACGTGGAATATATAAATAACTACCAAACATTTTCGCGAAGTATTCGTATGGGTGATTTTGATATGTACAAAATTATGATTAACAAACTCGCTGATTTATTTTTTGTGTTCAACCAAGTTAATTATTGTCGATGGATTCTTTGGTACATCGATCAACTTTTGAAAGTTTCACAAACTCATCCTTATATAGCCTACCAACTGCGAAAAGGCTTTTTTGGTATTAAACGTACCGATAAGTCATTTTCACGAATGCCTATTGATTTAACTCTCGAGCAAACTTACAATGCTGATGCAGGTAGACGGCTAACAGGAATCAATTGCTTTACAAATTCGATAAGCGCTCGACAAAAATGGTCTAAATCTCATTGTTTTCGATCAACATTGACTACGCATGTTCATACTGAAGCTGGTCTTAAAAAAAATCAAGATACGACAGCCGATTTAGAACCTCATAACATTATCAAAAGCACTGCCAGGGTAAAAAAGTTAGTTGATACTATAAAAAAGAATTATATGAATCCTTTCGATCCTGAAATCGACAAAACTTTACTTTATAACATCAGTACAGGGAGACCAGCTTCGGCCGAGATAGCTAATTTTCTGTCAAATGTAAATGTTTTGGGTACTAATTTAAAAAATGAATTCATTAAGGAATGTTCTGAGTCACCGGATCGTTTTGAAAAAGCAATCAAATTGAATAAAATTTTAAATTTCGTATCTGGAAATAAGAAACAGACTGTGAAAGTTACTGATAAAGAAAAGTCTATAAAAATGCAGAGAGATTTATTCGGTAGAATATTAGTGATTTCCTTGAAACATGAACCGGACGTTCCTAAAATTATGACATTTCCATTGACTCCACTGCCAACTTGTTTTTGTCATTTGGACGGATCGATTTACTCAACAGCAAAAAGCGCGCTTTTACATCGTATTGTAGGACCAGACGATTCAAGTACTATAACTAATTATAGATGTGATGTTATGATTATTGACGGATTTTTTTATCTGTATACTCTACGAGAGACTGACATTACATATGCTAAAATATCAACAAGTATTTTGAAAAAGCTCGTCGCCATAAAAGCTCATAAAATTCATCTGGTATTTGATCAATATTTATCGCCATCAATTAAAGACTATGAAAGAAACAAAAGAGGTATTTCATCAGACCGACAATACTTAATAACAGGGGACATGAGATTAAAATCCGCTCTGTCGACAGAACTGCGCGAAACTAACTTCAAGAAAGCTTTTGTACAATTTTTAATACGACATTGGCAACAGGCCAAAATGGCAGTCTTTTTCGAAAATAAAACAGTTTTCATAAATTACGATGAATGTCACGAGTTTAAGCAAGAAACTGGAAATGATGGTCTACAGTCGGTTAAACATTCTATTAACGCTTTGTTCACGGCACCTAGACATGAAGAAGCTGATACTAGAATAGTTCACACGGTTTGCAATCTCGATGAAAGTGGAAAAGTAATAGTTAAATGCGATGACACCGATATCTTTATTATTTTGCTTGGAAATATGCACAAATTGAAATTTGAATTAGAAATTAGTTTGTTATTTGGCGTTTCCGATAATATGAGATTTATTGACGTGACTCGTATGTACGCTGAATTAGGAGAAAAATTATGTAAAGCACTTCCGGCTTTCCATGCTTTCACGGGTTGCGACTATAATCCGTCGTTTTACAAAAAAGCAAAGATACGGCCTTATTCTCTTTTGTACAAATCAGAATCATTTCAAGTTGCTTTTGGTAATATGACTGACGAATCTATGGACCGTAAAAACGTGTTTTCTGAAATTGAGAAATTTATATGTTGCATGTACTCTCAGCCAAAGAGCTCAATTACAGTTGATTCAGCTCGACATGCAATATTTATGAAAAAATTCGATTTTAAAAATACTGATGAATGTTTTGCAAAATTAAATGCTAAAAACATTGATTCAACGATGATGCCACCTTGCCAAAGAGAACTATACCAGCAATTCCTACGGTCACATTATATTGCTGCTGTATGGGGAAATGTCGAAAAAAAAATTCCGACAGAGCTGAAACCTGATGAATGTGGCTGGAAGAAAGAAAACTTCACCTACGATTTTTGTTGGTTTGAAGGTGACCAATGGCCAGCACGTATCAAAGATATTATTATAGAAAAAGTTGCAGAAAGTAATGGTACATAACTTTTTCTATCACTTCATTCTACTTTTTTTTTTAACGCGTTATTCAAGGTATTTTTCATTTATAGATGAGACATCTGAGGGTGCAGATGAAGAGACAAATAAAAGTAACGTACAAGATGAAGAAACCGACAACGAATTTGATGCGGAGAGTGATACTGATGACAGCGAATGTGACGTGGAGAGTGAGGCAGATGAATGAATTAAAGTGATGTCATACCGATTGCGTAATTTTTACTATCAATGCGCAAAAACCAGCGATTCTGTAAAGAAAATGAAGCAGGAATATTCATTCTGTATTATAGTTGTATATTTAGGATTTTTATAATTAAGTATATATTTTTGGTATTGAAAAGCATTATTTATTTGATTTATGATTCTCCTGTATCTATAGCTATAATTTATTATCAACCGAGAAAATTCATAAATCTTTTCTTTCCATGCTGAGTGTTTAGTATATAATCTTCTATTTTATTTTTAATATACATACGCAGTTTAAAATTTGATTTTATACAAACATACATTCATTTAAGACATGTAAGAAATTGAAAATTAAATACGCGCGTTATCGCGCTGTAAAGACGAGTTGCGGCCGGCCGCGCGGTACGCCAGAAACTGGGAAAGCGGCTTGAAATCGGACGCGCTACGAAAAATGAAATAACTCAGCGAATTTTCAGCGTATCGCGATGATTTTTTTTTTGATTTGGGGTAGAAAAAAACAATATTTCTAGTGGTGTCAATGAAAAAGCTCTGGATGATAACGACTTCGAATGCTATCGATTTTACATTTACGTCGACCTTATTTAATTTTTTTAAAAGGTTTTCCGACCAGATACATTTCTGGCACTGTTTTGCCGTTCTTAGTTGAGGTCCCTAGAAGCGCAAAAAAAATTTTTCACGCGTGTACCATGTCGTTTTTTTTGACTGATTTTCCCGAACTTTGGATCGCTTCTGGCGAGGGTTTTCCGACCGATCCCGTTTCTGGCATTAATGCACCGCTCTTAGTGAAGGTCCCCAAATTCATGTGAAAAAAATTTTACGCGTGTACCTTGTCGGTTTTTTCGTAGGGATTTTCCGAATCTCTGAGTCGCGTCTGGCGAGGGTTTCCCAACCTTTTTCATTTCTGGCATTAGTGTACCGCTCTTAGTTGAGGTTCTCACATTAGCATGCATCAATTTTCACGCGTGTACCTCATCAGTTTTTCCGGCACATTTTTCGTCGTGGAAAACTGGCTGTAATTTTCTTTTGCGGCCTGAACGAACAGCCAGAAATGCCATTCGGGGTTGTAGTAAGTATTTTCTTACAGTTCACGAACTCAAACGCCGTGTACCAAATCGATGCTGTTTTTTGTAGCTAGCTCTTGGACTAATTACGCATAATGCTTGTCTTGAGGCTTGTGCCTATAGTATAGTCCATTCTAAAATGTTTCTGGAATAGTATAGCCACATACAATAGCTTGTATGTGTGACTGTATGTGAGGTGTTATTAGGAAACATTTTTATATTTGTCAACAGAGTACGCTGTTTTATTTTTGTGATTAGTGCCAATTCATTTTGTCAAGCTTAAAAGTTCGATGTTCACTATATTTCTTCTAACATCGATAGTTTATCGATGATTCTAAATTGCAAACATCGATGCAAAAACATCGAACATCGATCCTAAAATATCGATGTTCAATGAACATCGATGTTTATCGCCCATCCCTAGTCTGGAGTAGTCTGTGGTTATATAGTAAATTATTACACTACTGCAGCGCTACCAAATTTCGTTGGCGGGGGAAGTGTCGCCCGCATATATATAATACTACTATATTGCGTGTGTTGTATCTTGATAATGTGTAATTTTTCGTCCCAACTAAGTGAGATAGAATTGGCCGCCTTGCGTGTTCTGCGCATGCGTCGACTAAAATTGTCCATTTTGAATTTTTTGAAATGACATATAAACATAAAACATAATTATAACCTCTGATTTAAATTGACATCTATAACTATGATATTACTGAAAGCATACGCAAGGTTGTTTTTTTTTATTGAATTCAGTTTTGTGCAAGTTTAGTTCATCGGTGAATTTGTAGAATTACCCAGGAAATACGCGGTAGAATAAATAAACGATATGAAGCCTGATTCCAGTGAATTATTAACAGAAAAACTTGTGAAGTTATAACTTCTGCGTTGATGTATACGTGCTTACTGGAATATGTGAAATTATATTATTAAATGTAAATACCGATCGTTTCATTTTGATTAACAGAAAAGATTTTGAACAGAAAAACTTGTGAACTTACAACTAATACATTGATTTGTACATGTTTAATAGTATATGTGAAATTATATTATTAAATGTAAATACCGATCGTTTCATTTCGTCTTATTGAAAAGATTTTGAACAGAAAATCTTGTGTACATTGATTTGTGTATGCTTATTGGTGTATGTGAAATTATTGAATATAAATACTGCTTCTTTCATTTTGATTTACAGAAAACGCATAAATTTATGTTTTACATACACAATCGAATAGATTCAGGTATGTTATATGTCAGATTGTATTATATTTCAACATATAGTTTTGCTATGTATTTTAAGCTTAAGAATGCAAATAAAATTACTTAAATTACAGTATTTATTATTTTGGCTATATATAAGAATAAAACATCTATCTTATATTTGTCTAAGTACCTACATTATTCAATATAATGTCGCGTAATCAACAATGTAAAGAACTAATTAAATTCCTGTTGTGTTCCTTTATTTAATTGTGTGTCGAGATGTACACTGAAACATGAATGTTTAAGAAAAAGTTGTGGAATTAATCAGCATTACATTTTTGTGATTGAATATAATTTTTATTGTTGTTAACTTTTTTTTTTAATTGAGAATGATTAACCATTCATGAAAATAAAAACGTGATGAAGCCTAATTTACGCCCATATGGTAGCAAAGAATATAAACAAACAATTACTCTGATACACTTGAATTTCTGTAGTGTATCTAATAGCACATTAGTAATCAATACATTTTTCTTGATGTCTATGTCTCATAGACAGATGAGAAGAAATGAGACTTGCAAATAATTTATATTATTGCTTGTAAAAAAGGTATGTTGATGTTGTATTTGATTCAATAATTACATCAAAGTACAATTTCTACTTACAAAGTAAAAAATTAAATTTTATTTTATTTATGTTCGCAAATTTATTTTGTTTATACTTTCTTGGAATTAAAACAACAAAAACTTATTATGAAATATAAATATTTGTATGAATTAATAGATACATACAAATTTATAAAATGATAAAAAAGATTTAGAGAATGTAACAATATCAGAAAAAGAGGAATACCGTTTGATGCCGTGCCTACCTTGCCGTTCATAACACTGCAGTATTTACTGCCACAATGTTGGGGAAAATTCAGAAGAACTCATCACACATTGTCTTGGCAAATTCCAAAATGAATATTATCTTTTTACTGTACCATCTACAAGTTGTTTTAAACTAAAACATATTTTATTGTAAATTTAAATATAAAATACATTTTATATGTGCTTGATTATAATTTAGTGACAGAAATTACGATACATATTCAGCAAAGTACAAATTAAAAAAAATCACTTCACTATCTTATAAATAATGTGTTCATCCTTCAAGTTATTTTCACAATCAGTGATGCAATATAGCATAAATTCCAATAACCGGCCCAAAATACCCAATTTCGGCATATTATTATCTCATATCATATGGGATCTGTGGATTCCGTGGTGGACATATCAAAATTCTTCAACTTTCAATGAACACATGTATGTTCTATTAAACATATACCAAAAAAATTAGAAGGTCATGGCAAAAAGATGGGTGTACAACTCTGTAAGATTTAATAAAAGCCTATTTATTCCACATGAGCAATTCAAATATTTTAATATGTAACATAGTAATACAATTACCTAATTCAAGTACAATTTACTGTGTTATTTGCGTACATTTCTCCGATGTAGATGACAGTAATTCTAGAATACAAGAATACCACATTATCTAATTCTTTATTATTCTTGCATATTGAGTTGAATAATTTTAGTGCTGTTATTATATCACAAATTATTGTACTTATAGAGGTGTCTTTCTTTCTATCTTCAAAGAAACACAATTGCAATGCAATTGAACTGACTGCGAGTTTTAGTTAATTAGTTTACAATTTTTACTATAACATAACCACAATTCGTACAATTTTTGACAAATATATTTCTGCGGTATGATCGTTTGTTTGTCTATGATTTGCCCATGATGCCACGACGATATTTCTTCATTCATTAAGGGAAATCAAATTATTTTTCCACATTTAACAAGGCACAATTATTAATTATAAAGAGGTTTGTCGATTTCAAAACTATTTATGCTTGTTTGACGATTTAAAAACTTCAATCAAATATTTATAGTAATAAATCTATGTGATAAACAAACAGACCTAAATTTGAAAAATTATTTATAACGCATGCGCAGTTTGGACAATGCGACTCTTAAACGGCATAGCACGATATGTTTTATTTCACAATGTTGGAGCGAAGTTTTCCTTGTCTACACGCGATATATTAGTATTATATATATGGTCGCCCGCGACCGTCGAAGTTCTGTGAACTAAGCTTAAGAGAGATAAAATTGGCCGCCTTGCGTGTTCTGCGCATGCGTCGACTAAAATTGTCCATTTTGAATTTTTTGAAATGACAGATAAACAGAAAACATAATTATAACCTCTGATTTAAATTGACATCTATAACTATATATTACTGAAAGCATACGCAAGGTTTTTTTTTTTTTTATTGAATTCAGTTTTGTGCAAGTTTAGTTCATCGGTGAATTTGTAGAATTACCCAGAAAATACGCGGTAGAATAAATAAACGATATGAAGCCTGATTCCAGTGAATTATTAACAGAAAAACTTGTGAAGTTATAACTAATACATTGATTTGTACATGTTTATTAGTATATGTGAAATTATATTATTAAATATAAATACCGATCGTTTCATTTCGTCTTATTGAAAAGATTTTGAACAGAAAATCTTGTGTACATTGATTTGTGTATGCTTATTGGTGTATGTGAAATTATTGAATATAAATATTGCTTGTTTCATTTTGATTTACAGAAAACACATAAATTAATGTTTTACATACACAATCGAATAGATTCAGGTATGTTATATAAGTCACATTGTATTATATTTCAACATATAGTTTTGCTATGTATTTTAAGCTTAAGAATGCAAATAAAATTACTTAAATTACTGTATTTAGTATTTTGGCTATATATAAGAATAAAACATCAATCTATTTTATATTTGTCTACGTACCTACATTATTTAATTGTGTGTCGAGATGTACACTGAAACATGAATGTTTTAGAAAAAGTTGTGAAATTAATCAGCATTACATTTTTGTGATTGAATATATATAATTTTTATTGTTAACTTCTTTTTAAAATTTAGAATGATTAAACCATTCATGAAAATAAAAACGTGATGAAGCCTAATTTACGCCAATTACGCCCATATGGTAGCAAAGAATATAAACAAACAATTACTCTGATACACTTGAATTTCTGTAGTGTATTTAATAGCACATTAATAATCAATACATTTTTCTTGATGTCTATGTCTCGTAGACTGAGATGAGTAGAAATGACTCTTGCAAATAATTTATATTATTGCTTGTAAAAAAGGTATGTTGATGTTGTATTTGATTCAATAATTACATCAAAGTACAATTTCTACTTACGAAGTAAAAAATTAAATTTTATTTTATTTATATTCGCAAATTTATTTTGTTTATACTTTCTTGGAATTAAAACAACAAAAAATTATTATGAAATATAAATATTTGTATGAATTAATAGATACATACAAATTTATAAAATGATAAAAAAGATTTAGAGAATGTAACAATATCAGAAAAACAGGAATACCGTTTGATGTCGTGCCTACCTTGCCGTTCATAACACTGCAGTATTTACTTCCACAATGTTGGGAAAAGTTCAGAAGAACTCATCACACATTGTCTTGGCAAATTCCAAAATGAATATTATCTTTATACTGTACCATCTACAAGTTGTTTTAAACTAAAACATATTTAAACGAAAATGAAAAGTGTGAACACATGGATGTTAAAACTAACATCAAGCAGTAAATAATTACTGTGACTTACATATATACCTTTATACGTAAAACGTATATGCATATATGCATGTGTTTGAGATACACACATACATTAAGTGCTATTGTCGACAATCGAACGCACAGACACCGGTGTTTCGACCTATGAGGTCTCATCAGTGTGCGTGGAGATTCTCGACAATAGCTTCAAGACTTAAATCGCTGCTTATGTCATTTTAGCGTGTTAAATGCAGTGAGAGTATCACAGCGACATCTAACACACTAAAGATGACACAGAACAAAGCGATGGCCTCTGACGGCATGTTCTGCTATACAGAGGCCTGTATGTTAATAGTGTATCTCATGTAATAGAGCCTTAGGTGGCGTCACCGATCAAAACGAAAATGAAAAGTGTGAACACATGGATGTTAAAACTAACATCAAGCAGTAAATAATTACTGTGACTTACATATATACCTTTATACGTAAAACGTATATGCATATATGCATGTGTTTGAGATACACACATACATTAAGTGCTATTGTCGACAATCGAACGCACAGACACCGGTGTTTCGACCTATGAGGTCTCATCAGTGTGCGTGGAGATTCTCGACAATAGCTTCAAGACTTAAATCGCTGCCTATGTCATTTTAGCGTGTTAAATGCAGTGAGAGTATCACAGCGACATCTAACACACTAAAGATGACACAGAACAAAGCGATGGCCTCTGACGGCATGTTCTGCTATACAGAGGCCTGTATGTTAATAGTGTATCTCATGTAATAGAGCCTTAGGTGGCGTCACCGATCAAAACGAAAATGAAAAGTGTGAACACATGGATGTTAAAACTAACATCAAGCAGTAAATAATTACTGTGACTTACATATATACCTTTATACGTAAAACGTATATGCATATATGCATGTGTTTGAGATACACACATACATTAAGTGCTATTGTCGACAATCGAACGCACAGACACCGGTGTTTCGACCTATGAGGTCTCATCAGTGTGCGTGGAGATTCTCGACAATAGCTTCAAGACTTAAATCGCTGCCTATGTCATTTGATTGTCGACAATAGCACTTAATGTATGTGTGTATCTCAAACACATGCATATATGCATATACGTTTTACGTATAAAGGTATATATGTAAGTCACAGTAATTATTTACTGCTTGATGTTAGTTTTAACATCCATGTGTTCACACTTTTCGTTTTGATCGGTGACGCCACCTAAGGCTCTATTACATGAGATACACTATTAACATACAGGCCTCTGTATAGCAGAACATGCCGTCAGAGGCCATCGCTTTGTTCTGTGTCATCTTTAGTGTGTTAGATGTCGCTGTGATACTCTCACTGCATTTAACACGCTAAAATGACATAGGCAGCGATTTAAGTCTTGAAGCTATTGTCGAGAATCTCCACGCACACTGATGAGACCTCATAGGTCGAAACACCGGTGTCTGTGCGTTCGATTGTCGACAATAGCACTTAATGTATGTGTGTATCTCAAACACATGCATATATGCATATACGTTTTACGTATAAAGGTATATATGTAAGTCACAGTAATTATTTACTGCTTGATGTTAGTTTTAACATCCATGTGTTCACACTTTTCATTTTCGTTTTGATCGGTGACGCCACCTAAGGCTCTATTACATGAGATACACTATTAACATACAGGCCTCTGTATAGCAGAACATGCCGTCAGAGGCCATCGCTTTGTTCTGTGTCATCTTTAGTGTGTTAGATGTCGCTGTGATACTCTCACTGCATTTAACACGCTAAAATGACATAAGCAGCGATTTAAGTCTTGAAGCTATTGTCGAGAATCTCCACGCACACTGATGAGACCTCATAGGTCGAAACACCGGTGTCTGTGCGTTCGATTGTCGACAATAGCACTTAATGTATGTGTGTATCTCAAACACATGCATATATGCATATACGTTTTACGTATAAAGGTATATATGTAAGTCACAGTAAAACATATTTTATTGTAAATTTAAATATAATATACATTTTATATGTGCTTGATTATAATTTAGTGACAGAAATTACGATACATATTCAGCAAAGTACAAATTAAAAAAAATCACGTCACTATCTTATAAATAATATGTTCATCCTTCAAGTTATTTTCACAATCAGTGATGCAATATAGCATAAATTCCAATAATCGGCCCAAAATACCCAATTTGGGCATATTATTATCTCATATCATATGGGATCTGTGGATTCCGTGGTGGACATATCAAAATTCTTCAACTTTCTATGAACACAGGTATGTTCTATTAGACATATACCAAAAAAATTAGAAGGTCATGGCAAAAAGATGGGTGTGCAACTCTGTAAGGTTTAATAAAAGCTTATTTATTACATATAAGCAATTCAAATATTTTAATATGTAACATAGTAATACAATTACCTAATTCAAGTACAATTTACTGTGTTATTTGCGTACATTTCTCCGATGTAGATGACAGTAATTCTTGAATACAAGAATACCACATAATCTAATTCTTTATTATTCTTGCATATTGAGTTGAATAATTTTAGTTCTGTTATTATATGACAAATTATTGTACCTTTAGAGGTGTTTTTCTTTCTATCTTCAAAGAAACACAATTGCAATGCAATTGAACTGACTGCGAGTTTTAGTTAATTAGTTTACAATTTTTGCTATAACATAACCACAATTCGTACAATTTTTGACAAATATATTTCTGCGGTATGATCGTTTGTTTGTCTATGATTTGCCCATGATGCCACGACGATATTTCTTCATTCATTAAGGGAAATTAAATTGTTTTTCCACATTTAACAAGGCACAATTATTAATTATAAAGAGGTTTGTCGATTTTAAAACTATTTATGCTTGTTTGACGATATACAAACTTTAATCAAATATTTATAGTAATAAATCTATGTGATAAACAAACAGACCTAAATTTGAAAAATTATTTATAACGCATGCGCAGTTTGGACAATGCGACTCTTAAACGGCATAGCACGATATGTTTTATTTCACAATGTTGGAGCGAAGTTTTCCTTGTCTACACGCGATATAGTAGTATTATACAGCACGTGTCAATTTTCATTAGCCATAGGCGATTAATTCATGCAATATGTGACAACATGGCACCCCCTACTTTTCTCTTCAATGCGAGCGCGACCGATGATACAAGATACAAGCTCAAGTTAGCAGTAGCTGTTGGACTATTGACTTGGATGTATGTACTGCGCTTAGAAATAATATTTACGCCTTGCAAGGATTTTTCTTTTTCCTTTCAGTAAATGCAGGGAATTATTAAGCATGACACAAACAAAAGCGTAATTCTAATAAAATTAAAAATAAGGTAAATAAAAAAGGATTCTGAAAATAATAATAAACAACTAGATCGCGCCGGCCATTTGATGATGACGGATTTTATTGCAGACTACTAGCTGTCCATCAATCTCTTCGAGCTTGAATCGCCTCTTCGCGTCCGCTTACAGCTGTCCGCCAGTCTCTCTTAACTTGAACCGCTTTTTTCGCGTCCGCTTACAGTTTCTTCACAGTTTCCTGTAAAAAGCAATCACAGTCATGGCTTTTTAGAGTGTCCGATTTTATTAACTTTTGAAGCACCCCTGTATATACATATATCTTGTGAAGCCAATAGTATGTTTTATTTAAAATGCTTCTCGAACTGTTTTATACACAAACCTGTACACAATCAAGAGCGAGAAAGATAATTTAATGTTAAACATAGTTCATGTTAAAGTATTTAAAGAAACAATGAGTTGAAAGAGCACAACATTTTCATCGAGGCAGTTTACAATAGTATTTTGATGTGATAGTGGAAAAGCATGTCAACCTTTTCGAAGTCCACTCTCGTTAAGAAAAAAGCACAAAATAATAATAAAAGTAAAAAGCCCAAGTTTTAAATTTAAGCCCTATTGAAGCGCCTTTCTTGTAAAAAACGCTTTTTAGAATGTCCACTTTTATAAACTTTTGAAGCACCCATGTATATACATATATTTTGTTAGGCCAATAGGATATTTTATTTAAAATTCTTCTCGAATTGTTTTTGACGTAAATCTGTGCATTCTCAAGAGCGAGAAAGGTAATTTAATGTTAAACATAAGTCATGTTAAAGTATCGAAAGAAACAATGAGCTCAGAGCGCAACATTTCCATTAAGACAGTTTACAGTACTATTTTGACGTAACAGTGAAAAATCATGTCAACCTTTTTGAATCCTACTATCGTTAATGAAGAAACACAAAAGAATAATAAAAATGAACCTAAAATTCATTTTACTCAAAGATCCAAAAAAAAGCCCAAGTTTTAAATTTTAGCCCTATTGAATGGCTTTTTTCGCGTTCGCTTACAGTTCCTTCACAGTTTCCTGTAAAAAGCAATCACTGTCATGGCTTTTTAGAATGTCCGATCTTATTAACTTTTGAAGCACCCCTGTATATACATATATCTTGTGAAGCCAATAGTATATTTCATTTAAAATGCCTCTCAAACTGTTTTTTTACACAAACCTGTACACACTCAAGAGCGAGAAAGGTAATTTAATGTTAAACATAATTTATGTTAAAGTATTTAAAGAAACGATGAGCTGAAAGAGCACAACATTTTTATCGAGGCAGTTTACAATACTATTTTGATGTGATAGTGGTAAAGCATGTCAACCTTTTCGAAGTCTACTCTCGTTAAGAAAAAAGCACAAAATAATAATAAAAGTTAAAAGGCCAAGTTTTAAATTTAAGCCCTATTGAAGCG
The DNA here is from genome assembly GCA_963170755.1 of Amphimallon solstitiale. NCBI lineage: Eukaryota > Metazoa > Arthropoda > Insecta > Coleoptera > Scarabaeidae > Amphimallon > Amphimallon solstitiale. The sequence continues at coordinate 257,461 of CAUJHA010000194.1, forward strand.
CTTTTCCTGTAAAAAACGGTTTTTAGAATGTCCACTTTTATAAACTTTTGAAGCACCCCTGTATAAACATACATTTTGTTAGGCCAATAGGATATTTTATTTAAAATTCTTCTCGAACTGTTTTTAACACAAACCTGTACACACTCAAGAGCAAGAAAGGTAGTTTAATGTTAAACATGTCATGTTAAAATATCCAGAGAAACAATGAGCTCTCAAAAAGCGCAACATTTTCATTAAGACAGTTTACAATACTATTTCCAGGTGAAAGTGTAAAAGCCTGTCAATCTTTTCGAAGTCTACTCTCGTTAATAAAGGAGCACGAAATAATAATAAAAGTAAAAAGCCCAAATTTTAAATTGAAGCCCTATTAAAGCGCCTTTCCTGTAAAAACGCTTTTTAGAATGTCCACTTTTATAAACTTTTGAAGCACCCCTGTAGATACATATATTTTGTTAAGCCAATAGGATATTTTATTTAAATTTCTTATCGAACTGTTTTTGACATAAGCCGGTACACACTCAAGAGCGAGAAAGGTAATTTAATGTTAAACATAAGTCGTGTTAAAGTATCCAAAGACACAATGAGCCCAACATTTTTATTAAGACAGTGTACAATACTATTTTGATGTAAAGTGTGACCTTTTTGAAATCCACTATTGTTAATAAAGGAGCACAAAATAAAAGTAAAAGTAAAAAGCTCAAGTTTTAAATTTTAGCCCTATTGAATGGCTTTTTTCGCGTCCGCTTACAGTTTCTTCACAGTTTCCTGCAAAATGCAATCACTGTCATGGCTTCTTCGAATGTCCGTTTTTATTAACTTTTGAAGAACTCCTGTATATATACATACAGATAGAACCACCGGCCATCTGCCTATAGGGAATTGTATGCAGTACACATTTATATACGCCTACGTATATATCTACGTACCGGCAATAATAATTTGTGGCGTAAAAAGAAATAAATACACATCCGTCGATAAAGCATATTTAATCTTTAAATATGACACAGATATTGCCATTTCATGTCGTAGATATTTGTAAGAATCAATCATCGGCATAATGTTTCGTGTTGTAGAAATATTAGTAGTAGATTTGTAATGAAAACGAAGGTTTGAGATTCCAAAGAAGTAGTAACTAGTGATTCTGAATGTACCTAGTTAAATAAAATTAAATTGCAAATTACTAAACCAAGAGAAAATAAGAAAAATAATTCTAAAAAGGAAGCAACATGGAGAAATTAAAAAACGTTCAAAAAGTAATAATTGATGTCAAACAAAAAAAATTCTAGAGAAAATAAAATAGAATTCTAGAGGCTAATAAATATCTCTTTCAAACAAGCCTCCATTGTTTGCCTCACAGTAGCCCAGTCTGTTGTAAAATTCTCTACGTACATTAGAGAGAGTTACAGGTGAAATACTATTACAGAGTTGTGTAATTCGCATTCGTAAATCATCTAATGTGCGGGGTCTTTCATTCTGGTGTACATAAATGGTTTCATTCAAATATCCCCAAAGGAAAAAATCACATGGCGTTCAGTCAGGGGATCTAGGCGGCCAAGAAATATTACCTCTAGTGCTAATGGTAAGTGGAAAATGCAATGAAAGACATTCTTGTACTATTCTGGCATTATGAGCTGGGCAGCCATCTTGCTGAAACCAAATATCATTAAAGTTTACAGCAAGGTCACGCACTGCAGGAACAATATGATTTTGCAGTAATTGTAAATATGACTGCGCATTTAATGTTCCGTTTAGGAAAAACGGCCCTATGATGTGATCCCCTAAGATTCCTGCGCAGACATTTACTTTCTGTGGATATTGAGTGTTGACATCCCTGCTCAAATGTTTGTTTTTCTGAGACCAGTAGCGAACGGCAGATGGATTATGGCGTTTGTGAAGGGAAAATGTTGATTCGTCAGTGAACAAAATATTTCGTGTAAAATTATCATCATTATCACATTTTTCTCTAATAGCCTCACAAAATTCGAGACGTCTAAACTGGTCATCTGGGAATATTTCTTGATTTTTTCTAACCTTATAACACTTATATTTCTTTTTGTGTAATATACGCCTAACTGTGGTTTTTGGAATACCTAATTGTTCAGAAATTTGGGGGCTAGAGCAGGGCTCACTTGATTCTACAAAGGCGCATACACTGACTTCCTTCTCTATTCTTTCCTCCGAAATAGGATGGAAATTACTCTGATAGCATTTCGAACATCCATTAATGCAGCCCGACTTTTCAAAACGATGTATGATATCTAGTATCGTCCGACGGCAGGGACCTGGACGATCAGGAAACGAAAAAACAAAACGACCAATCACTTCTTGCGTACCTCCTTGAGATGAGTAATACCATTTAATAATATTTATTTTTTCTTCTTTACTATAAACTAACGGCATAGTAAATACGTAAATGAATATCGGTAAAAAAACAGAAAAAAACACTGAGCTCTAAATAATTCTAAACCCTAAAGATGCAGACAGCAAGAATTTGCGTATTTTTGCAAGTTCGACCAACTATGAGTATACTCCACTGCAGTCAAGACACGACTGACGCGGTTGACTGTCGATCCCTAGCGTCGGCATAGACAACGCTTCTGATAAACGGTAGGACTAGATACATATATGTACATATAAATGTGTACTGCATACAATTCCCTATAGGCAGATGGCCGGTGGTTCTATCGGTATATCTTGTGAAGCGAATAGTATGTTTTATTTAAAATGCTTCTCGAACTGTTTTTTACACAAATCTGTACATACTCAAGAGCGAGAAAGGTAATGTAATGTTAAACATAAGTCGTGTTAAAGTATGCAAATACACAATGAGTTCAGAAAGGGCAACATTTTTATTAAGACACTGTACAATACTATTTTGATGTGAAAGTGTAAAAGTCTGTCAACCTTTTCGAAGTCTACTCTCGTTAAGAAAAAAGCACAAAATAATAATAAAAGTAAAAAGCCCAAGTTTTAAATTTAAGTCCTATTGAAGCGCCTGTCCTGTAAAAAGCAATCACTGTCATGGCTTTTTAGAGTGTCCACCTTTATAAACTTTTGAATCACCCCTACATATATTTTGTTAAGCCAATAGTATATTTTATTATTATATTTAAAATTCTTCTCGAACTGCTTTTTAGACAAACTGGTATATAATCAAGAGCGAGAAAGGTAATTTAATGTTAAACATAAGTCATGTTAAAGTATTGAAAGAAACAGTGAGCTCAATGAGCGCAACATTTCCATTGAGGCAGTGTACAATACGATTCTGATGTTTGCGAATCTACTATCGTTAAGAAAAAATGAAGTATTAAATTTAAACCCTGCTCAATCACGTTTCGAAGAATCGCCAAATTGAAGACGTAATAAGCGACCACAAACAACCCCGTATCTAAAATTTCACATTCACACGTCAATTTTCAAAAAAATCTTCCGCCATTTTGTTTTTTTTTGACATTTTGACTTTGGAATCGTGATCAGCGACCTCCAAAACCCCCGTATATAAAATTTCACTTTCATACGTCAATTTTCAAAAAAATCTCCCGCCATTTTGTTTTTTTCTGACATTCTGACTTTGGAATCGTGATCGGCGACCCCCAAAACCCCCGTATCTAAAATTTCACAATCATACGTCAATTTTCAAAAAAATCTTTCGCCGTTTTGCTTTTTCTGACATTTTGACTTTGGAATCGTGATCGGCGACCCCCAAAACCCCCGTATCTAAAATTTTACATTAATACGTTAATTTTCTAAAAAAATCTTTCGCCATTTTGTTTTTTTTGACATTCTGACTTTGGAATCGTGATCGGCGACCCCCAAAACCCTCGTATCTGAAATTTCACATTCATACGTCAATTTTCAAAAAAATCTTCCGTCATTTTGTTTTTTTTGACATTTTGACTTTGGAATCGTAATCGGCGACCCCCAAAACCCCCGTATCTAAAATTTTACATTCATATGTCAATTTTCAAAAAATTCTTCCACGATTTTGTTTTTTTATGACATTTTGATTTTGGATTTGTGATCGGCGACCTAACATACCCCCGTATCTAAAATTTCACACTCATACGTCAATTTTCAAAAAACTCTTTCGCCATTTTGCTTTTTTTGACATTTTGAATTTGGAATCGTGATCGGCGACCCCCAAACCCCCGTATCTAAAATTTTACATTAATACGTCAATTTTCTAAAAAATCTTTCGCCATTTTGTTTTTTTTTACATTTTGACTTTGGAATCGTGATCGGCGACCCCCAAAACCCCCGTATCTAAAATTTTACATTAATAAGTCAATTTTCAAAAAAATCTTCCGCCATTTTGTTTTTTTTGACATTTTGACTTTGGAATCGTGATCGGCGACCCCCAAAACCCCCGTATCTAAAATTTTACATTCATATGTCAATTTTCAAAAAATCTTCCGTCATTTTGTTTTTTTTGACATCTTGACTTTGGAATCGTGATCGGCGACCCCCAAAACCCCCGTATCTAAAAATTTACATTCATGACTCAATTTTCAAAGAATCTTCCGCCATTTTGTTTTTTTTGACATTTTGGCTTTGGAATCGTGATCGGCGACCCCCAAAACCCCCGTATCTAAAATTTCACATTCATACGTGAATTTTCAAAAAAATCTTTCGCCATTTTGTTTTTTTTGACATTTTGACTTTGGAATCGTGATCGGCGACCCCCAAAACCCCCGTATCTAAAATTTTACATTCATACGTCAATTTTCAAAAAATCTTCCGTCATTTTGTTTTTTTTGACATTTTGACTTTGGAATCGTGATCGGCGACCTAACACACCCCTGTATCTAAAATTTCACACTCACGTCAATTTTCAAAAAAATCTTTCGCCATTTTCTTTTTTTTGACATTTTGACTTTGGAATCGTGATCGGCGACCCCCAAAACCCCCGTATCTAAAATTTTACATTCATACGTCAATTTTCAAAAAATCTTCCGTCATTTTGTTTTTTTTGACATTTTGACTTTGGAATCGTGATCGGCGACCTCCAAAACCCCCGTATCTAAAATTTTACATTCATGACTCAATTTTCAAAAAATCGTCCGCCATTTTGTTTTTTTTGACATTTTGGCTTTGGAATCGTGATCGGCGACCCCCAAAACCCCCGTATTTGAAATTTCACATTCATACGTCAATTTTCAAAAAAATCTTCCGTCATTTTGTTTTTTTTGACATTTTGACTTTGGAATCGTGATCGGCGACCCCCAAAACCCCCGTACCTAAAGTTTTACATTCATACGTCAATTTTCAAAAAATTTTCCGCCATTTTGCTTTTTTGACATTTTGACTTTGGAATCGTGATCGGCGTCCCCCAAAACCCCCTTATCTAAAATTTTACATTCACATGTCAATTTTCAAAAAATTCTTCCACGATTTTGTTTTTTATGATATTTTGATTTTGGATTTGTGATCGACGACCTAACACACCCCTGTATCTAAAATTTCATACTCATACGTCAATTTTCAAAAAATCTTTCGCCATTTTGCTTATTTTGACATTTTGACTTTGGAATCGTGATCGGCGACCCCCAAAACCTCCGTATCTAAAATATTACATTCATACGTCAATTTTCAAAAAATCTTCCGCCATTTTTTTTTACATTTTGACTTTGGAATCGTTATCGGCGACCCCCAAAACCCCGTATATAAAATTTTACATTCATACGTCAATTTTCAAAAAATTCTTCCGCCATTTTGTTTTTTTATGACATTTTGACTTTGGAATCGTGATCGGCGACCCCCAAAACCCCCGTATCTAAAATTTCACATTGACACGTTAATTTTCAAAAAAATCTTCCGCCGTTTTTTTTTTTTTTTGACATTTTGACTTTGGAATTGTGATCGGCGCCCCCAAAACCCCCATATCTAAAATTTTACATTCATACGTCAATTTTCAAAAAATATTCCGCCATTTTGTGTTTTTTTGACATTTTCACTTTGGAATCGTGATCGGCGACCCCCAAAACCCCCGTATCTAAAATTTTATATTCATACGTCAATTTTCAAAAAAATCATCCGCCATTTTGTTTTTTTATGATATTCTGATTTTGGATTTGTGATCGGCGACTTAAGACACCCTCGTATCTAAAATTTCACATTTATACGTCAATTTTCAAAAAATCCTTCGGCCATTTTTTTTTTTTTTGACATTTCGACTTTGGATACGTGATCAATGATACCACAAAGACTCCCAAGTGCCGAATTTTACTTTAATCAGAAGAGAGAAATTAATTTCAGATAGCTCCGCCCACTCTGCATGTATGCCTAATCGTTGTCATAAGGGCACATAAATGTTAAAAGCTATCTTTTTCCCCATTAAGGCGTACGCGTTCTGGAATTAAAGTATTTTTTGTACCAGTAGTAAAAAATCATAGCATTTTTACACCTAACAAAGCGCCACGAAATGACATTTCACGACCTGGAACTAATAAGAGGTAAATAATGAGCCTATTATTGACCTAGGTAAATAATGAAAACAAATAAAACGAATGCCGCAACCATGCACTCATGCTTGTAGTAGTAGTAGTATGTCAAGTTGTGAACCGTCAAAATAAATAACTCTATTTTAGGCACAATTTTAGGTTAACAATACCAGAATATAATATACGTTTATTTAGCAATTGCTATTAATTTTATATTTTCTAACAATACTTTGTTGTTTACATGAAAAAAAAGCATTTGTCTATTAATACATAAAATATGTATGATAGTATAATATGGAATCAATATATCACCTAACTATTACAGATGCAAATAATTATTTAATTCATATTGAAAATTCCTGTATATATTGCAGGTGTGGTTGCGTAAGTAGATGTAGGTAGATCTTGTAACATACATTCTATATTTTTTTTATTTACTAGGGAATCTTCGATATAACCTTTAGCTACAAAGTGGTTCCATTATTACAAACTTTTGAGACGTACCATTTTTGCTATTGTGGATGTGAATAACAATTAAATTATCTCTCATGATGACATCAGAAATTAATAAATTACAAAACTCATCCTTTGGCATGCACCAGCAACACCAATTACAAGACCAGTCTACAGAGATATAAATTATCAATAATTTCAAAGTATTAATATATAAACATACTATCTTAGTTGCAATGTAACATGTGTCGGGTACCTGAGTAAAGAATTTTATAATTTCCTCGAGTAAATACTAATGATTTTTTGGGCTTATAATTTTGAGTTTTTCTTTTTAAAAAGGCAACTAATTTAAAATATTTTGATATGTTAATATTCTCTTTTAGGCCAAGTGTAGCTTTCAACATTGAATATTGCGCCGATAAAGTCGAGGCTTTTTTATTTTTTGAATATTCATGAAAATAAGCCAGAAGTACGTTTTCAGAAGTTACTACTGTATATTTGGAATTATACCATTTTTTAAATTCTATAAATGTTTTCATGTATAAGTGATTAGATTTATGCGGAAGCAAGTTCTCAGCTGCCTGTTCTGCAATCTCGCGCATTTCAGGTGGTGTACATCTAAACTCTTCAGACATTATAAATGGAATGAAAAATAATCTCAAAAATACTTGACTTTTAGTTTCAGCATTTATGTCAAAACTTATTTGTCAACATCAAAATATAGCCTACTTATTTGTTTACATGAAGTTTTATTACAAGGGCATTCTTACATATATGAGTAAATTTATTCATAATTATTAAGGTTTTAAGGTCCAATTAGACTACTGGTACAAAAAATAGTATACATACTACGGTTGAGAAGACTATTATTGCCCTTGTGGCTTAAATTCCTCGGCGCTTTGCGCCTCGGAATTTAATCTCGCCACTCGGGCAATAATAGTCATCTTCTCAACCTTGGTATGTAATATACTATTAATAATGCAAATATATAATCATTAAAACAACAATAATCAACCTGTATATCTATAAAAATGTTAAGTCAAGCGGATGTATTATGTCGAGATTGAGATGCCGATAATTGATAATTTAGTTTTACATATATTTTGTTTAATTTGTGTACAACAACCTAATAATTTGTCAAATTTGTGTGCATTTTAGCTTCAAATAAATTGTTTGTCAAACATTTTGTACAATTGGTGTGCGCGCGCCGAAATTATCATCCCGGTTCGTTTGAGTCGACGACGGCGCGCGGCGCCGAGTATTATATGTGTACTACACGTTCATGAACGGTATGCTATTACGGATCCACACGGTTCAAATGAGCCGGTTCCGTGACCCGGCTCACAATGAGGAGCTGAACCGAGTCAAAGAAATGAGCCGTTTTGCCCACCTCTATGTCAGTTATCTTCATAACCTATAAAATAATTATATTTTGACGTTTGTTATAATTATCATCAATTTTATTCAATTAAAAAATTGTGAAAATTTAATAACATAAATCTAACGTACCGGAAATTACACTTTTTTAAAGCATTTATATAATAGAAAAATTTAGTACAATATTTAAAAATTGTGACTTTCGATGTCAGTTTGTATGTTGATAATTTTTTTCAAAATTCAAATTCTGTTATGATTTCTCGTCGCAAAGGAAGCAATTATAGAAAGGAATCATTATATTGAATTAAGTATGGGCAAGTATAGGTACGATGTATTTATACTACTCAATATTATTTTTGATGATGTTTTTATAGTCATTACGTTGAATATAGTTTGTAAATTTATGAATGTTTTTGTGTTAATTTTTATGATAAAGAACGTTTAAATTTCAATAAAGAGAAGTTAAAATTATGTGAACAATTTCGCAACTCTCGTGTTTGCAGAAAGCAACCATTGTTAGATATAGTGATGTATGGAGCTCTTCGAGGTTGATTCGCCTCTTCGCTTGTACTTATATCTTTTTAATATTATATGTAAGGCTGTAAGGGCATCTCATTGGTAATGCGATTATGCTGGTCGCATGCTGTTTTAATGAATGTTAAATGTTAATAATCATTTCCCCTATAAAAATATTCGTTAAAATTCATAAGGCAGATTTCATTAAAAAACAACTAAATACGGTATAACTATTTTCGGTACGCTATTTCTGAAAATAAGGGAGCTAATTAGAATTTAGATCCGTATAATATTTGTCCCTGTGAACAGTTGATTTCACTGCTACAGCTCACTGGTTTGACGTAATGTCAGATTATGTGTATGCGTTAAAAAATCGTATGGCATATCGGCAACAACTCTAACCATAATACATAAAATTGTCGGAGTACCTATGTCATTCATAATGTTAATTTAATTTTTATGATACCGCATACGCTTCTTCTTTTTAGTTGGTTAGGTTGTACCTATTCACTATTACCTATACTATTTACGGTATTTTAATTTCTATATGAATGAATGACAGTGGAGGATAATTATGTAGTTAACTTTGCTATTGTAATGAATGAAGATTAAATTTAAAGAAATATCTCTAGAAATGGATTATACATTATGGTGGCAAATGAATTTATTTATTAAGACTTTATTTAAAATGTTTTTATTGACATTCAGGTTTTGTATCAGTTGTGTACATCTAGTCCATGGTGAACGTCGACAGATCAAAAAAAAAAATTAATTGAATGTTGTTTCACGTTATTAGTTCTATAAAATTGGTACTACGCTTTGTGTCAAGTTTACGATTGAAATAGTGTATAATACAAATTTTCTGACAGACTGTCATCGTAACGATATTTCGATGACACATACCTATGACAATGAAAAGTCAGACAGCTGACATGAAGATGTTTAACCAAAATTGTCGTTCCACCTGTCATCGTGACAATAGTTCGTTGAACTGTATTTGTTCACACATAAACTTGTGAGAACGAAATGTCAGGCTAACTTAATAAAACATGTTTTAAACTTACAGGTCATTGAGAGAATTAATTAATTTTCATATTACGCTTTAATAATATACTTTCTAAAACGCAATCGAAAATCTTGCTAGCTCCTATACGGTTGATGCTAGACACTGTCGTACCATTTAACCAAAAATGTACACTTTAAATACTTGCTTTTATAACTGAATTGGTAAACGAAATGACATACATGGAATCTTATTTGATGTATTTATTTTATTTCGAAGTGCTTCGGACACATCTGACAAATAAAGAAAAGTCGCCCTATTATTTGTACGTAGAGAGATCGATGAGAAATGTTATTAAATGATCCCATTCGTAAAATGGCTTAAATTTATATAATTATAACTTGAACACTGATACATTTCCAACATTCTGTTGACATTTAGGTTTTGTATAATTCGTGTGCATCTAACGTAATTTGACAGGCCCAAATGGCAAAACTCAGACGGTTCTTCTTTATTTAAGCTTGCTTCAAGTTCTTCGTTGTATGAAATTTACATTTTGATGACATATATAATGAATAGAGTGTCATTGTATTTATTAATATATCTTCATAAAATATAGCAAAATCGTTATATTTATTACTGTACTTACGTGCGACAATACACTTTAAGTTTATTTTATCATATCCGTCGGCATTTTGTTCATATATTCATATAGAAAATAAATAGTAATGATTCATAATAATAACACTAATACGTATCTGAAAGGTACCACGTTTCAATTAAAAATACACTTCTTCTTCGTAATATTTGTCGGCCTTCTGACATTTAAACTTGACAATCGATGGATGAACGTGAATATATATATAGTCATTAATGACACGCAAACTCGTCATCGCGAGATTTTTTTACCCTGCAGAAAAGCTTTAAATGAATCGCACCTTCGACAGCGACAGATTTGGCACGTGGACAGTGCACTCAATCGTCGCGGAAAAGTCCACTATTTTCGTTTCCAACCCTCTTTCCGCACTCTAAACCTCGACGGCCTGAAATTTCTTCGTCTATGTGAAACTTTTACAATTCTTTCGCGCGTGCCTGTCATACCTGACATTTTTACGATTTTGATCGGTTGTCACGTGAATCGTCATGACGTAAGCCATTTTTCTGTTAAAACACCGAATGCACGCTCCTATTCAACGGGCGATATCTCTGCACACGCTCCACTTAGAAGGAAAATCTCTCCGACGAGGAACAATTCAAGGTCGTCGGTAACTTCACGCCAAAGGGCATCTTTCAATTTTGCGTATCCAGAGACGAGTTCTGCGCCCCGCGTACCCAATTTTCGTCGATTTTGACCGGGTTTGGTTGCCATTGGCTACTCGGCTTTTATTATATATAACTAGCTAATACGGCAGGCCTAGAAGGCCCGCTGCCGCCTCTTATTCCGCTTACAGTTGAGGTACCGCTCTCCCTTATTCTTCTAAATTTATTGCGGATTTTGTCTTGATTGTGTTTCAGTTCTTGAAACACCATATAATTCCGATATATAGCAAATAAGTAAATATATTTGTATTTTAGATGCTCAATATTGCTTTACTACAGCTGTTTTTATACTCCCCTAGTTTAGATGAAATGATTAATAATAGATTTAGTGATAATAGCAACTGTTTAAAATTAAAAATGTTTAATGGCCATCCATGATATTTTATGTATTTTATCGTTTAAACTTTTATGGATATTAAATTAGTTAATATAACAGTAATAGTTTTTCTTTACTTCTGTCCAATAGGATTAAATTTACCCCTCAATTTTACCCTGTTGTTAACGGTAGATTCTATATTCTTGGACGCCGAATAGGAGATAATTTTAGTTGTTGTGATGCAAGATCTGAATGCTTCTCAACTTCTACTGTAGCTCTAAATCGGTGAACGAATTAATTTAGGAGTATTAATTAGTCGTGATTAAGGGGTAGATTGTACCCTCTTATGTGGCGTATAGAGTATTATTTTGGTAGGTGTGATGTGACATATTTATATTTGTTTACTTCTGCTGCTGTTAGATATCGATAAAGAAATTAATTTTGCTGTAATTCATTGTTATAGTAAAAAGAAAACCAGAAAACAATATAAACAGGAACAATAATATATTATAGGCTTCAAACAACAGAGTCTGACTTCACTGGGGAGGGGATGGAAGATACAGTGTCACTTAGCACTTGGGGTTGACGTGCCACTGAGCACTGACTTACGCACTTGCTAGTGTTGTATCGGGGCACTACGCGCACTGGGTTTATGTTGAGTCTATGGAAACTGTAACTTCGTACGTGTTCGGACGTCTTCGGAATGTCAGTGTGGCCTTGCTTTGACTTCGGCCAACTTCGTATGGGTTCAGACGTCTCTAAAATGTTGATGAAGGCCTTGTCTTAGCTTCGGCAAACTTCGTTTGTCTTCGGACGGCTTCGGAATATCGGTGAAGGCCTTGCCTTGTCTTCGGTCAACGTCGTTTGTGTTCGGACGTCTTCGGAATGTCAGTGGTGGCCTTGCTTTGACTTCGGCCAACTTCGTTCGTGTTCGGACGTCTTCGGAATGTCAGTGGTGGCCTTGCTTTGACTTCGGCCAAGTTCGTATGGGATCGGAAGTATTTGGAATGTCAGTGGTGGCCTTGCATTGAGTTCGGCCAACTTCGTTTGTGTTCGGACGTCTTCGGAATATCGGTGACGGCCTTGCCTTGTCTTCGGCCAATTTCGTTTGTGTTTGGACGTCTTTGGAATGTCAGTGGTGGCCTTGCATTGAGTTCGGCCAACTTCGTTTGTGTTCGGAAGTCTTCGGAATATCGGTGAAGGCCTTGCCTTGTTTTCGGCCAACTTCGTTTGTGTTCGGACGTCTTCAGAATGTCTATGAAAGCCTTGCCTTAGCGTCGGCCAACTTCGTATGGGTTCGGACGTCTTCGTAATGTCGATGAAGGCCTTGCCTTGGCTTCGGCAAACTTCGTATGGGTTCGGACGTCTTCGGAATGTCGATGAAGGCCTTGCCTTGTCTTCGGCTAACTTCGTTTATGTTCGGACGTCTTCGGAATGTCAGTGGTGGCCTTGTTTTGACTTAGGTCAACTTCGTTTGTGTTCGGGCGTCTTCGGAATGTCAGTGGTGGCCTTGCTTTGACTTCGGCCAACTTCGTATGGGTTCGGACGTCTTCGGATGCCGATGAAGGCTTTGCCTTGTCCTCGGCCAACTTCGTTTGTGTTCGGTCGTCTTCGGAATGTCAGTGGTGGCCTTGCTTTGACTACGGCCAACATTGTTTGTGTTCAGACTTCTTCGGAATGTCAGTGGTGGCCTTGGTTTGACTTCGGTCGACTTCGTATGGGTTCGGACGTGTTCGAAATATCGGTGAAGGCCTTGCCTTGGCTTCGGCCAACTTCGTTTGTGTTCGGACGTCTTCGGAATGTCAGTGGTGGCCTTGCTTTGACTTCGGCCAACTTCGTATGGGTTCGGACGTCTTCGGAATGTCGATGAAGACGTTGCATTGGCTTCGGCAAACTTCGTTAGTGTTCGGACGTCTTCGGAATATCGGTGAAGGCCTTACCTTGTCTTCGGCCAACTTCGTTTGTGTTCGGACGTCTTCGGAATGTCAGTGGTGGCCTTGCTTTGACTACGGCCAACATTGTTTGTGTTCAGACATCTTCGGAATGTCAGTGGTGGCCTTGCATTCAGTTCGGCCAACTTCGTTAGTGTTCGGACGTCTTCGGAATATCGGTGAAGGCCTTATCTTGTCTTCGGCCAACTTCGTTTGTGTTCGGACGTTTTCGGAATGTCAGTGGTGGCCATGCTTTGACTTCGGCCAACTTCGTATGGGTTCGGACGTCTTCGGAATGTCTATGAAAGCCTTGCCTTAGCGTCGGCCAACTTCGTATGGGTTCGGACGTCTTCGGAATGTCGATGAAGGCCTTGCCTTGGCTTCGGCAAACTTCGTTTGTGTTCGGACGTCTTCGGAATATCGGTGAAGGCCTTACCTTGTCTCCGGCCAACTTCGTTTGTGTTCGGACATTTTCGGAATGTCAGTGGTGGCCTTGCTTTGACTTCGGTCAACTTCGTATGGGTTCGGACGTCTTAGGAATGTCGATTAACGCCTTCCTTTGTCGTCTACCAACTTCGTTTGCGTTCGGACGTCTTCGGAATGTCAGTGGTGGCCTTGCTTTGACTTCGGCTAAATTCGTTTGTGTTCGGACGTCTTCGGAATGTCAGTGGTGGCCTTGCTTTGACTTCGGCCAACTTCGTTTTTGTTCGGACGTCTTCGGAATGTCAGTGGTGGCCTTGCTTTGACTTCGGCCAACTTCGTATGGGTTCGGACGTATTCGGAATATCGGAGAAGGCCTTGCCTTGTCTTCGGCCAACTTCGTTTGTGTTCGGAAGTATTCGGAATGTCAGTGGTGGCCTTGCATTGAGTTCGGCCAACTCGTTTGTGTTCGGACATCTTCGGAATATCGCTGAAGGCCTTGCCTTGTCTTCGGCAATCTTCGTTTGTGTTTGAACGTCTTCGGAATGTCAGTGGTGGCCTTGGTTTAACTTCTGCCAACTTCGTTTGTGTACGAACGTCTTCGAAATGTCAGTGGTGGCCTTGCTTTGACTTCGGCCAAATTCGTATGGATTCGGAATATCGATGAAGGCCTTGCCCTGGATTCGGCCAACTTGGTTTGTGTTCGGACGTCTTCGGAATGTCTATGAAAGCCTTGCCTTGGCTTCGACAAACTTCGTTTGTGTTCGGACGTCTTCGGAATGTCAGTGGTGGCCTTGCTTTGACTTAGGCCAACTTGGTTTGTGTTCAAAATAAAAACGATGACATTTTGGTAGGAAAAGTTTTAGAACAAATAGATTAATGTAATTAACAATTTTAAAGAATATAGATATACAGTTGAGTCGCTCTCGCAACCGACATGCGCCACCAAATTAGAGTGGCGTTAAATTTGAGATGTTGCAAAGTATTACCTGTCGAGTAATATAACCAACAAAAGCAGTTTCAGGACTGTCATAAATAGTAATATGCATACACCTTTTGAATATATCTTTTGACGTTTGTTATAATTGTCATCTAAACATTTTAAATTTGTCAACAGTGCTTGCCTCCTAAACAGTTTAGCCAAATGTTATCCAAATATAGGTGTAGAAAAAATAATATTTAATAGCTTTATTTATAATATTTACTTTGTAACTGGCTTCCATGTAATCGTATTCGACTATGGGAAGGTATATATCCTGAAATATTAATTAATTAGTTTAATTTTATTGTTCTGAAATTGTTCAGCCCGATCGAAATTTGTAGTGGTATTGAATCGTCGTCTTTAGTTCGTACTTTGGCCGTGTCGGTTGCAAAGCGACTCAACTATACCTTGTCACAAAAATGCTATTACATGAATAATAGTATATTTGTTTTGTTATGGTAATTGAAAAGCCAATAATATTCTTTAAGCATAAAATGTATTTCTTTCTTGTTAACGATGCCCCTTACCAAATGCTAAATTGAAAGTCACTGATGTAATTCTTTAAAAGTGATAATTCCCATGACTATGTTTGTCAAGCTGACTTTCTTAGACGTAAAATTTATGCTATTTTTGTAATGCTACGTCGTTTATTTGCTATTTACTACAATGGTGGCATTCGGCAGTAAACTTTTGTGTCTGCTGAATGCGACCAATGCTTTCATTTAGCAGACGGATCAGGAACCGTTCCTGCTCCAACTGCTCACCTCACAACAGTTGAGTGTTCGCTGGACAGATCGCTCACCTTTATGTGATCGCTGTCATCTGGTACTTTCCATTGCTACCATATGTTAAAATTATACAAATTAAACCGAATAAACAATAATAATAAATTGTTTTTCTGCATTAAGTTTTGGCGTAGTTTTTAGTGCAAGGGCTGGTTTTTGCAACTCCGAATAAAATACTGGATTAACTCCAATATTATAGTACATTTATTTCTGCACAATACCATTAATTTGTTATATCTTATTTTTCTAGTAACTTTCTCAAAATTATGTATAGGTTCGTCTTGGAATGCATCAATGGCGCATGCGGACAAAATACGCTCACTAAGTGAGCATAGAATTTTACCGCTCAAAGAAATGGCGGCCGTTCCTGAACATGTTCAGAGTGAGCGGACGACTACTGGATATGATCACTGAACAGTTGCGCAACTGTTGTGTCTGCTGAATGCAAGCAATGGTATTTCTAATATCTAGTAAAAGTTTGAAAGAGAGGAAATTCTGAACCCCCTATACCAAATTATCAACCTATAACTGAGTAAATCAATTTTTAGCAGTAAAATTAAATTTAAATATTTGAAATCTGTAAATTGTACAAACATAGAAATAAAATCTGGGGGGTTATTCTGGAGAATAGCGATTCGATACCACCATTAGCGAGAGTAAATAGCGATACCACGTGATATCGCAAAAGCGTGACGTAAATAGCGAGTGTCGCTACGACCTATTCTACACAACATATGTTAAGTTTTTAGTACCATTTTTTAAATTATGTTTGTATTTCGAACATAACATTGGTAACAGTGGTAATATTATCGGGAAAAGCACATTTACATTTATGGTGTTGATGTGTGTGTTTGACGTTTGTGAGTGTATAATTATTCAACCATGTCACGAAATCGAGAAGAGAGATTAGCGCAGGCGCAAAAGGAGCATTTAATACTGTTCATGTCAATACATCTACCAACAGATGCTTGGCCAAGAGCTGTTAATAAACTATTGTCAACATGTCTTTGGTAACTACCATGACCAAGAAAAAATAGTGTTATTATTTTAGATTCTAATAAAAATCTTACAGCTAAATATGTTGGAATGGATGTACAGTTCTCGACAAATAAAACGGGACATACTTTTTAATTATCGTAAGTCAAAATTACAGATATTGTTGAAAATATTTGACATTTATAATATATGCAAGGCATTTCATAACATTAATTGTTTTAGTAAAAGACTTAGGTACTCACACAAATAAAATTAAGCTAAAATTGTAATAAGATGTGTCCCATTTTATTTGTCGAGAAATGATTAAATATGATATCGATATTATTAATCAGGTCTCTTGCTACTGCTTTTGTCAAATGGAAATTTCTAATGAACTCCTCGTCTGTTATTGAAAAGGGGTTCAAAGTGTCCCTTAATCCTTGTCTTTGTATCCTTAGCCTGCGAATTTCTCTTTTTCTTTCTTTTCTTTCCAGCAAGTGGATGGCTAGATATTGCCCATAGAAAGCTGCCATTGTCGGACAAATAAGAAACAGAAAATTTGAAATTTCTTTTATTCTATATCAAATGCCAATTAAAAAAAAGCAAGTCGGTAAAACAATAACAGTAATGAACTTATAAGCATATCATAGCGATATCGATAAATTATAGCGACCCTATTTTTAGTCTCGCTAAATATAGCGAGATATCGCTAAGTTATGACGTCAAAAAGAATCATGGCGGTATCGCTATTGACGTCATAAAGTGGCCTTGACGGATAGCGATATCGCTATTCTCATGAGAATAACCCCCCTGTCTAGAAAAGACGTGTTAGGTATTTCGTTTATTTATTGAAAAAAAATTCTTATAGTATATGTGACAGTTAGTTAATAGAAACGTTGATCAAGTAAGGGGGCTTACGCAGAGGTGCCGACTATCTGCCGAGAGGTAGGATGTGAGGGGGTGGAGCCATATGCGCTAATGTAAATTCAGCCGATGTAAGGTTTTCGTGAAAATAAAACAAACAGCAAAAGTTTTTGTCTTTATGTTTTTGCAATAAATTGAATACAAAGGGTTAATGAAGACTTCGTTGGGAGTACTTTCTTATAATTCAAATTATTTACTCCTACATTTCACTCCCAAAGTTGGCAAAATTTACATCATAACAGTTTCAGAAAGTTTATTTTAAAAAGTAATTCCAATCGAGCATGCATTGAGCCTTTGTTTATTTGCGTTTTAAATTTCGTTTTGAAATTTGGTAAATAAAAGCGGTACTATTATTTTAACGAAACCTTGTAAAGTCCAGAATATTTAAATTAGCGCATATGGCGCCACTCACTTACGCTCACTTAACCAGAAAAGCAAGTTGATATTGAGATACTCATATTTGACAGTTCACTACTACTATTTATGTGAGTCAGAACTTTATTTGGACGAAACATGTTTTAACTATTTGACGAACAGCAGTTTTAACAGTCCCGGCCAACTTCGTTTGTGTTCAAAATAAAAACGATCCAATATCAATAAACATTGCTTTCATTCAGCAGACGGACCGGGAACCGATCCCGCTCCAACCGTTCACTTCACAACAGTTGAGTGTTCGCTGGACAGGACCGCTCACCTTTATGTCATCGTCTGTCATCTGATACTCTTTATTGCTGCCAAATGTTAAAATTATAGAGATTAAACCGAATAAAGAATAATAAATTGTTTTTCTGCATTAAGTTTTGGCGTAGTTTTTAGTGGAAGGGCTGGTCTTTCCAACCCCGAATAAAATACTGGGTGAACTCCAATATTTCAATACATTTATTTCTGCACAATACCTTTAATTTGCTGTATCTTACTTTTCTAGTAACTTTCTTAAAAATTATGTATTAGGTTGGTCTTGGAATGCATCAATGGCGCATGCGTACAACATACGCTCTCTAAGTGAGCGTAGAATTTTTCCGCTCACAATAATGGCGGCCGCTCCTGAACATGTTCAAAGTGAGCGCTCGTCTAATGGACATGATCACTGAACAGTTGCGCAACTGTTGTGTCTGCTGAATGAAAGCATTAACATTTTGGTAGGAAAAATTTTAAAAGAAATAAATTAATGTAATTAACAATTTTAAAGAATATAGATATATCTTGTCACAAAAATGCTATTACATGATTAATAGTATATTTGCTTTGTTATGGTAATTGAAAAGCCAATAATATTCTTTGAGAATAAAATGTACTCCAACTATGCTTTCATTCAGCAGACGGATCGGGAACCGTTCCCGCTCCAACTGTTCATTTCACAACAGTTGAGTGTTCGCTGGACAGACCGCTCACCTTTATGTGATCGCTATCGTCTGATACCTTTCATTGCTACCATATGTTAAAATTATACAAATTAAACCGAATAAACAATAACAATAAATTGTTCTTCTGCATTAAGTTTTGGCGTAGTTTTTAGTGCAAAGGCTGGTTTCTGCAACCCCGAATAAAATACTGGGTTAACTCCAATATTATAGTACATGTATTGCTGCACAATACCTTTAATTTGCTGTATCTTACTTTTCCAGTAACTTTCTTCAAATTTATGTATTACGTTGGTGTTGCAATGCGTCAATGGCGCATGCGTACAGAATACGCTCACTGAGCGTTAGAATTTTTCCGCTCACAAAAATGGCGGCCGCTCCTGAACATGTTCAGAGTGAGCGGACGTCTATTGAATATGAACGCTGAACAGTTGCGCAACTGTTGTGTCTGCTGAATGGAAGCATTGCTGCCAATTCATATTGGTGGAATTTCAATTTAACATAAATATGAGTGGTAAATAATCAACAATAACAATGAAATGAAGTGGCTGATAAATGAAATTGTTAAACTAATAGTATATTTGTTTTGTTACCGTAATTGAAAAGTCAATATTCTTTGAGCATATAATAGAATTTCATATTAAAAAAAAGGTATTTCTCCAATGCTGTAAAAGTTGTATGTTATGTGACCTACCCTATTCCAAAGACAGACAAAATTCTGAACAGACCCCCATCCCAAATTACCAACCTAAACTGGTGTAAATCAATTTCAAGCGGTAAAATTAAATTTAAATATTTGAAATCTGTAAATTGAACAAACATGAAAATAATGAAATCTGTTTAAAAAACACATGTCAGGTATTTCGTTTATTTATTGAAAAATCTTTCTAATAGTACATGTCATTATAGTATTGTATAAAGTACATTTCGAACAGTAACAATTTTATGATAATTAAAGGGAATGCTGCTAATGTTATAGCAAAAATGTTTTATTTTATAAACTATTTATTAAATCAATCTGACGTTTATAAAGAAATAAAATCATCACTATCACTACTGTCTCCAATATAAATGATTTTGTAATTTAAACGATATTTCCCTCAAGTTTCTTCATACATGTTTTTCTTCGATAACATGATTTATGCATTCTGCTAAGTTGTTGCAGTCACATTAAAGATAGCATTATGTAAATGTCGCTTATCTTCATTTAATTTAAAAGTTTAATATATTTGCCACAGTGTTATGAAAGTAAACGAAGAGACTAAATGTAATAACTCTGTTCCAAATATCCTCTTACTTTGTAAACACTATCCGCTTACTTTGTAAACACTATCCTCTTACTTCGTAACCAATAAATTTATATTTAGTACATATATAATTTCAATGTAGTAAAAAATCCTCTTTGAACCTTCTATGAATTTTTATTTACTCTAGTACATGTTTCGCCCTCGAGGCATCTTCAGCTAGAATCTACAATTAAAATTATGAAAATCTAAACTAACAGTAAATGGTGAAATACTCACAGTCAATTTTTCCTACATTATTTAACATCTACTGTTCATCAGTCATGATGACGTAATTATGTTATATTAAAATTTTTAATAATTATATAAATTCGTATATAAATTTTTTACTATATTATCAATTACCTTATAGAATGGATTTTCTTCATATAATTTCAATATCATAATATGCAGTTTACCACAGGTTGGGGTCCTCTGGAAGTGAATTTTAAAACAATAATTTACTGAAACGTTTTCCAGTCAATCTATTTCTATATTTAGTGTATGTTGTTCCAGCTTTTGAAAACAACCTTTCACTTGGTACACTTGTAGTTACAGTGCAAAAATAATTCTCAGCAATGTTATATAAATTAGGATGAACAAACCGAGCCAATCATCTAATGACTTTTCATTCAGATTTATCACAGAGAAAGGCAAATACTGCAACACTCCGTCATTTTTCTCATTTGAGCTGGTTTTATTTCTTCTTGAAAAATAAGCTAATTTTTTGTGGTGTGTCCATAAATCAAATATTTGGTTCTTATTACATTTGTCATTGCCATTAGTGTCAGATACTGATGATCTGAGTTTTTATTAGCATTGATTTTATTATTTACATGGGGTAAGGTATTTGATGCTGCCAGTGCGTTTTTAAAATGTATATTTTTGAAACGTGGATCAAAAACAGTTGTAACAGCCAGTAGATATGATTTTTGTATTGTGTTAAATCTTTTATTAAATTCAACCAGTATAACTTCTTTAAGGTTATTCGCTAAGTCACATTTAAAAGGGAACTGTTGATGTTCTTGCAATAAGCGAGCAAGTATGGGACTAACTTTACTTAGCCTAATATAATATTGGCCACTAACTTCATTAGTAACTTTTTCTATAGCATATAATTCTTGAGCTATTTCTCTAAGGGCCTTTATTTCATAAGCATTAATAACTTGAGAGGCATTAACATTTGATAAAATAATATTTCCAATAAATGGTGCTAACTAACTCTAGGAACCTTTCACGTCAAGTTGTTATGAAGTATCACAAACTTATTATTACACGTAATACCTATTGATTTCAGCAGTCCCTGTAACTACGTACCCCGGCAGGCAGTAATACTAAAATATTATATTCTGCCTCGAAATAGAATTCAGTTGCTTTCTCTTCTGAAGCGTAATTATACCTGTCATTCACGGACGAAATTACTTTAGCTCCATCCAGATCACTGCTAGAAATAATAAATCAAAGTTAAAATATTTTTACCTCGTGTTTTGATGGCTTACAGTTTTCAAATGCCTTATCTTGCATTTTTGAGTTTCTCTCTGTTGATTTCTGCTATTTTAAATGTTCAACATTAGGTCCCTTCTTGTTACATACGTTTACTACGTTAGCTTTTAGTCATATATATGCATAATTTGTTTGCGGTAGAAACAACAATCACTCAATTGTTTTTATTCAGCTTTCTTAAAATTACACTGTGTGTCTTGTCCACATTTCTACAATAATATTATTCATAGTTTATGGATTTTGTTTTAACCAGTTTCTAACTAATAGGTACTACATCACTTATGTATTAATATTTAACATAATATCTACAGCATGAACATAGAATCTACTTTGGAACATATCCCGAAACATCATTATGTTTCTTTAAGTGCCTATAAATTTTTAAACTGGTCGTTTGTGTAGCTGATAAGGTTACTTTTAAATTGCATTACCACAGTAAATACCTGCATATTAAATTTAATATTAACATTTGTCCTAAATACACGTTTGTTCCAGTTTGATACTGTCCCATAAAATTATTAGTTTTCTATGTACCTCCATCATAACAAAATAATGGAATTCACCTTATTAACTTATAGACACAAATACATTCCCTTTGCAGGTAACCTAATTAAATATTGTCTATTATGGCTCCTACAAACAATGTCTTCTTACCTTTAACTACTGTGTTTAATTATGCCTATTTTTCATTAGTTCTTGAAAAAATTATGTATTGTATTATACGAATTAAAATATGAATTGCCTGCTAAATCGCAGGTAACCAAATTAAATACTGTCTGTTGTGACACCCACAAAAGAATGTCTTCTTACTCTTTAATCGTCGTGTTAAAAAATGTTGCTTAAGTTATACCCATTTTTCCATCGTTCTTTTATAATTAGACACTTCTTCTATCTCTCTTCAAAACTGAAACAATACATGGTATTTAATTTAATGCTACTGGTGTTCAACACCGTATTTTACATTGTTTTGTTGCAACAAATTATATAAATTCAATCATCGGCATAGGTTAGATGTTTGATATTATCTATAACAAACTTAAACTACATACAAGACATGTAGGTACATACCGGTAACTGTATAAAGGTTCTATTATGCCTAAAAACAGCCTGATTCTCTTTCAAAACTACACATTTCCCTTTGCAAGTCGGACGCTCGAACGTTCGTTCATGGCTTCAAGATTTGAGGTTATATTTTTAATTTTGTCTGTTGACAACAAACATGCCTCAAATAATGACTATTTCTCCGGGACAAATATTTTTAAAAAGTGTTGCCTTTCCTGTATTGCAATGTACTGTTGAAATTACAAAACAAAATGTGTATTTACCTATATTTTAATATTGATTTCGCTCCTTTCTTAATATTTATTTGATATATCCTAATAAAAATCCGTACGGACTCCATCTGTCTAACAAAATAACCACTAACATATTCGATGCAATTCCATGTACATACAATGAGTCATATTGTGCTTTTCCCCTTGAAGATAGAAATACCTTTTAAAAGAAATAATTTTAATTTATAAATGAAAATTGTGTATTAAAGATATTTATTTACTTTCTATTAGTTATACTCACAATCATTTGCACGAAAATTAAAATTAAACTACCTAACGTGCGCTATCAAAACAACCTTCCATACCTACGATAAAATTTGATGTTTGTAAATTTTTAACGTGGTCTTTTTCACGCAAATTGGAACACGAAATGCTGCAATATCTCTCCAAATAACAAATAGTCATCGGGTAATAAGTTTTCAAACGTGTTTTTCGTGAGCGTCACTTGCTTTTTCTATATTTTCGTTTACGTAAGCGCTTTCTGGGGTCACGTCATGAGTCAAAAAACGATCGTACTTGAAATTCACGAAATAATAACTTGCTAATAAATTTATGATCATTAAAAGAAATCAATCTGTATGTAAAAATGTTGTCAAACTACCGCGGGCCCATTATGTCGAGATACATAATAATATATTCATGCGGACATTATACATGACTATTATATCGATGAACATTGTACGCGACTTATTGTGTACATTCATTTCTGTGATATTTCAGCCATTTTTTCACCATATCCCGAGTGCATGAAGAGTTTAAATTCCTTGTCCTATCAATACCGAATCTGAATCAAGCTGGAATAAGGATGGTAACGCTTCCTAAGAATCTGTTGTTTCCAATTTCAAGAAGTTTTCCTCTCGAAAAATCATCAGAGCTTGGCATTTCATGCTTAAAAGTCAATGTTTCAAAATATTTCGTCCGCCTGTCAGATTTGCGAAAAGTCAATTATGTGTTTAGTCCTCGTTTTTATTTACGTAAAATGTACATTCTTTAGGCACGTCATGGCTTCATTTCGCGTGTTTTGACAAATTCGACGGAACACGCGGTCATACGTTTATTTTAATTGCTCACGCGTCCCTCGACCTTAAAATATGCATTTGAGCGCGTTGAAAAGCAGAAAGTGCGGGCTTTTTAACCGTACTTTTCCCTATGCGTGTTATACTTTCGTTTAAAAGGAGATCCCTTCAGAAAATCGGGCAACGTCTTAAAAAACAACGTTTAAATTTGTCCGTAAATATCCGGCCATCGGACAGAGTTATAAGGCCGAAATTTTAACCGTAGTTAGCTCGGACATTCCTCTTCACGCGACGATCGGTCCGAACGCGCTACCTATACAGGGCGTTGCACAATTTCGAGAAACGTCACCCGTTGCACGGTCCTATCTCTATCCCGTATTTTCTCACGTCATTTTTAAAGGTAAGCCGGCAGCTTATATTATGTCGCAATATCTCGGAACGTGTTCGCTGCTCAACATTTAATGTAGAAGTGACAAGATCGGGGAAAGTCGCTGTGATGTCGATTGTTGCCGGGAGACACACGTTGCCAAATATTATTTGTATACGTATAAATCGCATGTAAACAATGAATCCCTATAGCTAATGAAAATAGACACATACGGTATATATGTTGACAAGTAAACTGAGTTTTCTTATGGAGTGTCGCTTCTTTACCGTAAGGGTAATATTCTTTGGAGAAACGGAGTTGATGGTGGCAACACTGAACATAGTAGTTGTTGCATCTAATTTGTACAAATTAGTAATTGTGGTGGTTATGGCCGACCAAATTGAAAATTGTGATGTGAATAACACATTGTTTTCTATAAATACATCGAATACCAACGAACAAGACGATTTTGAGGATGATAAACCTCACGTCTCTGAAACGGTTATTACCGTAAACAATTTTGATTTAAAAGATCGCATGAAATGGCATGACAAGTTAAAAGAATATGAGGCAGCCACTATTTTAGGTAATATTAAAATGGAAGTGGAATCATCAGAAGGACAGTATAATGTAGTAAACGACAATGTTAAAATTGAGGAAGATTTCAATTCTAGTAATATAAAAATTGAATTTGATAATGGACTACTATGTAAGTAAATGCTTAAATAAATTAACTACTTGAACTGCTAAATAACTATTAATTGCATCTTACTCAGTTGGTTCTTTTGGCTTGTTTCCACTCTATTGAAAGTGCAATTAAGTTTTAAATATTACTGTTTCATTGTATAATAAACCAAATAATAACATATTTATTTTCAAAATTCACATTTATACATAAATTAGTAAAGTCTGTCATGTGTTTTATTATGTATTAACTATGATTAAAACACATTCTGTTTCTTTTAAATTATTTTATTCATTACACTTATATTCCATCTTATTTTATACTATTATAGCCACTATAACTACATGACTACATGCCACTAGTATATCAGAGTAATGCGCTCTACCGAGTGTGTGTGTAACCTCTGACGTCCCCCTTTCTTTATTTTATGTTTATACCTAATCAGTAAGATATTGAGGCTTTCTAATGGTTCTACCAGATCTACTAGTTTTTACACCAGTAGAACATTGCAGTACAGAATCATCCGATGTCACTGTCTTATCTTTGACTTGCTGATTCTGCTCATAAAGTGGTTCTAATTCTACATTATAATCAATTGCATTAGATGGTGCTTTATACAAACTCACTTGGTTCCTTTCTATTTGTTTACCATTAGATAATAATACTCTATAGCCTCTAGGTCTATCTGTCTTACCTACTACTTTTGCAGGTGTCATATCATGAACACTATCCCTAACAAATACAGTTTCCCCTTTTGCAAAATCATTTAACTTTGAATTATTTCTTTGATCATGATAATATTTATAAACTGACTGTCGTTTTTCCAAATGTGACTTGACATCTGCAAATGCATTATTTTTAAAGGTTTCACGAGTTGGCATAAAAGCATTAATATTTCGATCAAACATCAGCTCTGATGGAGATTTGTTTATCGTAGGATCAATGGGTGTATTCCTATACTCCATCAAGGCAATATAAGGGTCATGACCACTATGATCAGCTTTTTTAAGCATTTGTTTGCATGTCTGTACATATCTTTCCGCCAATCCATTGGACTGTGGATAATATGGACTTGATGTAATATGTTTCAAGTTCTACAATCTTTCAAATTCTTTAAACTTATAATTTTTGAATTGGGGACCATTGTCACTATATACTTTTTCTGGTATACCATATCTTGCAAAGTTTGATTTCAAGGCTACAATGACATTGTTAGCACTTTCATTAGAAAGTTCTTTAAATTCTATAAACTTACTATAACAGTCCACCAATAATAAAAAAGCTTTACCTTTAAAATAGAAAATATCAGTACCAATTTCCTTCCATGGACCAGAAGGTACTTCTCTAAGCATTAAATTTTCATTACTATGAGTTTTTTGAAACTTGAAACATGTCACACAATTTTTAACTACATTCTCTATATCTTTGTTCATACTAGGCCAGTAAAATATATTTCTTGCTCTACTCTTACATTTTTCAATGTCTAAGTGATTATAATGAATTAAATCTAACATATCCTTTCTCAATGATAAAGGTACGAAAACATTCGAATTCTTAAACACTAAATCATTTACTACAAAAAGATCGTCCTTGATAGGATATAAACATTTTAAATTTGCTGGTATTAGTTCTATGTTTGGCCAACTATTTTGAATATAATTCTTTATAATAGCTAATTCTTTATCTTGTACAGTTGCCTGCTTAAACTTCTTTAATTTTTCTTCAGAAAAAGACAAACTATTAACAATCATATCTACATGAGCTTCTACCTCATTTTCTAATTCAGTGGAGTTATTACTAGTTTTTGTATTGCTCCGAGACAGTGCATCTGCCAATAACAAGTCTTTTCCTGGCTTATATTTGATAATTAGATCATAAGGTTGCAATCGCAATCTCAGTCTTTGCAGTCTAAGTGGAGTATCATTAAAGGACTTATTAAAAATATTTACTAAAGGTTTGTGATCCGTTTCAACAGTTACAGTCTTGCCAAAAGTATACTGATGAAACCTCTCACAACCACGCACAATAGGAAGCAATTCCATTTCAATTTGAGCCCATAATCTTTGACTTTGTGTTAATGCTTTTGAAGCATATGCAATTGGCAAATTGTCCTGCAATAATACAGTTCCTAAACCAAAACTACTACTATCTACAGATAACATAATAGGTTTTTTAATATTATAAAACCTTAGAACAGGTGTATCAGTTTTCGAAAATCACATTTATGATTTTCAGTCTAAACAAATTCTGAATTCTTCTTCAGCAATTGTCGCATTGAGTATGTAACATCTGTTAGGTTTGGCAAAAACTTGTTGATGTATGTTACCATACCCAATATAGTTTGCAGTTCTGTCTTGTTCTTTGGCTCCTCCATTTCTAAAATTGCACTCACTTTTTCCTTATCAGGCTTGAGTCCCTCACTGCTAAAAATGTGACCTAAATATTTTACTTCAGTAACACCAAATTTGCACTTTTCCTTATTCAGTCGAACATTAGCACTTTCCAGTCGCTCAAACACTGACTTTAGTCTTTCATTATGTTCTTTTTCACTACTGCCCCAGACAATAATGTCATCTATATACACTTCCACTCCTGTTAATCCATCAAATAATTTCTTGAATGCTCTATGAAAAACTTCAGGACTCGAACATAATCCAAACGGTAGTCTTTGATAACAATATCTTCCGTACTTGCCAGCATTAAAAGTAGTTAATAAATGACTTTCTCTTGCAAGCTTAATTTGATAGAATCCTTTGTTTGCATCTAATATTGAAAATACCTTCGCTCCATGCATCTTTGAAGTAAGTTCTTCAAAACTAGGTAATTGATATATTTCTCGTATTACTTCATTGTTCAAATTCCTGGGATCTAAACATATGCGTAACGCACCATTATCCTTTTTTACTATCACCATGGAATTTACTCATTCTGTTGCTTCAGTTACTTTTCTTATTACTTTCATTTTTTCCATCCTATCTAATTCCTTTTTCACATCATCTTGTATATTAATTGGGATTTTTCTCGGCGTTTCTATTACAGGTTTATAATTCTCTTTTAATTTGATATTGTATACAGTATTTAATTCACCTACTCCTTGGAATAAATGTTTGTTTTCATTTAATAACTTGTTGAGGTTATTTTCTATCTCTCCGTTGTTCACTTGCTTTAAGAAATTTAATGTTTCTATATCAGGTAAGCCTATTATACAAGGTGCTTCAAAATCTATAACCTGGAAATTTAAATTAAAAGTTTTCTGTCCACGATGACATTTTAATGTTGTTTCTCCACAAACATTTATGGTCGTATTATTGTAATTCTTTAACTTGGTTTTTGATGGGTTTACTTTAGCTGAAACTTTTAAAGCAGTATCTCTGTTTATTATATTTACCTGTGCACCTGTATCTAATTTGAAGCGAATTTTCTTTCCTTCTACTACCAAATATTCATACCAATCTTTAACTGAATCTACTACATTCACCTGGGTTTCGTTAGCATCTTCTATTGTACCTACAAATACAGTTTCTGTTTCCTCTTCTAAATCTTCATAATCTTCTTTATCCACAATATTCATTTTCCTAACTTTACACACTTTTTCAAAATGGTTATATTTCTTATAATTATTGCATTGTTTGTTGTAAGCTGGACATCTTCTTGGAGGATGTGTCATATAGCACAATATTGACATTTTGTTTTATCTTTCGCTTTCTTCTCTTTTTCAACATCTCGTTTCATCTTTCTATGTTCCTGGACGCTCTTGTATTCTTTCTTTTTTACTACTTCTACTTTTAACTCTTCTGCCATTATTTGCTTTGTTTGTTTTTCTGCTATTTCTGCCGCTTTGCATATTTTAATACACTTATCCAAATCTAAATTTGCTTTGTCTTTTAATTCTCCAAAATTACAGTCTTTACTTAGCTTTTTTAAATCTGTAACAAATGAATCGATTGGTCCACCTTCTTTCTGTAAGCGCGTATTAAATACATGTCTATTCACAGTTTCATTTGATTTTGGAATAAAGTACAATTGTAACTTATCTAATACTTTCACATAATCTTTCTTTTCTTCTTCTTCTAGATCTAAGGTGTTATAAATTTCAATTGTATCTGCACCTATTGTGTGCAATAAGATGGCAACTTTTCTTTCTTCTTTAATTTATGTGCTCGTCCCTATTCCAGATGCTTCTGCGTAAATTTCAAATCTTTGACGCCATCTTTTAAAATTCTCTGCTGGATCACCAGTCAAAACGCCTGGTTTTTAATTCACCAATTATTTAAGGTGAAATCTACCAATGGTGAACTGACAACCATGAATTTTTCGCTTGCTGAATGTACAGTTGTATTGAAAATATGTATAGGGAAACGTATATGTGCCGATGCGTATGATATATCGATATATACATAACCTACGAAAATATTTATTTTCCCTCAAACTAAATGTACTGTAATCTGCTGTAATTCCCTAGGTACATTATTATTAATTATGCGCGACACCAGTTTTCTTGGTACCATAGTATTGGTAAAACAGATTACAGTGGCTTTGGAACATCCATCAGATGATTTTTCAACATCAACCAGAACCTTACTTTTATCCTTCAACTATTTTGACATTTCCCCCACTATTCGTCCACCAAACAACCATCAAAGAACCAACTTCTATAGCAGGTGGAAAAAGTGGATTTCTGTTGAGTCCAGCATAAAACTTTGGTGAATATAGAAATGCGTTTTGAAAACCCCATCATAAATCTAATCGCAATATAACAACATTTTGGTGGAAACCTGATTCCACCAATTGATCCACCGATGAATTTAAAAACGTCCGTAAACTTAATTCTCCTAACTGCTTTAGGTTCTCCATTTTGTTTTATATGCACTTTCATATAAACAATATTTTCTTCTTTTAGGAACGACTCACTTTTCAACACTTTGTCGCAGCGCCATGTCATGTGTTTTATTATGTATTAACTATGATTAAAACACATTCTGTTTCTTTTAAATTATTTTATTCATTACACTTTTATTCCATCTTATTTTATACTATTATAGCCACTATAACTTCATGACTACATGCCAGTAGTATATCAGAGTAATGCCCTCTACCGAGTGTGTGTGTAACCTCTGACAAAATCTAGCTTGGTTGAATGGCCAAATAAACTTTCGTTTCTTGTTCATATATGTGAATATTGTATTGCCTGGTTTTTACTTGATTTAAATTTGACCACCAGATTGTGAACATTGTCGGGCATATTATGAAGACTACTGCATCGAGTGTGGAATGTTGGTACATATTTTGAACAGGCATGTTCCAGACAATACCAATAACAGAACACAAGAAGAATTACCAAATGATATTTTAGAAATTCAACATTTGTTTGGGCAGTTTGGAATATTAGCTTTAAAATTTATTCCCCAAGGTGTAACATTTGGTCCTTTTACTGGGTTTTGTAGAACAGAATGTACTTGGAAAATAAAAGGAGGAAAACTTGTATTTGACGAGGATACATCACAGTATTTAAATTGGATGCAGTACATTAACACTGCCAGGAATATTTCTGAACAAAACCTAATTGTTTTTCAACATGAGGATTATCTATATTATCAAAGCACTCGTCAAATTCAACCGGGTGAAGAATTACTGGCATATTTTGGTGAAGAATTTGAAGACAGCCAGAATGGTAATGTTGACGTAGATTTTATTCCCACTAGGAAATACATCATCATGAATGTATTTGCCTGCACATTTTGCTGTCTTGGATTCAGCTCGAAAACATATTTGGCCAAACATAAAACAATTTGCCCTAGGGATGCATGTAGCAACTTTTTATTTGAAGGTATGTCAAAGGATATCAAATTTGGGAATTAAAAGCTCTTTCAAAGCTTATAGACTTTATTTGAGTCCATTTGGTATTTCTTATTTAGTTTTTTAAAAAGTTACTAAAAGCATGTTAGTATAGTTCCTCTTTTTTAAATTAGTTTTGTCAATGAATACGGTTCATTTAATTGATGAGTATTTTACGAAAGTAATTTAATAATAACGTTTTGTTATAATATCAACTTTCTGGTCTTTAAAATAGTGAATGACTATGAATTTTAGGGATGGTTTTTCCATCTCCGACTAAAATGCCGGTTAGCTAATCATTGGTTAAACTACTGGTTAGTACAAATTTGCGTTTTTCCAACACTGGTTACCGCTAATTATTGATTGAGGACGACTTTAATCAAAGAAATTTTTCCTAATAAAATATCAAACTGTGATTAGGATTTCTTACACATGCGCATAATCTAAGAGATTTGAATTTTTGCTATTATGTACTAACGGCGGTTATATGTCATTCCATAAGTGTCCAAAGGTGGTCGCTTGACCTTTTTATGATCAAATGATTTTTTGTTTGTTGATTCCTACTTGATTAGAGAGTTCAAAAACACTAATTTAAATTTTTGTCTTTTTCTGAATTCCGCTGGCAACCATTCTTGTTTTACAAAACATGCCGATTTTTGCGTTTGTAACGTTTTGTCACCTTATACTACTTGGAACTGCTCAACCCGAGGATGTATATGAAACACTTGTAATTTTTTTTAATCTACTAAATTGTAATTTGCAAGTATAATTTAATTGTTGGAGGTGTATGATGTGTTGGTATTAAAATGAATAGGATCTGTTCCAAGATGCTCTTTAATTTTTGAGATAAATGCAATAAATTCGCACAAGTCCGTGATTTATTCCTATAAAAATACATAATATTAAGTTAACTGCATGTTGTTTCAAAACTATAAATATAACTTACAATAATGGTAAGAAATGAGGTGTGGGCACGTATGAGCGTTTCAAATTATACAGAAGTTGTTCTAAATTTAGTTTTAAATAAGTTTATCATCTTGAAAAATTAAACCTGTGAGTAAATGTTAAACTTAATAGGTGACGAAGTATTTACAATTGTGGCGAGAGAGAGAGAGAGAGAGAGAGAGAGATTTTTTAAAAACAACTTTTTTGGTATTGGGGGACTTTAAAACGTGGACATCTGCAAAAATCTCGATTTCGAAAATTTTCGTCATCAAAATACTTCCTTATACTAAATATATAAGGGAGTAAAAATGAGTTGGGAGAAGTAGTGTATGTATTTATGTCTACCAACATAGCAACGAACAACTGGGATTCCCCTTTAATAACGTCATCTCTTGTGAGATGGTGCCAACTATTTTAGTGTATAAATATATCAAAGTCGATGATATCTATACTCAAATCGCTGAACAGATTCAGTGATCACGTTGGGTTCACGTGATCACACCAAAGTGGTATGCACACAGGTACATAAAATCATTATCAGTGTCTGTAAAATAGGTATCGCCGTAGTATTTGACATGAGAAATTGTGCAAATATTCAAATCTTTTCTATCAAAACGTATTAAAATTGTATTGTCTCTATAAAATAGCACCTAGTAATTCTCACACACCTGCGATCTGTGATACTATTACAGTTTACCTAATCGCCTAATGTAAACGATCTTTACCGCCGACCGTTTTTATGCATAAGATGCCTCGATCACGTTGTGATCACGCACTTTTATCACTGAATCTCTTCGGAAATTCTAGTATGGTATTAAAATTTGGATGTCATATTCTTAGAGGCCTATTTTGGAGTATTTTTAAACCAAATATAGAGTTGCCTTCTCATGCAAATGTCGAAAATGGCGCCAATATAATTAGAACAAAATATACTAATTTAGATCACGTGTACTAGCAAAAATATTGCCAACTTTGTATAATGAATCCTTGAACACTGTTTAGTTAACCAAGTATTTAGCCGGAGTTGGAAAAATCCTTACAGTGTCTTGAAGTACCATGGCAATATGAAATTGTAATACAATTTAATGTCACTATTCATTGTATTTCAGTTGTTTTTCTTGTGATTTCAGAATGTACGCAGTGCCCAATATGCAAAATCCACTTTGGACAAAAGGAATATTTGCAACATCATATTGCTTACTGTTCTGAAGGAAATGGCAGGTATAATTCATTATCATAAAATTTTATCAACGTAGCACCATACACTAATGGTGTTTTTTAGTGAACAATGAATCATTATTAATTATTTATTTTATTATATTCATATACAGCAATATTTCAATCCTCTTAACAACTTCAAGTTTACTCTTTGTCCAGCCGAACTGTTACATTCTTTTTTTTTTAATTTATCCAACAATAATATATAACCCCCACCTCATGGAAATTGAAATTGATAATCTAGCTGTGCAAAAGTAATGATCTAATACAAATATATTTTCTCAACAAATTGTTTTATTTTACATACTATTTCTTAGATTAACATATAAATATTCTTTTACTACAAGAAATTTAAAAATTACTACCAGTAGATAGTTTGAAATGTGTGCTTTCGAATGGTGTGTGTATTATGTATACAAATCCTTTCTATAATTGAATTGAAACTGTTAGAAAAGGGATTAATATTAATATTAAATATTTAATAAATCTAATAATTAAGAAAAGGTGTTAATATTAAAATTGAATTCCATCATGCAAATGATTAGTATCCAGATTACAGCAAATACGAAAGGTAATTACAATTTTAGAGAATTAGAATGGATGTAAGAAACAGGATGCTGCTTTTTAAACGTAATACAAGTTCTTGGCCTTAATCTGTTTGTTCATATTACAATCGTGTTTGTGTAAAGTGATTTGCTATTTCCTTTAAATTCGTATTCTTACTAGTAATAATAATAATAATATACGTTTATTAGCATTTTTGCTTTAAATTTTACATATTCTTATTTACATATACAAATAGAACTTAAAAATATACGTGCGAAACTAATATTACATATTGCTTGTCAGCATTCATCGGTTAATGCAATAATGCAATAACCGACTAAATTCAAACATGTGTATGCAGCAGTATGAAATTTCCGCTATCTAATTATGTAACCTACTTTTAAATATATTTACAAATACTTAAACTAGAACTTAAAATTAATATTACATATACAATGTCATATACACATCAATATTATTCATCTTTATTATTTAAGAATCCCTGGCAATTGAAAATTACAATACTACTATTGTGACATTTTTTTTTGTGGTTGCTATATATACTTAATCTTGGACCTTTGTGCCTCCAGGATCCGTTGATAGCATGGACAGTTTCTCTCAAATGCTGTATGATTTACATTTAAATCGATTTTTAATTTTTTAACTATTCTAATACAATTTACACATTTTTCAACAGCATTATCACATTCAGTTGTGCAGTGTTCTCCCGCACATTTGCCGCATGCTTTATTTACTGTGCAATCTTTAGAAAAATGATTGTATCCTGCACATTTATAGCATCTTAATATATTTATGTATTCATAAACATCGCATTTTTTCCACCCAACATTCATTTTTCCCCTCTTTAGTATTTTTTCAAATGCATCAGATTTAACATCAATTATTAAGTTACCATAATTCCTTTTCCGTTTACTACGGTACTTCCTATTTATCTTTAATTTATCTCGTATATCACTGTCTAATGGTGGAATTCTGTAACTTTCTCGGAAGCTCCGGCTATCGTAGGCCCTGGCAACGAAGTGACGTTGCGATGACGATTTCAGAATTTTTGCAGTTAGTGACGTAGAAGTGTCAATTTACGATTTTTTGTACATAACCTTTATGTTTAACATGTAAACAGACATATCATCTCGTAAACATATACCAAAATATTTCAATTTAAAATTTTAACTAACAAGAAAATTGGTTGAAATATAATATATAATGATTGCTAACATTTTTTTTTTAAGAAAATGTACGGAACATTTTGTAATGCCAAGACATAGTATAAACATATGTTTATACTGCTGCCAAGATAGCACGAAACACTTTGGAAAATTTCAACACGAACTGTTATCATTAGGAGAGTTTCAAAGGACGTAGTATCGCACTAGTGTATAGTGAATTTGCAGATAAATGATTTTCAGGCACATTTATGGATGATGAAAAGTGATTTTTTTATAAAGCCAACAAGGACAGGTATACCTATAAAGTGGACATTGTTTTTCTTACAAGAGTACCTAAACACAAAAAATACATAAACCTAGCAGACAATATCCACACAACATAAAGCATGTGAAATGTGCACAAACTAAATGTTCGATAAAGAATATTATGGTATCGTGTTCACAATAACTTCACAATTTAAAGTTGACTTTTTCATAAGATTTTCTAATAATAAAACTACATCAAATTGAGAAGATGTTTAACTTAATATTATGTTGAAGAAGATAAGAGGAAATTTACCTGTTTAGTCAATGACTTTCTTTATTTGTAAGTCAAACGGTAAAGATTTTATCAATATGTAACTATATTGAACGATTAATGTTTTAGGCTCCAAAAAGGTAACATTAAGTTTTAATAGCATAGGCCAAATTATATAAATGGTTGAAGGATATAGATGATTTTGTATTTAGAAAATCGACCAATCCTGTGATGTATTGTTGTACTTGGTACACCAAATATTTCGATATTATTGCAGGATTTTGTTGTCGAGCCTCTGAAATTATAGTAATTGAAAGTTCTCTTTATTTGCAGTTTTTACAGGAGAGTAATATTCATTAGGCTGAAATTTGCACTTTTTCAACTCAAAAGAATGTAAAAAATTATTGTTTAATAAATTTACCAGCAAGTATTATAAAACAATAGAAGACATTTGACTCGGATAATTATACTAATATTGGATATGAATTATATGTTTAGTATTAAATCTTAACAATAAAGATCAAAAAGAAAAATAATAATACTGAACTAGAAATGTGAACTTTGAATAATAGGTACTCAAATAGAGATTGTTCGTATAAATATTGAAAAATAAAACACATTTTATTGTCAAATATATTTTGTTTTATTAACCTTACCATAAAAGTAGTGCTGAAATTTAGAAAAAAAATTACAGTATGTGAATATAAAAAATATATATATACAAAAGGAGAGTGTTCTTCATCGGCTAAAGGTGGAGCAAGTATATCAACATGTGTGCCATCAATTACACCTACATATTGTGCACCCCATTTTTCATAAAAACTATACAGAAGAATAATTTTTAGAACGTTTAGAAAAGATACCCTTAATTACCCTTGGTAAATATATGAACTGGGTGCTATCGATTAAACAAAATACATCTCCGATCTCCCATCTTTTATCATAAAAACAAAATAAAGAATTATTTTTAGAATATTTTGATACAACATAATTACCCTTGCTTGACACGATTCTCCGATTCACAATCACTGGGAAATTTTATCCATTCAGGGAATAAATTGTTTGATATTACAAGACAGACCTGATGAACTATTCGACTTACTGAACTCTGACTGAGAGAAACAAAGCTATTAATACCAACACTATTCTGATAGCTGTCTGATGCTACGAAATTTAATGTTGTTAAGACCTGTAACAAATATACAAATGTGCACTACAAAGTTAATATGCATTTCAAGTGATGTTTATGATAATAACTTTCAAATGTAATGATATATTTGTTTGTTCAATATGTCCATCCAATAACTGGATCAGGTTTTGAACAGTGTCCTTATTCAGTCTAAACATTTGTTTAAAATGCCTGTTTGGTATTTCAAAAGGATTTCCGTGATCTCTTAAACGTTTTCGGAATATACGCATATAAATTCTAAAATAAGGAAAACAGAAAATATTATGTATACTCTATATATTTTATATCGATTACCCACCTGTTGTGATCTTCATCTAATAGTAATGCTATAGCGCCATTCATATTTGCAAATATAAAACAATAATAATTATAACAAATAGACTAACAGAAACTATAAATATAACAACAGGAACAGTATATTAACAATAATTATATAATAATAATATAACCACAATATAACCAACAAAATCTTTTCTAACGAACGTTTTGACACTTCTACGTCACTAACTGCAAAAATTCTGAAATCGTCATCGCAACGTCACTTCGTTGCCAGGGCCTACGATAGCCGGAGCTTCCGAGAAAGTTACAGAATTCCACCATAATATTTCTAAATCATTCTGACTAATAATTGCGTTCATAATATCCTCCGACTCCATATCTATGTATTCTTTTTCTACGCCTGCTATAATAATCTGTGGATCTCTCAATTTAGGATCTAACACCTCATATTTATTTCCTAATTCTCTGGTCATTTGAGTTTTTAACTTTTCTTTGGACGTATGATCCCCGCAACTAACTAAAATACCACCTTTGCTTATATTTTTAATTGTTTGCACACTTACAGACAATTTAATGGGATCGATTGAATTTCTCATTTCTGTTTTCGTTTCCTGGCTTTTTTGCGATTCATTTTTTGGTTTTAAAATAATTACATCATTATTCTTTTTAACAGTATCACTGTATGACATCTTTATTTCATTTGATATTGACTTTGTGTTTTTGATACTTTCAATAATATCATTCATTTCTTGTATGCTTTTACTTTGTTCTATTATCGTGTTTAGACAGAGATCTAGTTTAGTAGTCATGTTTTCAATTTTTTGAGCTATATTTGTGTCATTACAACATTTACAGACCATTTTAAATCCTTTAACTTCTATTCTTTTAATTTGCTCTTCATCATATCCAATGCATTTTACATGATGCTCACCATCACACAAAAAACATCGCAATGTTTTATCGAGTCTTTTTATATCTCCAGAACAGATATAGCACCTACTTGACGGCATCGCAATTGTCTTACTTGCAACACACTTTTGTCGTTAATATTGACTGTATGTCCTTACACGTTAATACATATTAAAATTGACTTTTCACATAAAACTCTTACTTTATACACTAATAGTTGAAAGAAATATTATATCCTAGGAATCACTTCACATCGACGAACTATGGCAAGTCAATACATTTTTATGTACACATGTGTGACCCAATATAAAACAACGTTTTTACTTATCGATACTACTATTTTGCAGAGCCGATAAAAAATACGTCCTCGCACTACAAGCATAAAACTACTACGTATCATTTGTAATTAGTTCGTCGTAAGGAGAATGAGGTTACCTATTTTTATTTGTTTTTAGGAGATGCAGTGCACCGCCGCAAAGCTATCAAGTGACAGCGGTAAACGGACGCAGGAAACGTCGCAGCCAATTGTATAAGTGTGAGCAGTGCAAGTACAGGACAAAATATAAAGTAGATCTCAAGCAACACTACACCAGCCAGCACTTCAAACTGAAAAAGTTTAAATGTGGGATTTGTTACAGACGATTCGAGACAAAAGAATATCTGGGGTTGCATGTGGAAAATACGCACAGTTCTGTTGGCGGAAAGGAAGACTCGGCACATACAAAAGTACAACAATCAAACTCACTAGATCGAACGAAATCATTTAAATGTTCTCTATATGGTTTCCGAGCAAAACATAAAAAATATTTGACAAGACATACCAAAACTAATCATTTAAAAGAATTTGATTTTAAGTGTGACTCTTGTGACTATCGAACAAACAAAAAAAGTAATTTAAAATTACATATAAAAACTAATCATTTAAAAGAATTTGATTTTAAGTGTGACTCTTGTGACTTTGGAACAAACGACAAAAGTCATTTAAATAGACATATAAAAACTATTCATTTAAAAGAATTTGATTTTAAGTGTGACTCTTGTGACTTTGGAACAAACGGCAAAAGTCATTTAAAACTACATATAAAAACTAATCATTTAAAAGAATTTGATTTTAAGTGTGACTCTTGTGACTTTGGAACAAACAACAAAAGTTATTTAAAAGTACATATAAAAACTAATCATTTAAAAGAATTTGATTTTAAGTGTGACTCTTGTGACTATCGAACAAACAAAAAAAGTCATTTAAAACTACATATAAAAACTAATCATTTAAAAGAATTTGATTTTAAGTGTGACTCTTGTGACTATGGAACAAACAACAAAAGTTATTTAAAAGTACATATAAAAACTAATCATTTAAAAGAATTTGATTTTAAGTGTGACTCTTGTGACTTTGGAACAAACGGCAAAAGTCATTTAAAAGTACATATAAAAACTAATCATTTAAAAGAATTTGATTTTAAGTGTGACTCTTGTGACTATGGAACAAACAACAAAAGTTATTTAAAAGTACATATAAAAACTAATCATTTAAAAGAATTTGATTTTAAGTGTGACTCTTGTGACTATGGAACAAACAACAAAAGTTATTTAAAAGTACATATAAAAACTAATCATTTAAAAGAATTTGATTTTAAGTGTGACTCTTGTGACTTTGGAACAAACAACAAAAGTTATTTAAAAGTACATATAAAAACTAATCATTTAAAAGAATTTGATTTTAAGTGTGACTCTTGTGACTATGGAACAAACGGCAAAAGTCATTTAAAAGTACATATAAAAACTAATCATTTAAAAGAATTTGATTTTAAGTGTGACTCTTGTGACTTTGGAACAAACGGCAAAAGTCATTTAAAACTACATATAAAAACTAATCATTTAAAAGAATTTGATTTTAAGTGTGACTCTTGTGACTATCGAACAAACAGCAAAAGTCATTTAAATAGACATATAAAAACTATTCATTTAAAAGAATTTGATTTTAAGTGTGACTCTTGTAAATATAGAACAAACCAGAAAACTAATTTAAAAGGGCATAGAAAAACTAATCATTAGAAAGGATTTGATTTTAAGTGACTCTTGTGACTTTGTCTGCCGTGTTAACTCAAAAGGGCGTATCTGACACAATTGTAGTTTTGAGATATTTAAGGTTTTACATTTCCATTAGTGTCAATATGATGTAAGGTAGTAGAGTTGAGTTTGGCACGCTATAGTACCTCGTATTATTGTGTTTTATCATAGTCTTGGTTCATTTTAGAGTGGTGAGTTTTGAAAACTGACTTTTGAGAGTTACCCCCTTTATGCTTAACATTGCAGTTCTAATTAGTGTAACAAAATAAGATAGAAAAAGTCGAATTTACTTGAATTAAACTTTATTTTTTACTTAAGCGTTACAGGAATATACTTAATAAAAATTGAGTGAATGAATTACAAGATTACAAGAATTACTCGTCTTCCTGTTCACAATAATTGCCGTCGGGTGTTGCCTGCGATACAGAAAGATGTTCCCAAAACTTTATTCTATTTTCAGGCATAATTGTGCATAATTTTGAAATAATGGCATTTTTTCTCTCCTGCGTAATTCCTCTACAACTTAGTCGATGTTCCGGTTTATTAATACCTTGGTTGGCATATTTAGCGCCAAGAAAATTTAATTCAATGGAAGCATCATTGAAATTGGTTTTGTACCACATAGTCTTCTTACCTTTTAAAAAAGTAATTTCGACCATCTTATTTAAGTATTGTCATGGATTGATTTTTCTTAATTTATACTGCGAGGTACAATCTTCCCAGTTATAAAAATTATGTATTTCCATTCGAATTACATTTACTTTAGAAACTGAATTTTTGACCGCGTCCGAAAAATCTT
The DNA here is from genome assembly GCA_963170755.1 of Amphimallon solstitiale. Classification (NCBI taxonomy): domain Eukaryota; kingdom Metazoa; phylum Arthropoda; class Insecta; order Coleoptera; family Scarabaeidae; genus Amphimallon; species Amphimallon solstitiale. Next base: position 297,946 of record CAUJHA010000194.1, read on the forward strand.
GGAAATCATATACTTTATCCTGAACTTTAAGAGAACGCTCTACTTGGTGATGGAACCAGTCAGCAGCCATGAAGCTGTGTCCTGGTTCAAAATACTCGACTGTTAAAGTTTCAAATGCAACTTCAGATGAATTCATAATATAAATGAAGAAACAATATAAATTCCAGTTCTTGTTCTGGGAGGGGCAATTGTCTAACCAGAGTATCATGTTTTTGGTGTCACGAACTGACAAAAAAATGCATAAAAAGTACTTGCGATATCTTGTTTGGACCTCCCGGATATACTCTCGTGCCAAATGACTGCAGTGGCAACTTTGCTTTTTCCCGTAACGACAAAACTTTCGTTGTATGCTATTATGCGTGGCGTAAATATCACTTCCTTGAAAGTATCGCATCTGGGAAGTATAATTACCTAAAACACAGATAAAATTTTTATTCGTGTAATTCCTAAAACCTCTTATGTATGTATATATAAATACCTTTTCTAGGTCAGCTGAAACAACTAATTTATCAGGATCTTGATTGTTCCCATCATTCTGATACAGCATACGTGCCTCAGTGTACTTTTTCCAATGAATATTAAATGTTGTATGTACATTCGTTACAGTTAACATCCAGAGAGTCTTTCTTGTGTCCAGTATTCTTACCATGTAATGCAAACTTTTCGCATTGCCAACATTCTTCATTGCTTAGTTTCGCAAAAGATATATTTAAACTGTTAAGAACACTTCTATATAAATAATAAGAAATTTCGTAGATAGGATTTTTCTTTTTAAAATCCTCGTACATGGACGTAATTGAAAGGTCACCTGGAAGATAAAGTCTTCGAGGAGCGTGTTCCCTACGGTAATATGCTATTGTTGGATTGAAAGATTGTATGTGGTTAATCAATACGTCTCGGTTAACTGTACGATTAGAGTTTTTACTCCCCCTCTTATCTGGATGAGCAATGAGTGCTTGCTGGTTAGTTTTTGTTAGTACATTGCGAAGAGTCTTGTCATTTGTAGTGTCATAGCCCAAAATTGCAAGATAAAACTTTCTACACACATCTTGTTTTTGACCATGTTCATCCTTAAAGCTGTACAAATATGTTCTCGATCGTCTTGAATTAGGTCGACCTGTAGTGTTCCTCTTTGTAGCAATTTCTGAAACGTTACTTAACATATAATTAGAACGATCAGTTTTATTCATGCTCCAGAACTGCTTGTTAATATCGTTTTGTCTCTCAGCATTAATCTGTTGACGACATTTGCGTTTGCAGTTTGTACTACAAAGTGATTTCACACAGTGCTTTAAAATCTTGTTTTAAATGTTTCCTTTCACTGACGGTTAAGTGATGCTTCTTTCTTTTACGAAGTTCGGCTTTCTTTGTGTAGATACTCGTAGAAGTTAAAATGAATACCTTGTCAACTACCTCATTTAATATTTCTATAGCTATACTGTTAGAATCAGTTATTAAATTAGCTTGCTGAGTTGAACTTTCGTTATTTTGAGCTAAATACGCATCCGCTTCATTTTGTTTTTCTATGGGCTTTGGAATGAGTATAATATTACTTATGATATTTACTTTTGAACTTTTACTTTCTGAGTTTTCACAGTTCGAATAAGAACTACAACTGCTAACGCCTGATGATTTGATAGGAATATAATCGGAATCACTGTAGGAAATACGACGTACTTTTTGTTTTGTTGGAGCTTGTTGTTTAAAATTTGTAATTGCACCGGCAAGTTGTTGATTTAGGGCAAGTGTTAAAATCCGTTTTCCCCTATTCATATTTTAAGGTTATGTTATGTCCGCAAAGTTGCAGGATTTTAAATAGAAACCCCAACTTGTGATACCTATAATATCAATGCTACTTATAACTTCATATACTTTGCGTAGTTACTAATTACAACTTCGCACTGGAAACACTTATTGTTAACAACTAACAATTAAATCGCAAACAAATATGACACCAGCGAAGCTGGAACAGTTTAAAACAACAAAATAGCCGAGAGGGCGCTTAACCATATAATATTAGACCAAACGGGCGAATCTACGTGTGATGTTAGAATAAAAAATCGTATCTACAGAGAATTCCTGCAGATAAGTCTTTTTTTCACTAACATTGTGAGATACGACTTTTTAATTTAACAAACCGGCGCTATTTGCAGATACGCCCAAACGTTTCACTCAGTTTAAAGTTATACATTTTTCATATCCGTCTTTTTTTCTTACCAAAAGGATGGGAAATGGTATATTGTATTTAATAGTGTCATAAACCGAAAAACAAAAATTTTGCAGATACGCCCTTTTGAGTTAACACGGCAGTTGTAGTAATTTAAAAATACATACAAAAACCAATAACATACAAAAGCGAAACATCTTAAAGAATTAGATACCCGTACACAGGATTGCAAACAACCAATTCCAAATCCAGCACCAATCGGATCAGGGATTTCAGTACAAGATGCGCTCAGCCTCATCAAAATACTGGTTTCGTATGTGTTTGAATTAGATAGTGTAAGGTAATACTGATATTGTTTGATATTAAAACTGTAATGAGATGTATAATCATAAATGTATATAATTAATAATCTGGAATTCATTGTAATATTATAACTATATGAAGTAATGAATGACTTACATATTTATATTATATCAGATCTCAGGTTATAGCCAAAAACCGAATTAGTATTTAAAAAATGAGGTGTGGCCACCACACGACTTTCTTATACGTATAAGCGTTTCAAACTGTACAATTTTAAGAATTTTTTTAATACAAAACATTCAAAATCCTATTCTAAGTACTTTCATTGTCTTAATAAATAGCTATAGAATGCATACTTTGCAAGATATTATCAAAAGAGTGCTCCTCGCTAAGAGTAAAAGTGCTACTTCCGGTCCGAATTTTGAAATTTAATATATACAAAAAATATTGAAAATCCAGTTTTAAATACTTTTGTACTCTTGATAAATATATATAGAATGCATAACTTACGACATATTTGCAAAAAATCGCTATTCGACAAGAGTAAAAGTGGTACTTCCGGTCTGAATTTTGAAATTTTTTTTATACAAAAGATATTGAAAATTATGTTTTAAATACTTTTATACCCGTAACGTAATTGTCTAAAAAGCATGACTTGCGAAATATTCGCAAAAAACTGATTTTCGATAAGAGTAAAAGACCTACTTCCGGTAGGAATTTCGAAAAACTTTTTAAATAAAATTATTCTCAATTTTAATTTAAAGTATATATGAATTCTTTATAAATTCGTTTAAACTTAGTAGTTGACGAAATATTGGCAAAATTCGATTTTTTCGCTGAAGTAAACTGCTACTTCCGGTCTACCGATTTTACTGAAAAACTAATCAGATCTCAAGAGGGAGATTATACACGTAAATACAAAATTTGGAATTGATATCTATAGCATTTTGGCCGCTATCGTGGTCACACACACGCACACAATGACACACACACAGACATTTTTTAAAAACCACTTTTTCGGTATCAGGGGACTTCAAAACGTGGACATCTGCAAAAATCTCGAGGTCGAAAATTTTCATCATCACAATACTTCCTTATACTACGTATAAGAAAGTAAAAAAATGAGGTGTGACCACCACACGACTTTCTTATACGTATGAGCGTTTCAAACTATACAATCTTAAGAATTTTTATATACAAAACTTATTCAAAATCCTATTCTAAGTACTTTTATTCTCTTAATAAAGCGCTATAGAATGCATACTTTGCAAGATATTCGATAAAAAAGTGCTACTCGCTAAGAGTAAAAGTGCTACTTCCGGTCCGAATTTTGAAATTTCATGTATACAAAAAATATTGCAAATATAACTCTAAATACTTTTGTACTCTTAATAAATATATATAGAATGCATAATTTACGACATATTTGCCAAAAATCGCTATTCGGTAAGAGTAAAAGTATTACTTCCGGTCCGAATTTTGAAATCTCTTTTATACAAAAGATATTGAAAACTGTGTTTTAAATACTTTTATACACGTAACGTACCTGTCTAAAAAGCTTGACTTGCGAAATATTCCCAAAAAACCGATTTTCGATAAGAGAAAAAGACCTACTTCCGGTAGGAATTTCGAAAAACTTTTTAAATAAAATTGTTCTCAATTTTAATTTTAAGTACATATGAATTCTTTATAAATTTGTATAAACTTAGTATTTGACGAAATATTGGCAAAATTCGATTTTTTCACTGAAGTAAACTGCTACTTCCGGTCTACCGATTTTACTGAAAAACTAATCAGATCTCAAGAGGGAGATTATACACGTAAATACAAAATTTGGAATTGATAGCTACAGCGGTTTGACCGCTATCGTGGTCACACACAGACAGACAGACACACAGACATTTTTTAAAAACCACTTTTTTGGTATCAGGGGACCTCAAAACGTGGACATCTGCAAAAATCTCGAGGTCGAAAATTTTCATCATCACAATACTTCCTTATACTACGTATAAGAAAGTAAAAGAAATCATTGGCTGCGTTCGCCAGAAATAAAACTCTTGCACTGCGGTTGTGATTGGGGTATAAGTCTGATGAACGGCATTCCGCCATATTGTTTATTTTTTGACATCATTCGATCCGCATACGTTTGAAAATAACGTTATAATCATTAATCATATTACGGTATTACTCAAAAAATTAATTTTCCGGAAATTCTGTTTGAAGATAATGTTGTAAATATAGAAGGTATTATCATCTCGCGTTAGATTTAGCAGAACCTATTCATCATGTTGATTGATATACAAGAAAGAAATAGAACTATTAGAAATCAAAATTATTTTGAATTAACTGTTCCGAATTATGCCGATATCAAATTCAAGGAACATTTTAGGATGTCTCGACAAACTTTTCAGATAAAATATATTTCATTTTCGTTTTGATGGTTCATAATATAGATTTCGAAATATTTTTCATCTGCTTAAAAAAAATATATTACTATTTTTTAAATCATAACCAAACATAATAATTCATGTATATCATCTCCGTGTGTGAGATCACACACTTATGTCATTAAATAAATATGAACATGTTGTCATGATTTTAAAATTCAAATGTAATCGTATGCGCTTCTTGATTGCAGCGATAGCAAGCATAAAATACATACGCTTACAAAAATGGCGACCGCTTGCAAACTAATCGCAAATATGTTTGCAGTTAAACCAACCGTTCATCAGAAATATTAACAACTGTTGGCCAGCTGTTAGCAAGCGTTTGCTTCTGGCGAACGCGCTCATTGATATCTGAATATAAAACTATATATAGCAAAACCGGCGAGTCAGTTAATGCACGTAAGCAATTACGTATTTATGACGATTCAGTACAACTTCACAACTTGAAATTTATATGAATTATTTATAATCTACATTTTTGTTTTTAACGAACTATTTTGTTAATATTATAGGTGTTAGTAATTATAGTCTTGTTTAACTTAACAGAGGCACATTATGTAGTTCTTTTAACAAATTATATATATATCTTTTTTTGTATATTGAGAGTAAAATTCGATGTTGTCATTTGCCATTTCTGTTTTCAGTACCGCTAAAGTTGCTAACCTGCTGTCAATGTTAATAACTAGGGCGCGGAATCGAGCGAGCTAAACTACCACGGAGCTACAACCGAGCAAAGAAATAATGTAAACAACTGTGTGTTGTTTACATTATATCTGAATAGCACTAATTCATAGGGCGAACTGCAACATCTGTTTACCCTCGACAAGAGTCCGAGAATCAGAGCAAAAAATGGCAATAAAATAAGGAATTTATGAGTAAAATTCTTTCTACATCGGCGTAGATAGCCTGAGGGGTTTTTAAAATTTATTATATTTACCTTATATTTTGCAAGAGAAATAATGTAAATATGTAGGTATATACTTACTGTTATTTAGTTTCATTAACATACGCGTACATTTTTAGTTATCATTTATTTAGATCTAGAACGTTGTTTATGTTACTTTTCTGATATGAAAATGAATTGTCAGTGATTCCGAAATTTATTACAAAGTCTGTAAAATATCGTTACAGAATGTCTAAATATAGCAAGTTCGTCACTTAGCTTTGCTAAAACATACACAGAAATAGTTTTTATGCAGAGAATTTCGATAGTTTACAAAATTTCGTTAAATGTTTAAATGACGATGCTCGAAGTAGTTCTGAGTGCAAGGAACTAACACAAATCCCAAATTTAAAAAATGAGGTGTGGCCGCCGCACGACTTTCTTATACGTATGAAAGTGTTACTTCCGGTCCGAATTTTGAAATTTCATTTATACAAAAAATATTCTAAATCCAACTCTAAATAGTTTTGTACTCTTCATAAATATGTATAGAATGCATAATTTACGACAAATTTACAAAATATCATTATTCGGTAAGATTAAAAGTGTTAGTTCCGGTTCGAATTTTGATTTTTTTTTTTATACAACAGGTGTCGAAAATTAAGTTCTAAATACTTTTATACTCGTAACGTACCTGTCTAAAGAGCATGACTAGCAAAATATTTGCAAGAAACTGATTTTCGATAAGAGTAAAAAATTTACTTCCGGTAGGAATTTCGAAAAACTTTTTTTTAATAAAGTTGTTCACAATTTCAATTTTAAGTACATATGAATTCTTTATAAATTTGTCTAAACTTAGTAGTTGACGAAATATTGGCAAAATTCGATTTTTTCACTGAAGTAAACTACTACTTTCGGTCTGCAGGTTTTTCTCAAAATCTAATCAGTTCTCAAGAGGGAGATTATATACTAAATGCAAAATTTGGAATAGATAGCTATAGCGGTTTGACCGCTATCGTGGTCACACATAGACAGACACACAGACATTTTTTAAAAACCACTTTTTTGGTATCAGGGGACTTCAAAACCTGGACATCTGCAAAAAACTCGAAGTCGAAAATTTACATCATCACAATTGAAATCAGTTGTTATTCCTTCAGGAACACTTTGGAAATTTGCCTAAACTAATCACATATTTTGAAAATCGAATCTCAAATTAAAAAATGGATTAACCACATTAGATGTGGCTATTAATAATTCCAAGTGACTTCGAATGTGGCCTTCGGCAAAAGTTAGACGCAGTTTTTAATAGAAATCCAGATTTAATAATATTGCGGCAATTAATTGTGTATGCTAAATAGGCTGAAATAAAAGAATATTTTCAGTACGCACATATAACCAGTTGCGATGTAGAAAGGACGTTTTCTATCTACAAGGATTTACTTAATTCAAAGAGAACAACTCTTACAGAAGAGGAAATGAACAAATAATAAGGTATTTTGTATTTTACAGATCACCAGCCACTTGTTATCCAATTATATAAATAAAATTAAAACCTCTTTAAAAATACAACATTTCAATAGTGCGCCCATGGGCGATGAGTCATAGCTCTCTCGATTCCGCGCCCTATTAATAACGTTTTTGACAGAGTTAGTGAAGCATAAAATATTAGTAAGGTGACTGTAAGTCGAATTGGGCACTGCATCAAGAATGAGCAGCCAATACTTAACCCTAAAAGAAAATAAGTTACGGAAATTTCTAGAACTAGTGAAGTAGGTATAAGGGGTACAATATATGAAATGTATAAAAAAGAAGCAGCACATAATTCATCGTTCTGTAATAAAAGAACTTAAAAAAAGAGACATTTTTAAAGGTGGTTTAACATCATTAAATATTATATTAAAGAAAATTGGTTTTCGATGGCTGAAAGATAGTCCTAGAACTGTTCTTATGGAATTACCTCACATCGTATTTTCAAGATTTACTTTTTTAGAGATCCGAAGAATTCGAATTCATGGCAAGATGGTAATAAGAAAAGTGTGAAATCACTGAAAACAGATGGGACCCATTATACGAGGGCGTATTTTTATGTTATCTACCTAGCCATGAAACAAAAGAGTGACGATGTCAAACAAATTATTGAAAAATTGCTGTCACTGTTAGAAGTACATGTGCTAAGTTGTGTTTAGTTTATGCTGTGTATAGAGATTTGAGACGGTCCATTTCTCGATAAAATGAGTGAAACTAAAGTTGAACATCGCAGCGTAATAAAGTTCGTGACAAAGGAAGGCAATGGTCCAAAAGCAATTCATGAAAGAATGGTTGCTGTATATGTGGAAGATACACCATCTTATTTCCAAGTAAAATATTGGTCTAAACTCTTTCGTTGGGGCCGAGAGTCAATCAATGATGACCCAAAGTCCGGACGACCTGTTGAAGCTCGAACTGAAAACATTTTGCGAAAAGTCGAAAATTTGGTACTGAAAGATCGGCGTGTAAAGATCTCTGTCATTGCCAATGAAGTCTGTATATCCGAAACAAATGTTCTCAAAATTTTGCATGACGATTTGGGCATGAAGAAGGTGTCTGCGCGGTGGATACCCAGGTTGCTTACACCTGAAGTGGAATGAAACAAGTGGTTGGTGATTATACTAGGGTAACAAGCAATTCGAAAACATTAATTGACCTAGTTATAACAAATGAATGGAATGCGACGGTAGAAATTTGCGATTGCACCACGAAACATTATTATTAAAGTTTACAAACAGCGATTCGATAGATATGATTCAGCGCAGAAAAATATTAGACAAAAGTGCTTATACAGATTATGACTTGCGAAACATGCTGATGCTACGTAATTGGAAACAGATCGATAAATATAATTTACAAAATCGGACATTGTCACTAGTAAATGAACTAAATGCAAGTTATTACAACATTGTCAACAATAAAACAATTGCTGTGGGTCAGGGTAACCCATGGTTTAATCATGAATTAAAATCATTGCAGAAACAAAGGAACGCATTATACAGAGTAGCAAAGAATAGCAATAGTAAGGACGACTGGAGTAATTACACAAACATGAAGAACTACTACAATAGACATATAAAATTAAGTAAGAATATTTATTATGAGAGGCAAATTGATGAAACAAGGGGCGATGCAAAAAGAATGTGGAAAAAACTTAAAGCATCAATCACGGTTACTAGCGAGAGAAAGCCTGAATATATTGATTTTCCATCGAGCAGGGAATGTGAAGCAAAGAAAATTGCAGAGAAGTTTAATGCGTATTTCATCGAAAGCATCAGGGAAATACATGACAATATCGAAGTAATTGTAGAGAACGTAAATATGGATGACTGTCGCGGTGGAGATACAAACATATTGTACACTTTTGAACCGCTTGAAATGGGGCAGCTACGAAAAATTGTGGAATCACTTAAGAGAAAGTCAACAACTGATGGTATTGATACAAAAGTTATTAGCGACGCATTTCCGATTATTGGACATACGCTGTTGGGAATAATGAATGAGTCGTTCAAGACAGGCGTGTTTCCGGATGTTTGGAAAACCACTACGATAATACCGATTCCAAAGATCAACGGCACCAAGAACTGCTCCGATTTTAGACCGATCAACATGTTGACAACATTAGAAAAAATCATAGAATATGCAGCAAAAGAACAATTAGAATACTTTCTGGAAAAAAATTGCGTGTTGGTGGATGTGCAGTCCGGCTTCAGGAGGAATCACTCATGTGAAACAGCATTAAATTTAGTAATAGGTAACTGGAAGGAAGAGATAAACCGTGATAACAAAGTTGTGGCAGTTTTCTTGGATTTGAAAGGGGCTTTTGAGACACTTGACCGAACGAAGTTAATACAAAAGTTAAGTAAATATGGAATAAGAGGTATGGCTTTGGAATGGATAAAGGATTATTTAACAGATAGGAAACAAAAAACTAGGTACGACGATGAAGAGTCAAAAGCTGAGGAGGTCTCCCTAGGAGTCCCTCAAGGATCAATTCTAGGACCACTTCTCTTCATCCTTTACATAAACGACGTGATAAGTGCGACTAAGGACTGCAAGATTAACCTGTTTGCGGATGATACGCTAATAAGTGTTGCAGATAGGGATGTTGATTCAGCAATAAAAAAAGATAAACTGTGAACTTGAAGGTGTTAGCAAATGGTTAAAAATTAATAAACTAAAGTTGAATACGTCGAAAACACAAGCTATGCTTATCTACAGCAGTGTGATAAATGACACTAATGAATCAGTGGTAATTGATAATGAAATTATTGAATGGGTAAATGAGATTAAATATCTCAGTGTGATAATTGACAATAAATTAACATTTTCTAGAAATATTGACTATATAGAAAACAAAGTTGCAAAAAAAATAGGTTTTTTGCGTAGGATAAGTGCTAAATTAAGTTTATGGGCTAGAATCTATGTTTGTAAAACAATCATTGCCCCACACTTTGATTATTGTTCCACAATTCTATTTCTAGCCGAAGATGGGGATATATATAAATTACAGATGTGATATATAGTGTAAAATAGAGAAGCAAGGTTGGCAGTAACCTGCAGCACAGTATATAGCTATGTAATAGAAACAGTAGTTTCTCTCGAGGGAAATAATTGTCCTCGTACCGACGACCTTGAACCGACGCGTGCGTGAAAATTTCAGAATGCGCAGTAGTCAGCCATCAGCTGTTGACTCGGCGGGATTATTTGATGCGACTGCTGGGCATGCGATTTGTGAATGGCCGTTAATATAAGTTATGCTGTACACCAATTATACAAAATGTTTGACAAACAATTTATTATGAACACTAATTTTACAAATTAATGGGTAGTTGTACACAGATTAAACAAGGCATTTGTAAAACTAAATTATACATTCTTTTGGCATTTATAATTAACGTCAAATGAATTTATTAACACATTAATTTAGAATTTGTCTTTAAAATGTGTGTCAAAAAGTTTTGTTTGATTATTGTGCATTTCCTTGAAACATTTCCATATAATTTAATGGATGCTGACGTACTTCCAACATTTTTGACAAACAAATTGTTTTTTATAATTAGTGTGCACGCAGCATAACGTTTTATCAATAATTGTAGTGTTTCGTTTCGCGAATACTTGGAACAAAAATGCCCCATTATTGTTGTGCACCTCGGTGCAAGAATAGTTCGAACAATTCTAAATGAAGCTTTTTCAGGTTTCCGAAAGAACCAATGCGGTAAAATCCCCAGGCGCATTAAAATGTCCTCAACTGTTAAAATGTGCATATTGTGTATTGTAGTTGTGAATAATTACTCAAACTTCATGACAAATTCACCACCACCAACGCAAAATTTAATTTTCGAAGATTGATTACCGACAATGGGAAAATATAACTGAACAAAATGCCTTCACTTATTTTATAGGTTATTTGGGACACAAATGTTTTGAAAAGCATAGTTTAAAACACAAGAAATGAATGAATTCAAATTTTACACTTATTTTAAGGCATGTCCAAACTTTGTGAAACAGCTTTACTAATTTGGCAACGCCCGACCATAATTTCAGTATACCTATATATAAATACCGCATTAGGAAAAAGCCTTCTGTGAATTTTTTTCTTCATTTTCCTTCGAACCAAATGTTAGCTTTAAATTAAAACAGAAGTTGGAGGAGATATCATATAAACATCCCTGCGAAAATTGTCCTACTGAATTTTTGATAAAGCTATTTATTCGTGTAAGAATTTTTTATACTTTGAAATTTTGCAATAGAAATTTCAAAGTTAGTGGCAATTCAAATAAAATAACAATTTTGCAACACCATTGATGAATTGTGTCAAGAAATTTAAGTAATCTTTAGGTTAGAGGAGCCTTTTTTTGTGTTGTACGTATAATGTATTACATTTTAAATGCGTGTGTAATATGTACTTAATAAAAAGCAGTGTTTTATCATCGTTTTTTGTATTATTGATATAGCTTTTTCATAATTTTAAAAATAGATTAACATAATTATCTCATAAACGATTTGGTTCTGCGTCACTGGCTTATTCCTGAATAGAAAAATTTACTACGCCTCTGGTTGCAATATGATGATATTTACGCAAGTCTCATATTATTTTCAAATTTACAGACAGAAAACAATAAAAAAAAGCGATACAGGATGAAATTCAATCACTTATATTAAATAAAACTTGGTCATTAGTAAAAAAGGCCAGAAAATAAAATATTATTGATAATAAATTGATTTTTACAGCTAAATCTGATGAACATGGTAATATAGTCAAATAGAAAGCTCGGTTGATAGCAGCCAGCAATATCTATCAGACTATAAAGAACCTTTTGCCCCATTAACAAAGATTGAAATTTTTAGATTCTTCTTAGCGTTTGCTAATCAGTCTAAATTGTTAGTTCATCATATAGATGTAAAAATTGCATTTTTAAACGGAAATTTATATGAAAGTACCTGAAAGAATAAAAAAAATGACGTAGTATGTAAACTACATAAGTCATTATATGGTTTAAAACAATCTTCAAGGTGCTGGTTGACCGTTTTGACAAAATGCTAAAAGAAGTAAATCTAATAAATAAAAAAAAAACACACACACAAGTAGATCATTGTTTATACTATTTGGATAAGGGAAATGTAAAAAAATATTACATATATTATATTATTTGTAGCTGATGTATTGAGAGCAACGCAATACATACATGAAAAGCTTTAAACGTTATCTTAAGCAACACTTTTCAGTGGTAGATTCAGAAGAAGTAAATATATTCTTAGGAATAAAATTTATGAGAGCTGAAACAAAAATAAGCTTAGATCAACGTTTATATTTAAAAAGGATTTTTAATAAATTTAATATGTTAGAGTGTAATCTAGTAAGATACACCTCTTGCAGCTAAATTAAATTATCATGCATTAAACTCAGATATTCATTTTGATGCATTCTGTAAAAATTTAATTGGATGTTTGATGTTATGCACACGTTCAGATCTTTATGTTGCTATTAATATATTAAGCCGTTACCAAAAGAAAAATATGGAATTTTGGAGATATTTTAAAAAGGTATTAAGATATATAAAGAGCAAATTAATCTCAAGTTAATATATAAAAGAGGTAAATATAATATCATTATTGGCTATACAGATGCAGATTGGGGAACTGATGAAAATGAGAGAAAGAGTACAACGGGCAGTTTTTCATTAGTGTAATATTACATAAACGACGTGATAAGTGCGACTAAGGACTGCAAGATTAACCTGTTTGCGGATGATACGCTAATAAATGTTGCAGATAGGGATGTTGATTCAGCAATAAAAAAAGATAAACTGTGAACTTGAAGGTGTTAGCAAATGGTTAAAAATTAATAAACTAAAGTTGAATACGTCGAAAACACAAGCTATGCTTATCTACAGCAGTGTGATAAATGACACTAGTGAATCAGTGGTAATTGATAATGAAATTATTGAATGGGTAAATGAGATTAAATATCTCAGTGTGTTAATTGACAATAAATTAACATTTTCTAGAAATATTGACTATATAGAAAAGAAAGTTGCAAAAAAAAATAGGTTTTTTGGGTAGGATAAGTGCTAAATTAAGTTTATGGGCTAGAATCTATGTTTGTAAAACAATCATTGCCCCACACTTTGATTATTGTTCCACAATTCTATTTCTAGCCAAAGATGGGGATATATATAGATTACAGATGTTATATATAGTGTAAAATAGAGAAGCAAGGTTGGCAGTAACCTGCAGCACAGTATATACAATGATCTAATACTATTATACTACTAGATGCACTGTACGCTATGTCTTGCTGATTAGGAAGTGACCCACACCATAGGAGAAAGAAGGAAAATATATGAGCTTCGAAAGTTTGACAAGGATGAACAAAATTGACCGTTTTATGTGGGCAAAATTCAAATATGTTGCTATAGCTTGTAATGGCTTATAATGTTTAAAAGTATTATTTTGATAAAAATATGCTATATTAAGAGGAAAGTAAAGGTATTGCAACTTTAATAATCAAAAAGATAAATAATTAAATATATATTATTAATATGGTATTAAATATATTCTGTTTAATAACATTTTAAAGGTATCTATGCTAGTTGCCATTCTTCATTAAGGAAAGAAAATTAATTAAATATGACTTTTAATGACTATTAGATAACTATATGATTTTGTTCTTCTAATAATACCTATTTTAGCATGTTTGATGATCATTCAGTTTTTATTTAAAACAGTAGTATTAGAAAAATATTTTAAAAATCACTACACATATCAGTTGGAAATTTTGAATTGACCACTACAATTTTTCAAAATATTATGTTCTGAAAAAATAAATATAGAAATTGGCAGCTTTTCTTAGGTGTTCCTTACAACTTCTGATATATTCAAAATAAAAGACAATTAATGCTTAATTTTTTATTAAAATATATGTACATATAATTAATATGGATTAACAAATACGTAAATGGTAAATATGTGATCGAAGAAAAATGGAGAAAGAAATATTAAAAATACATAAAGCTAGAATAACAACTTGTATTATTTCGTGAGGTGTTTTTTCTGTGACTAATTCAAATACTTCAACATTAGTTACATTTGGGGATTCTGAGCTATAAGGTAAATAGAACATTAAAAATATCTAGGTAGAATAATAACTACAAATAGAAATCTTACTTTAACAGTTCTTTGCTTGGTGCATCAGTAATTTTTAATCGTTGAGATCTGCTATTACAGGGAATTTTTCTCAAGTGAGCAGGAAAATTGAAAATACTTTGAATTGCATTTTGGGGCAAATATTTTCTTCCATAACTTATAACAAAATCTTCAGGAGCAAAATGCTCTGAACACAATCTTGAATATTTTGATGGCTTAAAATCCTTTCGTTTAGTACAAATTATCCACTGCTTGCATAGTACTTGATTAGATTGAAAACTATATAATTTTTTATATCAAATCTACAAATCATGTATTTTATTAAGAATAGTTAACCTGTGAAATGATACGTTCATTCCCTTTTCTGCCCTATTAGTACAACCATACGCTGCACATGACATTACCATTGTGTCTTAAATATGTGACTCCAAGCCAGAGTTGCCAGATTTACCGATTTTTCGGTAGATCTACCGATTTTATAGTTGTCTTACCGAAATACCGATTAAATATAAGATTCTACCGAAAAGTTACCTGTAATTTAATCATTGCCAGAATTTCCTCAAAATTTCTCTCAGTGAAACAAAAAATTAAAAACATTCAACTTTCTGTCTATTTATGGCGCCCTCTATAAGTCAATAGCAAACTATATTCATAGATAGGTAATACTACTCTGTAATTCCCATGGTACGCATCGGTTTCTACATTTTACCAACTTTTTAAACAAATGCACGGGACTTTTTTTAAATTTCTTAATCGTTAATCGGTAAAACCCCGGAAAAAATACGTAGCCCGAGGCTATAAATGGGGGTAAACAATTTTTCGCGTCACTTCAACAGTGAACTTCTTGGTTTCAATTTGATTTTGAAGCAAAGCGTGTAAAATGAGTGATTCCCCAAGTGATAGTGGAGGTGAAGGTACAAGTGCGGGTACAATTAAAAAGAAGAAATACGAACAGCGGTATAAAAGAAACTGGGAAGAATTACCACAATTTAAAGGCTGGTTAATTGCAAGTAAAAAAGGAAACCATTTTGGAAAATGTAAATGTTGTGATAAACATATCAACATTTCCTCCGGAAAAGACGCATTGATTAAACACAGCATCGGGCAGTTTCATCAGAAAAAAGCTAAAACTATTTCAAAACAGACAACATTAACAAGTTTCGCAACTGGAGGGGAAACTAAGAAATTAGATGATAATATCAAAGAAGGTAAGTTTAAAAATTGTTTCCAATAATAATTAATTTTGATTTTTCCGAATTTATAGCATAATGTTCTTTTTTTTTATTTTAAGGTGAAATCCGATTGAGTGCTTTTCTAGCAGAACACAATCTGCCATTTTCGATAATGGATCATTTAGTCAAGACAATTGCCAAAGTTTGTCACGAGTCCAACATCGCGAAAGGTTTGGCATGTGGAAGAACCAAATCAACCTCCATTGTGAAAAACGTGCTAGGGCAAGACAGCTTTAGATCCCTGTGTACTGAGCTCCAGTCGAAAAAATTCTCGTTAATTGTAGATGAATCCACCGACAGGACGGTTGAAAAACATCTCTGTTTAATAGTGAGACACCTAGATAATAATACTTATAGAGTTAAGGACGACTTACTTGGCATGATAAAACTTTCAGGAGCTGATTCTACTACTTTGTACAATCATATTACAACTTTTTTTCAAAATAACAATATTCCTTATAAAGAAAATTTACTAGGATTCGCTTCTGACGGTGCAAATGTTATGATGGGAGAGCATCATTCTTTAATGAGTCTGTTAAGGAATGATGTCCCATCTTTATTTGTTATGAAGTGTATTTGCCACTCGTTCCATTTATGTGCTTCCTACGCCTGCCACAAATTGCCAAGATTTGTGGAAGATTTAACTCGGGATATATACAACTATTTTGGTTCTAGCCCAAAAAGAGTATCTGAATTTTCCGAATTTCAAAATTTTTGTAATGTAAAAATACACAAAATTTTGCATCCTTCACAAACGCGTTGGCTATCGGTTCATTCTGTCGTTTCAAGAATTTTAGAGCAGTATCGTCCTTTGCAATTATACTTTACGGATGCTGTTGCCCAAAACGATATTTTGGCAGCAGAAAATATATTAACAAAATTGAATGACCCAACTGTTAAATTATTTTTCCAATTTCTTGATTTTGTATTGCCTTTTTTTAATAATTTGAACCAAAATATGCAATCGGAATCGCCAAGGGTTCACGTAATATACAGAAATGTTTGTAATGTTTTAAAAACCATCTTTGATTGTTTTATCAAACGAGATTATTTACCCAATACGCCAATTGAAAATATTAATTTTAAAGATCCAGGTAACTATGTTCCTATTGAGGAAATATATTTTGGTGGGAATGTCTTGAAAACTATTTCTGAGTCAAGACTTTCTGCAGAACAGTTGCAGTTTTTTAGAGTTCGTTGCTTAGATTTTTATGTGGAGGCTTGTTCACAAATTGTTCAACGGTTTCCATTAAAAAATAATTCTTTGAAATTATTAGAGTTTCTTGATCCTGAAGTTGTTAAATCTGGGTCCATTTCATCAATTTCGACTATAGCTGTTAAATTTTCGAATTATCTTGACACGTCAAATATCCAGCCATTAGATAATGAATGGCGTTTATTAAGAAACACTGAAGAAGTGAAATCGCTAAGTAGTGACGTATGTACTTTTTGGCAAGAAGTCGAAAAACTTAAACAGGGTGATGAAACGCCGATGTTTCCCACTCTAACTAAATTTGTTTTCAAAATTCTGTGCCTTCCCCACTCCTCAGCAACAGTGGAAAGGGTATTTTCTGCAGTAAATTTAATGAAAACTAAAGTGAGAAATAAATTGAACAGTGACACAATCTGTGCATTACTTCACACTAAAAGATTAATTTCAGATAGCGCCAAAAATAATTGTTTTGAATTTTCAATTGACAAGAAATTGATAAACAGTATGACTTCTAAAAATTTATATCCTGATCAGTTTGACCAATAATTTTCAATATATGTATATATCTTTAAATTTGACTACTTGTAAGTTTCTAGTACCTAAATACATGCCTACATAATTTTATACATATAACGTATCTACTTAGGTCATACATTTGTTTTACATTGTGTGTACATATTATTTAGTTTAGTATATTAGGTAGTAGGTATCATATTTATTTCCTAACTGATTATTTTAAGCGTTAAGTATGTACCAATACTTATTTATAAGTAAGTAAGTTAAGTATGTATCAAGTACGTATTAATAAAAATATGTTTTTGTTTGTTTAATTATGTTACTTGAATAAAAATCTAAATCTACCGAATTTTAACGAAATCTCCCGAAAAGTTACGACTCCTTCTACCGATAAAATATGCACTTCATCTGGCAACACTGCTCCAAGCACTGCGAAGCTGGTATATATAATATTCAACAATTTAAAATATTTATTATTAATTTTGTTACTGATAATAGCACTTTTAACCAAATATATTACACTAAATCCATGAGAACAACACTGTTAAATTATAAGCTGAAGTTAACATTTGCCAATATTCTTGATGATTCTCAATTTATATACATTACCTATATCAAATAAAAATGAAATTCTTAAAATGTGTCTAATTACAATCACAATTTTATAAATAAAAATAGTTGATTGAATCATCATGAATCCACAGTTGTCTTTATACTCGTATTTCTTTAAATAAAAATAAAGTCCGTGGTGTATGAAATAAAATCAATACTAGAAGAAATCTATTAATAAAATACATAATCCAAATTACCAAAAAGACAAATAAATATGTATAAATCAACAAAATTGAGAAAGTTTATATACAAAACCATGCGATATCGCCATGTTTTGCCCACAACTAACGGTTTTGTATATCTGTCTCCTTTGTATGTAGAGGTCAATTCCTCTCTCTCTACAGTCCATCTAGTAGTTCTATATTATTAGATCATTGAGTATATAGCTATGTAATAGAAACAGTCAGTGTTGCCACCATCAACTTCGTTTCTTGTACTAGATTGTCGGTATATATCGTACTAAATCGAACATTTTCGTACTAAAAAGCCTATGCATTATTTTCAAGCGCGAAATTCAAATTATATTTTAGGGGTATTGGATAAACACAAGAATATGCTACAAACTGTTTCAAAATTTATTATACAAATACACAAAATAAATTTTTGGTTTACACATGCGCTTTTATTTAACAACATAGTAAATTTTTTAAGACTTTTTGAAAGTTTTAATTATTGTCGGCTTTCCAACGCATTCGCATCAAACTTTCAGTAGGTGTCCATGAGTAGCATTTGTTGCCACTTAACAAGTCTTTTGAATGCAAAATTGATTCACAAGTATCAACTAACAGTTTGTTTCTCACCTTAGTTTTTAATAAATTCAGCTGCGAAAACACTCTTTCTGCAGCAGCTGAAGAATGAGGTAAACATAAAATTACTTTAATTAATTTTGATAAATGGGGAAAGAGAGGATCATCACAACTATTTTTCAAACTGAAAATTTTAACCCAAAATTCTTCAATTTCATTAGTTTCATATTTTTTTAATTCATCAATATCAGGTATCAATCGCCATTCCATATCTAACGCCTGAATATCGTTAACAATTTCGGGAAAATATTTATGGGCAGTTACACAAATACTTGGTACTTCGCCAGATAGCGTAGTTGCTGGTGTAAAATTTGATATAAATTTTAAAAGCGGATCATTAAATTTAAAACGGGACTTTATTTGTTCTGCCAATTCAACATAAAAATGTAGAGCTTTTATTTTAAAATTCTGAATCTCTACGTTATTGTTATGAATATTAATATTTGAAAGAATAACTGCCACTTGTGCCCCGAAATAAACTGAATCTAGAGCAATAAAATTTCTTGGATTGCTTGGATTAATATGATCTAAAGCATTTTTACTTAAAATCTCTTTAGTAATAAAATTTCTCAAGATAGTTTTATAAAGACTACCTACCCTATCACTTAGCAGGTGTATTTTGCAATGTTCACTTTGAAATTCTAAATTCATTTTATTTACAATATCCAGTATATATGACAAAAAACTAAAATATAATTTAAATTCAATGCTATGAAGATTATTTAAAATTGTATGTGTGCTCTGTAGGTTTTCTGACAGAACTGCATCTTGGAAAACTAAAATCAGAGTATTCCAATTTTTCAGAATACGATTCACAACAGCCTGGAAAATATTATGGAATAAACATTGTTTTTATTGAAAATACAGATATTACCTCTAAGCTTAACCATCTTGTTTGGGCAGGTCTCAACATTTTCTGAGGCTTGTCTTGAAGGAAAGCCTGGCATTCTGTCAAGAACTTACAGCGACTGGAGCTGTTTGAAAAAAAGTTATAGATTCCTCTTGCAAAATCTTCAACATCTTTAGGTAATTTATTAGCTGCTGCTGAAGCACACAAGTGAATACTGTGACATACACAGCCTAGAACAAAAAGATTGGGTACTTGCTGTCTAAACCTGGTTTGGACACCAGTAATATTTCCCATCATAACATGTGCATTGTCCGCTGCTAGACCTACAAGTTTCTCAATTGGTAAATTATGCTTCTGCAAATGTCCTATAATAGCTTCGTAAATAGTTTCTGCATTACCATTTTTCAATTCAATAAGTCCCAAAAAACGATCTTTCACGCGATTTCTACTGGCGTCAAAAAACCTTATAACTACTGCTAATGATTTACAAGTACTTATATCAGTAGTCTCATCTATTATAAGGGAATATCCCTCACACAACTGAATTTGATTTTCTAAAAATTGTAAAGCTTCCGCTGTAAAGCAGTTTTTGGTAATTAATGTTGCCTTTGTCCTTGCAATATTAATAGATTTTGCTATACTTGAGTCAACACAGACAGACTGTATTAACTTTGGTAGGTGATCCATTATGATGAAAGGTAAATTATGTTCATGAAGAAACATTACACATTTTAATTCAGCTTCTCTGAACTGTTTTGCAAATTGTGCAGCTTTTGTATTTTCATTTAGCATATCATCAATTTTAAGAGTTCTTTTAGCTTTATTAAAATTAATTTGATGAAATGCTGTGTTTCCATGTCGTTGGACATGGCTTAAACCTCCAACTATTTTTTTATCACATACTCTGCATAAAATTTCATTATTATTTATTTCTTTCAACCATGAAAATTTTTCTTTCCAATCTAACTTGAATTTTTGTTTATACAACTTCTTTTTCTTGTTTATGCATTCTTTACTCACATAGCTGTTGTCATTACTCTGTTCTTCCACATATTCCTCTTCATATGCATCGTGTATGCATGTGATTCCTCAGAATTATTAACTTCCATACACGGATTATCGGATGGTTCACTTAAATCAGGGGTTTTGCCGCCTAATCTACCTATGTACGCCATTATTCGATGGCGCCACGGTGTTAGAAACAAGAGACCTATAAGTAAATTTGAATCATGACTTAAACCGAATAACTAAGATGTCGCAACTATAGCGCTGTCACTTTATGGAAACGCGTAGAACGTTAACCAACAAATTTGTGTGTGTTGCTAAACATTATTTTTCTTATTACTACTTAGTTAGCGGTGTTATAATCGTACCGTAAGTTCTGTAAAGAGTAATATGATAATTTTATTAAGTTGACATAATGCCTTTTTAGACTTAAAGGATGGATAGATGCTGGTGCATTGTGTGTGGGGCGTACAAGCAAGAGCGATGCATATTTTCCGAGAATGCGAACACTAACTAACTAACGGCACTAATAGTTGACATATAACCCGAAGGTGAGCTGGAGATTTTTTTGTTTGTAGTTCTGATTCCAAGTGCAACAAGGACCACCTGGTTGTAGCAAGGATTTTGTTGGTTTACGATTACACCAATTAAAGTTTAAATGACAATTAAGTAAGTAATTGGCAATTATTAGGAGTATAATATAAGTGGGAATAATTGTGGTTGAGGTGTCAGGCGATTTTTGACAAAATGATTAGTGTACATTATAAAGGACCTCTAATTGAACAACTTTTTCTTATAAAATTATCAATGCAAATGCAGGGAAATGGAGATAAAAAATAAATTTAGTACTCACCGAGTCAACCTTGCAGGTTACATCCCATGTGAGATATCCCATATAGAGCATTGAAATAATGAAAATCACAATAAATAACGTCTATTTAAGCTCACAACACAACAATTACTTTTGATTTCCACGTTTTTAGATTGAATGTTAGCAAAATTGTAAATACGAGATCACATGATATCAGCTGTTTTTGTTGACATTTGATGGTGCTTTTAAAATCGCAGAAGTCATAAGAAAACATACAAATTGACCTAAATTGTGTGTGATTATGTGAAATAAACATCAATTATCGTGATTTTCATCATTTCAATGATCTATATGGGATACCTTAGATGAGATGTAACCTGCAAAATTTACTCGGTCAGTATCTAATTCATTTTTTATCTCCATTTCTCTATGTTTGCATTGATAATTTTATAAGAAAAAGTTGTTCAATTAGAGGTCCTCTATAAGGTACAGTAGTCGCCCGACACCTCAACTGCAGTTTAACCCTATGGGTGTATAAGAAAGCCTTTAAAGTACACGAAAAACTTACTACTTGTTTTTAAGTTTCTATATTGTTTTTTCACAAGTAATCAATCGATGTTTAGCAGTGTTAATAGAAACTTCAGATTTCTTGGTACAGACGCATTTATGGTCTTTCCTAATGATTTTCCTGTGCAGTTTCCTATAATGAAAACGTGCCTTTATACTATCGTTGATATTTGTTAGTATACAGTTGTAATTATTATATTTTATTATTCAGGAGCGAAACTTGACAACAGCAAATGGGCATGAAACCTGTGCTAGATGCCAGTACAACATGCAATAAGAAACTTTGCAGCCTACATTTTGACACAACATGCTATGCACACCCTCATTCAGTACGCCTCAACAGAAATGCAGTGCCGACACTCCATCCCATGAGGCCACCCACGGAGATTAAGGCAGCCATATCATTGGAAGTCTCATTTGTTTTACGACAACAATAAATTAATCATTAGTTATTGCAGGTTTAAGTTTTTTGTTTTCTTCTATAGCCATGTAATTAACATTATTTAGTTTTTAAGCCCTAATTGTCACTCTTTTAATTATATATTTATGAAAAGACGTCTACTAAATTTGTTAGGTATCCTTATGTATCCATATTTTTATTTATGTCGCCTTATTTTATTTCATCATTTATGTAATACAAGATTTTGTAAATGGTGGTAGTAAACATGGGTTTAAGTCATTGTGTATCTATCGGGTTTAATTACATACTTTGTAGTATTTTGAGTAGGTACTTTTTCAACAGCAATTCTATCTTATTGTAAAAACTATCTTTGTAGTAGTATATTTTGAACACTTGTGAAATATAGAAATAATAATATAATAAAACACCTTTTTCACAAAAAAATGTTTAATAACTAGATGTCACATTTCGTGTGCACTGCACACATCATCAGTAGTAACTGTTATTACTGACGATGTATGTAGTGCACACGAAATGTGACATCTAGTTATTAAACTATTTTTTGTGAAAAAGGTGTTTTATTGTATTACTAAAAGTATGTTTGTTAGTCGAATATTCTACTTTTGGTAGATTATGCTATTGTTCGTTACTTTATTTTTGTACTGGTAATTTAACTAAAACATACGTGTTAGATGTTACTTATTAATAATCATAAGTGTACTTTGTACCTTTTCTACGTAACGATATTAAAGTGTAATTATTTAAGTAATTCTTTTCTTTAAAACGTTATTGTGTGGTTACAGCATTGTAATTGAATATCGTACTGTATACTGTTTTCCTTAGAAATGATTCCTCACTACTACGAGAACTACTTACAGTGTTGTAATCATGTACCGCGAGATAAAAAATTATATTGATAAAGATTTGTCATGGAATGTAAAACGTCTGTCTTAAGTTATACCATTAAGTGTCATACTGTAAATATTTGTCATTATATTTTCTCTTATAATGACAGTATGACACTTAATGATATAACTTAAGACAGACGTTTTACATTCCATGACAAATCTTTATCAATATAATTTTTTATCTCGCAGTATTAAACCCTTTATTTTGAATTTCCCGCTACCAAATACATTTGAATCGCCCGCTATTTGTTTAGTGATATTGAAAACTGTAATTTTTTGATGTCAGCGCCGTCTATAATTGGCGTACAACAATACAAAGCGCGGATAAAAATTTTGGCTTGGCTGCGCCATCTCATTCTAATCTGTGCTTCCATATGATTTTGTGTTTCTATAAGCTGTTTTGGTGATGATTGAGCGTGTGATATGTTTTGCGTGCGTATAATGAATCTGTGTAGAAATATATGTTTTTATTTAGTAATCATTAAAATACTAACCAAACTATTACTTATCCATTTTGCTTTGCTGTACTACCGCACTCTGACTATAGATCACATATACATATAGGATAAACCGTTACTTCTGTTTGTTTGCTTTTAAAAAATGACATGACACAAAACAGTGTACAACTTCAGAATTAAGAACGTACTAGATATTTGACCGGCGTATTAACGTATCAAATTATATCAAAACGTACTAATGTACTAATTCTATTACGAACGTACTAAAGATGGCAACACTGGAAACAGTAGTTTCTCTCGAGGGAAATAATTGGCCCCCTACCGACGACCTTGAACCGACGCGTGCGTGAAAATTTCAGAATGCGCAGTAGTCAGCCATCAGCTGTTGAGTCGGCAGGATTATTTGATCCGACTACTGGGCATGCGATTTGTGAATGGCCGTTAATATAAGTTATGCTGTACACCAATTATACAAAATGTTTGACAAACAATTTATTATGAACACTAATTTTACAAATTAATGGGTAGCTGTACACAGATTAAACAAGGCATTTGTAAAACTAAATTATACATTCTTTTGGCATTTATAATTAACGTCAAATAAATTTATTAACACATTATTAATTTAGAATTTGTGTTTAAAATGTGTGTCAAAATTTTTTGTTTGATTATTGTGCATTTCCTTGAAACATTTCCATATAATTTAATGGATGCTGACGTACTTCCAACATTTTTGACAAACAAATTGTTTTTTATAATTAGTGTGCACGCAGCATAACGTTTTATCAATAATTGTAGTGTTTCGTTTCGCGAATACTTGGAACAAAAATGCCCCATTATTGTTGTGCACCTCGGTGCAAGAATAGTTCGAACAATTCTAAATTAAGCTTTTTCAGGTTTCCGAAAGAACCAATGCGGTAAGATCCCCAGGCGCATTAAAATGTCCTCAACTGTTAAAATGTGCATATTGTGTATTGTAGTTGTGAATAATTACTCAAACTTCATGACAAATTCACCACCACCAACGCAAAATTTAATTTTCGATGATTGATTACCGACAATGGGAAAATATAACTGAACAAAATGCCTTCACTTATTTTATAGGTTATTTGGGACACAAATGTTTTGAAAAGCATAGTTTTCCAACAATTATACGTTTAAAACACAAGAAATGAATGAATTCAAATTTTACACTTATTTTAAGGCATGTCCAAACTTTGTGAAACAGCTTTACTAATTTGGCGACGCCCGACCATAATTTCAGTATTATTAATATAGCTTTTTCATAATTTTAAAAATAGATTAACATAATTATCTCATAAACGATTTGGTTCTGCGTCACTGGCTTATTCCTGAATAGAAAAATTTACTACGCCTCTGGTTGCGCGTGCGTGAATGCGCAGCACTATTTTGGGACACAAAGATCAAAGGTGCCGACGGCGAGAGAAACTACTGTTCGCTATTAGCACAGTATAGAGCTGTATAGACGCAGTAGTTTCTCTCGACGTCGGCACCTTTGATGTTGTACTGCGCATTCACGCACGCACAACCAGAGGCGTAGTAAATTTTTCTATTCAGGAATAAGCCAGTGACGCAGAACCAAATCGTTTAGGAGATAATTATGTTAATCTATTTTTAAAATTATGGAAAAGCTATATCAATAATACAAAAAACGAGGATAAAACACTGCTTTTTATTAAGTACATATTACACACGCATTTAAAATGTAATACATTATACGTACAACACAAAAAAAGGCTCCTCTAACCTAAAGATTACTTAAATTTCTTGACACAATTCATCAATGGTGTTGTAAAATTGTTATTTTATTTGAATTGCCACTAACTTTGAAATTTCTATTGCAAAATTTCAAAGTATAAAAATTCTTACAGGAATAAATAGCTTTATCAAAAATTCAGTAGGACAATTTTCGCAGTGATGTTTATATGATATCTCCTCCAACTTCTGTTTTAATTTAAAGCTAACATTTGGTTCGAAGGAAAATGAAGAAAAAAATTCACAGAAGGCTTTTTCCTAATGCGGTATTTATATATAGGTATACTGAAATTATGGTCGGGCGTTGCCAAATTAGTAAACCTGTTTCACAAAGTTAGGACATGCCTTAAAATAAGTGTAAAATTTGAATTCATTCATTTCTTGTGTTTTAAACGTATAATTGTTGGAAAACTATGCTTTTCAAAACATGTGTGTCCCAAATAACCTATAAAATAAGTGAAGGCATTTTGTTCAGTTACATTTTCCCATTGTCGGTAATCAATCTTCGAAAATTAAATTTTGCGTTGGTGGTGGTGAATTTGTCATGAAGTTTGAGTAATTATTCACAACTACAATACACAATATGCACATTTTAACAGTTGAGGACATTTTAATGCGCCTGGGGATCTTACCGCATTGGTTCTTTCGGAAACCTGAAAAAGCTTCATTTAGAATTGTTCGAACTATTCTTGCACCGAGGTGCACAACAATAATGGGGCATTTTTGTTCCAAGTATTCGCGAAACGAAACACTTCAATTATTGATAAAACGTTATGCTGCGTGCACACTAATTATAAAAAACAATTTGTTTGTCAAAAATGTTGGAAGTACGTCAGCATCCATTAAATTATATGGAAATGTTTCAAGGAAATGCACAATAATCAAACAAAACTTTTTGACACACATTTTAAACACAAATTCTAAATTAATAATGTGTTAATAAATTTATTTGACGTTAATTATAAATGCCAAAAGAATGTATAATTTAGTTTTACAAATGCCTTGTTTAATCTGTGTACAACTACCCATTAATTTGTAAAATTAGTGTTCATAATAAATTGTTTGTCAAACATTTTGTATAATTGGTGTACAGCATAACTTATATTAACGGCCATTCACAAATCGCATGCCCAGCAGTCGCATCAAATAATCCCGCTGAGTCAACAGCTGATGGCTGACTACTGCGCATTCTGAAATTTTCACGCACGCGTCGGTAGGAGGACAATTATTTCCCTCGAGAAGTCCTGGGGATCTTACCGCATTGGTTCTTTCGGAAACCTGAAAAAGCTTAATTTAGAATTGTTCGAACTATTCTTGCACCGAGGTGCACAACAATAATGGGGCATTTTTGTTCCAAGTATTCGCGAAACAAAACACTGCAATTATTGATACAACGTTATGCTGCGTGCACACTAATTATAAAAAACAATTTGTTTGTCAAAAATGTTGGAAGTACGTCAGCATCCATTAAATTATATGGAAATGTTTCAAGGAAATGCACAATAATCAAACAAAAATTTTTGACACACATTTTAAACACAAATTCTAAATTAATAATGTGTTAATAAGTTTATTTGACGTTAATTATAAATGCCAAAAGAATGTATAATTTAGTTTTACAAATGCCTTGTTTAATCTGTGTACAACTACCCATTAATTTGTAAAATTAGTGTTCATAATAAATTGTTGGTCAAACATTTTGTATAATTGGTGTACAGCATAACTTATTCACAAATCGCATGCCCAGCAGTCGCATCAAATAATCCCGCCAACTCAACAGCTGATGGCTGACTACTGCGCATTCAGAAATTTTCACGCACGCGTCGGTTCAAGGTCGGCGGTAGGAGGACAATTATTTCCCTCGAGAGAAACTACTGTTTCTATTACATAGCTATATACTGTGCTATTAGTTAGTAGCCACTAACATCCTATTAAGTGGATAGTAAGAGTACCTATTAATAGTCGCATATTTAGTGGCTACTAACTAGTATTATTCTAAAAGCATTTGATCGTTGGCAACATAGCAAATTCATCGGTTTCTGTCAAAAACAGACCAAAAGTGCGCGTGAATTGAAAATAATAAAGGTTATGTATGCGAGTTATTGTATTTTTTAATTTATCTGTGGTTTTTTATAAGTGAAATGGGAGATCTAATTAATATCCCTATTAATATCCAAGACGAATTGTATGAGGTGGAAGAAGTACAGATTGTAATAAATCGCAATCCAAAGGTTTACTTGGCAAGAAAGAATCCTTTCGAAGTATATGACGACTTATCTTTTAAACAAAATGATTGAATACGTAAAGAAGTTGCAAGATTTATTATTAATCTCGTTATAGATGCAATTGAACAGGGAAATAGTATTCACGGATTACCAATTAGTGCAGATAATCAAGTACACTATAGTAAGGTGACCAGACGTCCTCCTTTGAGGAGGACAGTCCTCCTTTTGAATGAACTGCCTCCTTATTTTTGACGTCCTCCCAAGTCCTCCTTTAGCAAGTATTTACGTTTACTATTTTATTACTTAGTAATAAAAATTATTCTGCCGGCCGTTGAGGCGCTGTGTCTGCATTGGACATTGGACGTACGCATGCGCATGAGCGCATGATTAGTGTTTTTACTTATTTGGGTTGACATCAGTGTTGCCAACTTGGGGGTTTTCCCCCTAGATTTAGGGGTTTTTTTGAGCCATGGGGGAAATCTGGGGGGTTTTATTTTTTAGGGGTATTTTTAGGGGTATTTGTAGAGGACATTGAAAACTGTTATACTTGAGTATTGCATTATTGCAAACAAAATTAAGGATAGGTGTATAAATTGTAATTTATTCGATTTTCCTACAAAAATAATAGATTTCGTCAGTTTTAAGTTCAACAGAAGAATTGTGAACTCATCCATGCCTTTTTCCGCAATCGTATCACGGTATCATAAAAGCCGTCTACCTTCTTTTTCTAATTTTACAAATATGGAAACATCATACTATGAAAACATGGAACACAACTTAGAAACACTGAAGAAAAAAGGAAATTAATTACACCTAAACATTATCAAATTTCTCTTGACTTGCTTAAAATAGAACAAAACTTAAAAACATACCTGAGTGCATAGGAACCTACCTTTAAGTGTTTGTAAACGGCTGCACTGCATGCGCACATCGCAACTGTGGACCCAACGGTATCTAATTAACTCCGACTAACTTTTTTAGGAGCTTAATGTTTTATATTCTTGGTAACCAAGAAAAAAATTAATAGTATCCAAAATCACCAGATATAGTAATTTAAAAAATAATCACGAGGTAATTTAAAATTAAGAAAAACAACCAGAACTGGTGATAAATCACCAGCATTATTGGCAACACTGACTTGTCAAACAGACCTGTCAAATTAACGCCCGCGTCGTATGTGTAACACGCTAACACGTCATACAAGGATGATACATTGTGCAAAAAAATACTTCATGTAGAAAACAAGCGGATTGTGCTTTTTACAGCCAAAAACAAATGGAGGTGCCAATCATCGAGGCCTGCCAACAATACCCCCCGCTACCCTATGTAGGTATATTATTTTTATAAGAGAACTATTTTGGAAAGTTTAAATAAAGATTGATTAAATATATGTTAAAAACTTATAACATTTTTTTAATTTCCTGGAAACATGCGTTTGTCTATACAAATAACTGTCACAATAATATAAAGGAGTTATTTTTTTATAACAATTTATTTACTCGTTTTTAGGGGGTTTTTGATGAAATTTAGGGGGTTTTCAAGCATTATTCAGAGCATTCAGGGGGAATCGTCTGTAGTGGGTTGGCAACACTGGTTGACATGCCTGGAACCAACTCTGTCAATTGTCTGACGCTGTGGTATACGCTCTGATCTGACGTTTTTGCTTTATTAATAGTGTTTTAAACTCGGTAGTTGAAGTATAATTTCAAACATTTTAAATGTTTTCTGGAAAATCAATAAGTGAGTACCTATAATAACTAATCATTGATAAATAATAAGTACAAAATTAGAGGGCAACCTTTTTAAACAGGTTATGTTTTTATTACAGATGTAGTTTATTATTTAAGTTAAGTGGTGGTTTGGTGGCGGTGTACATTTCACAGTAACTTGGTGTTGTTTTGACTTTTCAATTATTATTAACAGTTATTATATCAGAAATGAACGTGAAACGTAGAAAGTGCCATTTTACAGAAAAACTGAAAGCTGAGTTTCCCCACATTAAAGCCGATGCATCAAGTGAAGATGATTCAATAGTGAAATGCATTGTTTGCAACACTTCATTCACAATTTCAAGAGGAGAACGTGCAAGTATCACCAAGCACAATGAATGCAACAAACATAAAAAAATATTGGAAGCAACAGTCTCGTCACAGAAGGTATCTTCTTTTTTCGCGAATGTGAAGTTTCTAGAAGACGAGAAGAAAATTGCTTTGTCAGAAGGAATATCTGCGTATCACACTTTGATGCACAACCACAGTTTTTGAAGTATGGATTGTACATCTAAAGTAATTCAAACCTTGTATGAAAAGAAGTTTCATTGCGCTAGAACAAAATGTGAAGCACTGGTAAAACGCCCATTTTCTGATTTTGCCCAAGAATGTTTAAAAAAAGACTTGGCAGAGGCAAGATATGTTACTTTGTTAAGTGATGCCTCTAATCACAAAGCTATTAAATTATATCCTGTTCTTGTTAGATATTTTAAATTTCACACAGGTATTAATGTAAAACTTTTAAATTTAGAGGGTATATGTGGTGAAACTTCAGATATTTTGTTTAATCACATAAAAAAAATTATTGACCAGTATTCATTACATGACAAAATTATTGCTTTGTATGCTGACAACACGAACACAAATTTTGGTGGCTTAAACAGAAAACAAAATAACGTGCATAAAAAGTTAAATAAGTTATTAAACAAAGATATTGTCGGTATTGGATGCAGCTCTCATATTGTTTCAAATGCTATAAATACAGCTGCAAGTCTGATGACTATTGATGTGGAAGTAATAATACCCCAAATATATTTATATTTTGATAGGTTCACAGTCAGGGTAGCAGGTTTAAAAGAGTTTTGTGAGGAAGCATCAGTAGAGTATAAAAATCTATTAGGTTACTCAAAAACGAGGTGGCTTGCATTAATACCGGCGATTGAAAGAATCCTTACTTTGTTTGAGCCCTTAAAGTCTTACTTTTTAAGCCAACAGAAGTGTCCAAAAATCATAAAAAACTTTTTTGAGAATGATCTTGCAGAAGTTTTTCTTTATTTTATTCACTCACATGCGACAACTTTTCATAATACCATTTTAAAAATTGAAGGAAATAACATTTCGGTTACAGAAGTTAATGCAGCATTATCAGAATTAAAACAACAACTAGAGTCTAGGCTAGAAATTCATTTTTTGCCAATCACAGTCAGCAGTTTATTAACACGCTTAGAAAATAGTAATCCAGGTATTAAACAAAAAATTTTATTCGAAGTACGAAACTTCCACACAAATAGTCTTGGTTATCTCAAAGAATGGACAAAACAAACGGACAGCTTTCAAAATTTCCAGTGGATTTTATTCAATCTAAACTTTGAATGGGAAGATGTTCAAAATAGTGTACTATTTTTACAAGAAAAATTCCATGTTCATGTTGATGACAATAAGTTATTCGATGAGGTGAGAATTATTAAGAATTATGTTACACCTGAAAAAATTTCAACATGGACTCAAAACAATGTAGAGGTAGGACAAAGGTGGCTTGAAATATTTAACCATTTAAAAAATAATTTTATTCCACACGAGAATTTAAAAGTAATAGTGGAATTATGTCTTTGTCTTCCTGGAACTAATGCTAGTGTAGAAAGAGTTTTTACATTAATAAATGAAATTTGGACTGTGGAAAAGTCACGTCTTACGGTAGAAACTCTTTCCGCATTGACTTTTGTTAAGTATAATATGAATATGTCATGTGAAACCTTCTCCACAGTGCTATCAAGCAATGAAGTGTTATTAAAAAAATACATTCTAGCGAAAAATATACATAAATCTATATGTATGTATATGTAGTGCAGGCTTAAGTACCTAGTTTGTAAGAAAAAATAAAAATATATATGTATATCAAACAAGTTTTTTTTTTGTTAGTTACTATTGATAATACCTAAAGTACTAATACCATAAGCATAAATGCGCGCTTGTACCAGTATATGATATTACACAAACATTTCTGTCCTCCTGAACCATTCTGAAATTCTGGTCACCTTAACTATAGGCTATTTAGCTAAAGGGGCTTATGGATAAGACATAGGTAGGTTGAAATACATACTCAAAAGAAATAAATAAGAAAGAAATTTGTGTTGTAGCTGAACTTCATGGTCTTTCACAGCCACATTGAGTTTGGTTGTGAAAAAAGTTGTTGAGGCAATAGCTAGACACCAACAAGAATTCATTAATTTTCCATGAGAAAATAATGCCTTGGGAGAAATGAAAGGGGAGTTTTATAAATTGCTCGGTGTCCAAATATTATTGGTGCAGTAGATGGCACACAAGTAAAAATCAAAAATCCTGAAGGTGACAATCTCTTTTTGTTTTAAAATCATATATGGTACTATTCTTCAAATGTTCAAATAAGTAGTCAATAACAATATATAAGTATGACTTCAGTTACATTTTCCAATAAGGTGGTGAGTGATGCAAAATGTCGAGTTCATAATATGGTGGCTAAATGGAGAGAAAGCACAGATGATTCCCATATATGTAGCCTCTGCATATTAAAAAAGGAAGTTTGAGGTATGGCTATCTGTATAAATAATGATATTTGCAGTGCAACTTGCTCTATTTTACAGAATGACAAAATAGATTGTATATTACTTGGGGATAATGGATATGCCTGTTCTCGACACCTCCATACCCCACTCTTGAACTCCCAAACAAATGCTGAAGGATACAATGCATCCCATATTACAAATAATGTTGTAGAAAGATTATTTGGAATAATGAAAAACAAATTCCGTTGCTTTTTTAATGGGCTGAATTTAAATCTGGAAACTACAAAGGCAACTATTGTAGCAATTGCTGCCATGTATAACATCATTAGGAATGACAGCATAGAAAATGAAAGTATACTTTAAAGGAATAGTTATAAGTATCGTATTTTACTTTGTTTTCCGGCAAAGTTATGTAAATAGATACTTCCAATAAAAAGAAAAGTTTATGTAGTAATAGAAAGAAAAATCTGTATTTGTAAATTAGTGTATTTTCTTTTTTTTTGCCAAACTATAAAATATGTTGAATACATAATTAATTATATTAAGCATAAAAGAAAAAATATATGTTATACATGCTTTAATATTGTGTATAATTGTACCTACAACTAATGTTATCGTACAAACTTTTGAGTAACTGTTTATCATAATATGTACAAAAAGACAAACTTACACAGACTATGACATAATTATATAACTAAAATATAGAGTTGAGCACAGTCAGCTTCCTTTTATTTTCAATGATGTGGGCTCCTTCCCTCACACATTCTATTAGAGTTGCCTTCTCCAGGTGTGTGATCTGCCCTTTTGTTCTAAGAAAACAAATATTACTTTTTAATAAAGTTCCTTCTTTTTTAAACTAGTATTTAATACTTTCTTTATTTAAAATAACTTACATTGTTTACTGCCATTCCTCCTATTCCACGAAATAAAAATACTTTAAAATAACACTCGACAACGAAGACGCATTTGAATCTTAATTTGGCGCTAAACCAAAGATAGGTTAGATTTAACAGCTTTCTTACCTCTTAAGGTAGGCGTCCACATATTCGTATCGTAAGTATCGGACGCATCGCATCGAACGGATCGTAGTATTCTTAGTATAGAAAGTCATACAAGTGCGTCCTCTGATCCGCATCGTACGGATCGCACAAAATCTAGCCGTCGGCAATGCCGATGCCGATGCTCCGAGGGGCAACTTTTACGATGCGTGCCGATGACGTCGTACGGAATGCCGATCAGTGGACGGACTCCGGCGCGGAGTCCGTCTGCTCGCTCGCTCAGCATCGTTTTCCTCCATTATCTTGTACATTCCACCGAACACTACGATATCTCTCACTACGAAAATCCGAATGAAAGTGGCGTCGGCAATCCGATTGTTGGTAGTTGCGTCGGCAAATCCGATCGCTGCTGATACTGTGGACGCATTGTAGAAAAATAATCCGTTCGATGCGATGCGTCCGATACTTACGATACGAAAATGTGGACGCCTACCTTTATCCACCTTTAAACACGCTACTAAAATTTAGTTGGCAACTCAGCTTAGTTGCCTATTAAAAACGTCTATTAATACGAACATTTTTAGTAGCGACTTAATATCATGTTAGTGGCTACTAACTTTGTCTATTAATAAGGCTGTAAAGATTTATTGAAGGTAAGATTTATAAATCGTAAACAAAGCAAATGGTTTATAGGTTAATTATGTTTCAGCTTTTTAGAAGTGTTGAATTTAAGTTACTGTGTTCACCTGTTTATACAGTACTGTGCAAAAAGCAGCCAGAACTGACGAAGAAACGAGTAAAGAGAAATTTTACAGTGCTAGAAAGAGAGTGTACTGAATATATTTAGCATACATCAACAAGAATGCCCAGCTGACTCTAATGCCCGGTTTTTCAGTCTGAGTTTAAGTACAAGTTCAGCTGAACTCTGAACTTGAGCTAGAACCATGAACCTCTTGTTTGCGTTTTTCAGTCCCTTTCTTGAACTCGTTCAGTTAAACTAAAACTGGAGATTAAAATACGATGTTGGTCAACCTGATATGGAGGAACTTAAGAGATGTATTGTAGGCAAGACTTGTTATTTAAAGGTAGTAACCAATGAAAACGCGAGATATCCTGGAATTCCCGAAGTTAAACACTATTGTTCTACGTTTATACAATTGAATGGTTATTACTATTGTTAGCGCAATTTAGGTATTTCCCAATTTTAAGTATTAACAAGGAAACTGTTTTATTATATCCAGTTTGTTTGTTAAGATATTTCATTATATACCCCAACTATGTTAAATCACCTGTACTTATATTATCTACAATCCATACTGTTATAGGTATTTATGGTATTGTTATAGATATAGGGATTAGGAACTTCCAATGTATAGATTCTTTTGTTTGTAAGCTGAAACTATTCTAATCTGAAGTGATTGTTGCCTGGTGAAAATGAATGACGAAGCATCTGCGTGTAAGAGAGCCGCGAATTTTTCTGTGGAAGAAATCGACATGTTAATGGATTTAATAAAGAAAAGGAAACATATAATAGAATCAAAAAAAACCGATCGCGTTTTGTGGAAAGAAAAGGATACAGCATGGGAAGATATTGCAAAAGAGTTCAACAGTCATTCGAATTCCACCGTCTATCGAAGCGCCGTTGTTTTAAGAAAAAAATACGAAAACATAAAGAAGAGGACCAAGCAAAAATTTGCTGATAATCGATGCCAAATAACGGACTGGTGGAGGACCACCGTCCGACATAAAAATAAGTGTAGTGGACGAAGACATAAAAGATATATTAGGAGTTCGTTTAGAAGGCCTCCCTAGCTATTTTGATAGTGACACAACTGAAGGTAAATTTTTTAGTTTATATTTAATAATTTTCTTACTGTGATCATTTTGCTTAAAGATGTGGAAAATGCAGCTAATGAGGAAATCATTATTGTGCACAATGACACAACTGAAGGTAAATTTTTTAGTTTATATTTAATAATTTTCTTACTGTGATCATTTTGCTTAAAGATGTGGAAAATGCAGCTAATGAGGAAATCATTATTGTGCACAGTGACCCATCAACCAGTAGTGGTCAGCGTTGGAGTAAATATACTCCTTCATCACTACAAGAAGCAATTTCTGTGCCATTGCAAAATAACATAAACACCAAAGTTACTGCAATGTCGGAAGGCAAACCAACAAAAAAACGCAAAGTTACAGGATCTGTAACAAATGAAAAGTGGGCATCGTTGGCAGATACCAAGAATGATGTACTACATATTCAAAAGAAATATATGGAAGAGGAACATCAAGCAAAAATGCAACTTCTACAGGAGCAACATCATTTGGCTCTACTACAAATAGAAGAATAGACACTAAAAAATGAACTGATAAAATTAGATTTACTTATCAAGCAAAAAACATTTGATAATGTAAAACATAACTATTTATATATGTATAGATGTAAAATTTACAATAAATTATTAAAATAATTCGTAATTAAATTATTTCTTGTTCTATTGTCTCTTGCTATATTATAAAAATTTCCTTCATTGGGAACATCTTCTACTGCATCCATTATGATATCATCATCAACAGGAGGAATATCTTCATTTTCATTGCAAGCAATATTGTGCAATACTGCTGTGGCTACGATTACACATTGGATGGATCGCAGTTGTAATCTAACTCCATTGGCTAAAACAGGAAACCTGCGTTTCCATACACCATACAGTCTTTCCACACAATTCCTGGTTCGTATGTGTGCCTCATTGTATAAATTTTCTGCAGGTGTTAAAGGATTTCGTAAAGGTGTTAACAGGTAATTACGATTTCTATAACCACTATCACCTAAAAGTAGATTATTTCCATATAGTTCTTCTTCAAATTCACGACGTAAAGTGCTGTTGTTGAATATATGGGAATCGTGAGCAGATCCTGGCCAGCGACATACAATATTACGTATTCGTAATCTATTGCTACCGGAACTACGTCGCATTAAGGCTGGACGCCCGCTTCAAGCTGAGTTCGATTTGAAATAGGCGTACCACTGTTTTCTTCGTGCAAATGTAATAAAAGACAAATGTTTAAGGGTCCGCGTGCTCTGTCTTATGCTGAGGAAAAAGAAAATGAGGTGTGGCCACCACACGACTTTCTTATACGTATGAAAGTATTACTTCCGGTCCGAATTTTGAAATTTCATTTATACAAAAAATATTCCATATCCAACTATAAATACTTTTGTACTCTTGATAAATATATATAGAATGCATAACTTACGACATATTTGCAAAAAATAGCTATTCGATAGGAGTAAAAGTGGTACTTCCGGTCTGAATTTTGAAATTTTTTTTATATAAAAGATATTGAAAATTATGTTTTAAATACTTTTATACTCGTAACGTACTTGTCTTAAAAGCATGACTTGCGAGATATTCGCAAAAAACTGATTTCCGATAAGAGTAAAAGACCTACTTCCGGTAGGAATTTCGAAAAACTTTTTTAAGACAATTTGTTTCAAACTTAATTCTAAGTACATATGAATTCTTTATAAATTTGTTTAAACTTAGTAATTGACGAAATATTTGCAAATTACGATTTTTTCACTGAAGTAAACTACTACTTCCGGTCGGCCGATTTTGCTCAAAATCTAATAAGTTCTGAAGAGGCAGATTACACACGTAAATACAAAATTTGGAATTGATATCTACAGCAGTTTGACCGCTATCGTGGTCACACACACACAGACAGACACACAGACACACACACAGACACACAGACATTTTTTAAAAACCACTTTTTTGGTATCAGGGGACCTCAAAACGTGGACATCTGCAAAAATCTCGAGGTCGAAAATTTTCATCATCACAATACTTCCTTATACTACGTATAAGAAAGTAATAGAGAAAAGAACTTGTCACCTAATCTAATCTGCCTGTAATTTATGGCTGCGTTGTGGTCTCAGATAATCGCCGGTTGGCCGACACGTTTGCAGTCGGGAAGCAACCCCCCCTAAATTAGACAATCTATATTTTCTCAAACACACAAAAAAGGTGAAGCTGAATATGTAAAATCACCTGCCGGATTCAAATTTTGAGTTGGAAAATAAAATCGAAATCGCAAAAAGGTCGAAAAATCGTTTTTTTGTGTAAATTTTAAAATTTTCATTTTCTTCAATTTTTAATACTTATCTCGTGATATCTTAGCAATGCAGAGAGCTAGGGATCTGTTTTTTTTAAAGGTTATACCCTAAAGTATTTGGATGATACTAGTGTTTTCGATTTTTCTTTATGGTGTGTAAATTTTATAAAAAAAAAAAAGTTTTAGTAGACGACCAATTTGTGTAACGTATATTTCAGCTATCGAGTAACTAATCTTATTTTTCAGAATTTACCCATATATATGTGAAACAAAATAAAGCCAACATTCCAAAATTATTTTTTGTGCAAGAAATAAATTTCTAGATCGTTTCAGAAGCAAATTATTGCGAGTCAAATATAATAATTATACTCCCAGCCCGCAAGCCGTGTGAGTCCTAACATGCGCTTCTAGCAGGTATAGCGTTAGGGACGGGAAGAGATATTGCTTTTACTTTCTGATACGTAGTATAAGGAAGTATTGTGACGCTGACATTGTATATGTACACTATATTGTAAAGAAAATATCAACGGTTTCGATAAAATAATGTCCGAGTAACGATTACTTTCTTAACAAACACCGATCTCAGAAGTATTTTGCAAACTGCGTAGAAACTGCCCGAAATGGTAGGCGGAGCTACCTCTCGACACAATGTGCGAGCGTACCACATACTCTATTTGATTTCAGTGAATTTCGCCCAAATTTCAAAATTTTGTTTTCCGTTTCGTGACCTTATTTTTAAAAATTAAGAAAAAATAAAATTTATGTATTGCTGTTGAGTGTTACATAATGTTAAATAAAGGCTTGTTTTTTGAAATTTCTTACATTTTTATTTTTATTTAGGGCCCTTTGGACAATTTCGAAGAAATTACGATTTATCCATTGAAAGGCGTTGTTTTCTTAAATTAGCGTGTAAATTCGGTAAGGTTTTCATGAAAAATACGATTAGGAAATGGGAAAAACGATTTCGAGGCCGGGCGTACAGCCTTAAGGTAACAGACTAAATTAGGGAAAGAAAACGGAGAAACGCAATAGGGGTTGATTTAACTGGAAAACGCAGGGCCGAGCTAACTCAGTCGCAGACGGCGTGACGGTTCAGGAAAATAAGAACACCTAAAAGTAGAGCGTCGGTCGGCAACGACGCTAGCGACGTTGTCCGGGCACCAGGACACTATGCTATCTTACAGATAACCTACCTGCGCCTCCCACGAGCTACCACTGGCTGTGTCCCTCCAGCGGGTTACCTATTGAACTCCCTGTATAATCGTAGCACCTAATCTTATGTACGTGCTTGTCACAATATTAT
Organism: Amphimallon solstitiale; assembly: GCA_963170755.1. Lineage (NCBI taxonomy): Eukaryota > Metazoa > Arthropoda > Insecta > Coleoptera > Scarabaeidae > Amphimallon > Amphimallon solstitiale. The sequence goes on from CAUJHA010000194.1 coordinate 336,755, forward strand.
TTGAGATATGCAGAGGTAAAAGAAATAAAAGAAAAGGAATTACGTAATGTAACAAGATTTAATTAAATTTAGTGTGTTGAATAGTTCTTTTTTTTTTTATAAATAAAAGATGAAGTTAAGTAAACCAAAAAAAAAGGATAGCAAACGTTGGAAGAAATTAATTACAATAAGACGAATTGAAAACTAGACAGCTGATAATATAAACAAAGCGTTAGGTAACGTTAATAAAAAAATTTGAAAGAAAATAACAAGTCTTAATACTTGACATAATCTCTGCGTCTCAGCAGTAGATGGTTGGTTGCGGAAACGTTTCTTCACCTCACATGATATAAGTACAAATGATGTCATGGACACGCCACAACGGCAATGTTAATACATAAGTGTAAATATATACAAATATAAACGCAAGAAAATTAATATCCCAGTATGAAAGACTTAGTTTAATAATGTGAAAATTTACTAAATAACAACGCCAGGTTTGAATACATGAACTAAATTAATTTAAATGAAGGATATTTAATAGCAGAGTCAAATATTTAAAGTCAAAGTTTAGAAAAGAAATTTCATAAAATACAAAAAAAACACTGAGCTTCCCGAACCAAAATTTGCTCTTACAGAAGTGTTTTTATCTCGCTCAGGAAAATTAAATGATCAACGTGAAAGTCAAATTTGCAAAAGAAAGATTATCAAAAATTAGATTAAAAATTCAACACATCATAAGTCATACAATAATTTTAACGGTAAAGAAAATACTAGGTATAATACTAATTTAAATAATATCTCTCCAAGAGATGTAGTGATATAATCATGAATTTACTAAAATTAGTTACAATTAAATATTCGTCACAATATAGGGCTACAGAAATACGGTAGTGACAAAACCAAAATTCTAGTTAAACTGAATATTATATAAAAAAAGAAATAACGGTAATTTAATTAGGATTAAATTGTGACCTCGCAGCAAACTAAGTGGTGCGATAGTTAATAAAGCCACTCAAAATTCTTAGGTCAAATTTTAGGCAAGATAATGTCCAGCACTCTGGCGTAAAGACGTCGAAAATCAGACGTAAAATATGATGTAAAATTACAACACTAGTTGCACTTATCTGGCAAAATGGACGCCGGATATCTCAGCGGGATCCAAAATGGCGGTGACTCCCTTGATGGAAAATTCCCCTTCAACAGGCGGCCTGGATGTTAAGGTGCAACTACTGAAGCATCGATAAAAACCACCGCGCTCTTCGATGGCAATGCGGGGCGATAACACCAGAAATATGGCTTCGGAGGGCTTTTGTGCCCGTCAAAGAATCCTAACGGCTTCTGAGGGCTTTTGTGCCCATCAAAAGAATCCTAACGGCTTCTGAGGGCTTTTGTGCCCATCAAAAGAATCCTATTAAATTAGGGAAGAAAGAACCAAAGATAAAATCCCGAAAATTTAACACAGAGTTTCAAACACTTACCCCAATATGAAAAATAATGGAGATTCCACGGTAAACGACTTACAAGTCACTACAGGGTGCAAAATTTAAATTAACAAAAGAAAACCAACACATGGCCATACGTGAATTTTTTTCGGTAACGGTACATCGGTAGAAATCCACGTTAATAACCCAAAATTAAGGTAACGGTAACTTCTGCTTACTCCATTAAAGCCGCAATCGCGAGAATATCTTACATAGATAATGTAATTAAATTACTAAGGGGAGTTAAGCAATTTGCACACACTGTTCTTATACAAGATACGACTATCAAGTGAAGTGGACACGGGAAATCTCTTCCTTCACAATTGCGCGTTCGCTACACGCATCTCTCCAAAACATAAAGACACGAAAATACCTCAAAATGGACGGCGGGAGCATTCAAATAAAATAACAACCACAAGTCTGAGTTTGACCATAAAGGGAGTTAACACTGTGACTCATAGATAAACGCAAACACGAACGTGACTTAGACGAAAAGAAAATAAGCGTAATACCCAACAATTGTACGAAGAGAAATATAACGTCGGCAGTACGATAGGAAAGTCACGTACTAACCAGTTGGTACACGTGTCGTGCACAGTCAGCTGAGCGACATAACCAAGATTTGACACAAAGCAACAAAACAAACCTCCACACGTAGTTTCCATTTTATTATACGAAAGAACAGAATTTCTGCAGGTAACTAACGAAATACCCAAGCTCTAATCAAACGCTGCAGAAGACGGTCAAAAGAACCGATCCAAAACTTATGTTTCAGAGTACTAGCGACACTTATCTTCCACTGGGGTTTCAAGGAAGAATTACAGAAGCTTCTACTACTTAGAATAACGATGATAGGGTAACAAGCGATCTGCAAACAATTAAAAGTATGCTCACCATTCCAAGCATTTCCCCATTTTAATACTTCTTACATTTTTAGTGAGACAACTGCGAAGGGAAAACAAAGAATAATAATCGGGCCTGCTCGAGATACTGTGTTTGGGAATACGCAAAAACACGTGAAACAGTCAACACATCGGCCTGACTGTCGGCTCGGAGCATTACAAGCCACAAATAAAATGCATTATGTAGAGATCGGTCGTAATAAATAAGTAGATATTAAAAAAACTTAGACAAGGCGTAAAAGTAACTGCAAATGCAGAAAATACGAAACTACAGGTAGGGTAGAATAAGCTAGAGCTAAGATAATTAGAATTAGTTACCTAGATACAGAGGTTTTCACAAAAATAGAGTGTAATTGCTCGATAATACACAAAACCAATCTGTCAATTTCTCAGTACGTGATTTAGGGCTCTGAAGGCTCAAAAATAGGTTTAGTATACACGCAGGTATACGGCAGGCAGTCTTAGCAACCGGTGAACCAAACAATGTACAGGGTACGCCCAAAAAGTTACGGGCTTATACAAAATCCACGTATTTAGACAAAGACACAAAATCTTTCGGGAACCAAAACAAAAGTAAATTTTACAGCGTAACACTATGATCAGATACTGCTTGCACATTCAATGAAAAATAACCTTTTCTATTTCTGTATATTTCTGCATTTTCACCTCCTAAATTGGAAAATATCAAGTTATTATTTATTGACACAGAAGGGTAAGATTTCATCTATTAAACAACGAGTTCGTGATATACATATAAATAACACGAAAAAGTCTATGTATGCATACCTGGTGACTGTATTTTTACATGTGTACAGTCTATAGCACCTATTATTCTAGGAAATGAAGCAATCTCAAAAAAGCCTCGATTCACCTCATGTATCTCATCGCCTTGCGGTAAGTTTATGTATTGTTCTCGAAGAGAAGCGATGGCATGAGATACCTTGCGAATAACTTTACTTGCTGTGGATTTATGAACACCAGCTATATCCCCAATAGTATTTAAAAAGCTTCCAGTTGCATAGAATCGTAAGGTTAAAAGCAACATTTGCTCAGGTGTTAACGAGGAATTCCTGTAAAATTAATCTAATGTATTTACCATACATATTTGTCTATAAAATATCTTTACCAGTCAGTTGGATTTTCAATCATTCCTCTAATACTTGCTAAAACATGCCTGACAGTATTTTTTCTTAAACGAAACCGTACAAAAAAGTCGTGATCATCCCAAAGATCGAAGTAATTTGGGCGATTTCGAATAATTTTAGGCCTTCTTTCTCGGCCAATGTATCCAATAAAATTAATAACATCCTCATCGTCGGAAGATACCACAAAATCCATTTTGAAAACGATGTTTATATGCTACGTGCTACGTTTGTTGTTTGATAATACCAGATAATACGTTCTATTGAGGTTATATTTATATGTCAATTTTTGGTTCACGTCGTCGGTCAGGTTTAAACTCTGTAGATAGTACAGCTTAAACTTAAACCAATTTCTAATTCGGTTCAGAGTTTAACTGCTACTGAAATACACTTTAAACTCTGAACTTGAACTTAAACCAAAAATTGAGTTTAAACCCACACTGAAAAACCGGGCATAAGACAGTTGACTTCACAGCCGAAGCTGCAAGTATCTGCTCTGCAAGTCTTTTTAATATTTTGCAAGAACACAATGCAAAAGATGTGAAACCACCAAAGATGAATCCATTCATTCTTGAAATTACACAATTTAATAGATGGTATTCCACCTGTGCCAAGTACGGTTATTATTGTATATTTGGTTTTAATTAGTGATGGGAGCACTCGAGTGAAAAATAACCGGGTACCCGATTATTCAAATAACCGGCGTAATTCGGTTTTGAATCCGAGCGACGAGTGACGGGCGATCGGAGAACCGACACAATAACCGAGTTGCTGCAAATCGGAAATGCGAACTGGCAGTTATTAGTCGTACTTCATCACCCGTCACCTGGTACTCGTCGCCTGCTTTGAAAAATCGCCTACCGGGTAATTTTTCACCTGGTAAGTATAGTCGTCGCCTGCATTGAAATATCGCCCACCGAGTACCGGGTTGTTATCTTTCGCTCGCGTTGTCGCACTACTACTTGGACATTGATTATATATTTACTGGGAATTGGAGTAGTATATGATGAGAGTATTAGCAAGTATTAAATTGCTTTGTTAAATAGAGAGCTCCAGGAAAATGTCCATCTTTAATTTAAAAATATATACAGTATTAATAAACAACATGTAGGTATTTACATAAATACTAACAATAGCGTTTATTAATATAATTAATATGTAATAAAAAAATATATAAATGCACAAAAATAAATAAAAATATATAAAGAACGTAAAAATTATCAGTATGTTTAGGAAACAGTCAATTTATTCTTAAGTTAGTTAATTGACCGGTGGCAAAATATAAGTAATAAACGCAACTTAAATCTGCAATTTGTGTTTTTTTGTAAATATCTGTTATTTATTGATATATACATATATTTTTTATGGATAATCAAGTAGAAATGCGACAACCTGAGTAAGGAAGAACCGGGTTGTCGGTGTTGCATATAAGGTGAGCGATAAATGAAATATGACTAATGAACTAGTTCGTAACTTAAATATACGATTTACGGCAACCAGCTTTTCGTGTTCTTAAAAACCTGCATACGAAATAAGCTTGAAGGTATTAGTGTTTTGTACAATTAAGAACTATATGAAAATGTATATTTATAATTTTGAAAGTACACCTTGCTATTGTACGTCGTTTTTTAAATAAAAATTAGTACTTTTTTATGGAATATATTAAGTTTATATCTGTGAGGTATATGCACAGTGTAGAGGCAAATAAAACACGTGTTAATCTAGAATGTGCTCACATGCAACTGCATGCAACTAACTTTTATTTCTACCTATACAGAGTTATAACAAGGAACATGTCCGATAGGTGGCGACACATATATTAGTTTATTTGATATACTTATTTCAACACCCCCACTTATCAACTAAACTACATTTTAGAAATGTATGCCCAGCAGTTTTAATAATTTCTGATGCCTCTCTGCACCTAAAGTTTTTGTTAAGATATCTGCCGGCATAATTTCTGATGGCAAGTATTTTAATCTTACAACTTCTCTTGAAACTAATTCCCTTATATAATGATGCCGTATGTCAATATGTTTACTGCGTTTGTGATAAACAGGATTACTAGCTAAACTTATTGCACTTTGATTATCATTATATAAACTAACACAACTATCATCTCCTGTTAATTCTAATAGCATGCCTTTTAAGTATACAGCTTCTTTAACAGCCTCTGAAACTGCCATGTACTCAGCTTCAGTACTTGATAGAGCAACTGTTTTCTGTTTGGAACTCTCCCATGATATTGCAGACCCACCAAAATTGAAAACATAACCAGTATAAGATTTCCGATCTATACTGTTGCTACCCCAATCGGCATCTACAAAACCTTGTAAATTCATCTCATTTTTTGAAAAAATTAAACAATAATTAACAGTCCCTTTCAAATATCTTAAAATTCGTTTAGCATATTTCCAATGACTTTCATCATAATTATTGTTGAACTGGCTTAGAAAACTCACACTGTAAGATATGTCAGGTCTAGTCAAAACCGCTAAGTACATAAGACTGCCAATTAAATTTTGATAAGGACACTGACTTCTTACTGCATTTTTATCGCTCTTTAAGTCCAATTTCATTTCCATAGGCGTTTTGACTGTTTTGGCTTCTAGCATATTGAATTTGTCAAGTAGTTTAATAATATAATTCTTTTGACTTAAAGTTATAACATTATTTTCTTTATCAAACCCTACTTCCATGCCTAAACATTCTTTAATTCTACCTAAGTCTTTTATTTTAAATTTAGAGCTTAAACCTTGTTTAACACTATCAGTCTCATTCATATCATTAGAAAAGATAAAAAAATCGTCAACATAAACAGCAACAATTGTAATCTTATCCCCCTTTTTCTTTATATAAATACATGGTTCATGCTTAGACCTTTCATAATTTAACTTTAACAAGATATTATTTACTCTATCATTCCATGCTCTGGATGATTGTTTAAGCCCATATATAGCTTTATTTAATTTTAAACATTTGTTTTCATTCCTATAGTTCACACCCTCTGGTATTTCCATGAAAACATTTTCTTTTAAAAAACCATTCAAGAAAGCTGTTTTTACATCTAGATGTCTAATATCTAAACTTAATTTAACAGATAATGCAAATAATAATCTTAAACTTGAGAACCTTATTACAGGAGAAAAAGTTTCATCATAATCCACTCCTTCTTTCTGTGAGAACCCTTTTGCAACCAACCTAGCACGATACCTCACTTCACCTTCACAGTTTATCTTTTTCTTGAACACCCACTTGCACTTCACCAACGTAGCTGAAGAATCTGGTGGCCGATTCACTATTTCCCAGGCTTTGTTTTCTTCAAAACTTTCTATTTCCTCAGACATAGCCTTTTGCCAAATTTCTGAATCAGGTCTTGAGAGTGCCTCCTCCACGGTAATAGGATCATCCATCTTGAGATCTGCAGCACACACGTAACTAATGAAGTCTTTAAATTCTTTGGGTTTCAGTTGTCGTGCTGTCCTTCTGATCTGTTGCACTGGAACCACTTCAGTCTTCGTAATATATTCTTCATCACTTGTGTTTATATTATTTGTATCTTCACATGATGATTCATGTTCAGTTTCTTCAACAATGGTGTTTATTTCAGCATCCCTTTCTTCTGTATAATCCCCCACTGAATTAACTTCCTCTGGAATGTTATTTATTATTAATATATCATCTTCAATTTCTTCCATTATCTCCACATCTCTGGATATTATTATGTTATTAATCTCTGGGTCATACAGTCTGTATCCTTTGGTGGTTTCACTATAGCCTACAAGAATTGTTTTCTTTGATTTCTTTTCCAATTTATTCCTATTTGCTTTCGGAATGTGTGTCATCACTTTGCTACCAAATATTCTTAAGTTACTGATGTCAGGTTTTTTTCCATTCCATTTTTCCAGTGGTGTTACATTTTCTAATCCTGATACTGTACTTCTGTTATGTAAATATGCAGCAGTGTTAACTGCCTCAGCCCAAAATTTCTTATCGAGCTTGGCGTCAAACAACATACATCTTGCTTTTTCAACAATAGTTCTGTTTAAACGTTCTGCAGAACCATTTTGTTCTGGAGTATAAGTGTTTGTTGTCTGATGCACTATGCCGTTTTCTTTAAGAAAATTCTGAAATGTCTTACCTGTGTACTCTGTGCCATTATCACTCCTAAAAATCTTAATTTTCTTTTCAATTTGGTTTTCTACCATGTATTTAAATTGTTTAAAATATTCAAATACCTCATCCTTAGTTTTTAAGAAATATACGAAAACCATTTTACTACAATCGTCTCTGAATGTAAGAAAGTATTTGGCACCTCCAATAGATTTCTCTTCCATTGGACCACATACATCAGAGTGAACTATTTCTAGTAACTGACTAGCCCGAGACCCTTTCTCTGGAAACGGCAACCTGCTCTGTTTTCCTTCATTACATGTCTCACAATTGTGCTTGTTAATTCTATTTTCATCTTTATATGACATACCTGTAACTGCTTCTTTTGCCATTTTTTTCATGTCATTTTCATTAATATGTCCTAGTCGACGATGCCAAGTTTTCACAGACATTGGATTTCCTCTTGCTAAAAAACATTGCTTAGATTCTTTTATATCCAGTTTGTACATGTTGTTAACTAACTTTGCTGCACCAACCAACTGACCATTTCTGTTGTAAATGTGACATCCCTCATCGCAAAAAGTTACTTTATTGCCATTCCTTATAAGCTGACTTACAGATAAAAGATTTGTGGCTATTTGTGGAACGTAAAGAACGTCTTTGACTAACACTTCAAAGTTTTTACCTTTTATCACTGTAGTAATGTTTATGTTACCACTACCTTCCGCTTCCATTTTTGATTTATCAGCAAGAATTATTTCGTTTAGCTTCTGCGTTTCTTTAACCTCATTTAACCAGTGTTTATTTGCGGTTATATGTACACTTGCTCCGGAGTCCATATACCAATCGTTTTTACTAAATGCATGTCCATTTAGAAATACTGCACTAAACACACTTCCTGTTTCGGAGCTACTATTATTCGATTTTAAACTAGGACAGTTACTTTTAAAATGTCCAATCTGTTTACATCTATAACAACGAATTTCTTTCTTGGTAATTGTACCTGTCATTTTTGTTGGATTTTTGCTGCCAACCTTACTTCCTCTATAGTCACTAGTTCTTCTATGATTTCCCACTCTGCTGATAAACGCGTTACCTGCTTTATCGTCCTCTATTTCTAATAACTTTGTTTTTATTGCATCTGTTGTAATTTCTATTCCACTATGCTCTATGGCCATTATCATTGGTGAATATTTTTCTGGTAGTCCTGCCAGAAGTAAAGATCCTACCCATTCTTCGTCTATTTTAAAACCCGTACTGCGCAATCTCTGTGATGTATCTATCACGTGATTGACATAGGACGCCATATCTTCCATATTCTCTAGACGAGCCGAAGTCAATGACCTTAGTAAAGTTATTTTCCTTGTGAAGCCGGAGTCATGATATAGCTTCTCCAACTTTGTCCAAAATTCTTGAGCCGTCTTCGTTTCTTTTATATGGATGAACAACGAAGTATCAATCGTCAAAATCAGTTTCGCTTTCGCTTGAGTGACCTTGGATTCTTCAGTTTCTGTTCCATCGATACATTTTTCTAACCCGTCAAGAATTAAAACGTTTCTTGCCGCAAACGCCCATTCCGCGTAATTCTCGCGACCTTTTAATTTTGGTATACATGCGATATAACTTGTACTAGCCATTCTCACAACACAATACTGGTTCTTTTTGTACCTCTAATTTCTCAGGGCCAATAACCTATTAAGTTTATATCTGTGAGGTATATGCACAGTGTAGAGGCAAATAAAACACGTGTTAATCTAGAATGTGCTCACATGCAACTGCATGCAACTAACTTTTATTTCTATTTGTACAGAGTTATAACAAGGAACATGTCCGATAGGTGGCGACACATATATTAGTTTATTTGATATACTTATTTCAACAGAATACCAGAATATTATACAAGGAAAAGTCGTAGTACATTCTGCGGGTTGTATCATTTGCATTGTATACATTATACATGTTGGGCATTTTAATAAATATTATTATTATTGAATACAGGGAGATGATGCGATTGAAAACTACTCGAGTGATAATTCGATTATCAAGATCACTCGAGTAGTGAGTAACCGGTTATTGAAATAATTCGATTTTGCCCATCACTAGTTTTAATACATATTTATTACACCACAGATAAGGGAGATTGCAGATAGCCGATGTAATGATAATTATTGGAAACATATTTTGGAAACGACCGTTAGGCTTTCAGCGTTAGTTTGGAAACAAGACACCAAAATGGGGGCGCCAGTATATGTTTCCAAGAATATTCGAGACGCCATCTAAAGGATTGTAGTTGAATGTAGCAAACTTTAGATTTTTATTTTACCTTTTACTGCAAATATAGCATCGACGGACTTTTTATATATCTTACTCAGTCATACACTAACTTTGTATGTGTTTCTCTGTCAGTCCTCAAAAAGTCGTCTTCAAAGCAAAGAAAATATAAATACGTATTTACAAAAAACATGAAATAAAATTGATGCCTCTTTTTTCAACCGTCATAAATTCTGGAGGATATTTTAGATTAGGTATATGAGTACAAAAAACTGGAAATGCAACTGATACGTCTTTGTACAACAGTAACACCATTTTAACATATATTTTATATTATTTGTGACCCAATACTATTTAGGAATTATTATTTAATAATAAATAGCTATAAGTATCTACTTTAAAATACCTAGCCTGCAGAAATAAAGTGTATATCAAGTAGGTAGTGTTTTTTACGAAAAATATTTGTTTCTGTGCAATAGACAATTTACGTTTTAAATTGTGTTAAGTTTGAACATATAGGTTTTATAATCAAATTTAAACACAAATATGTCTGGAAATAAATGTCAATATTTTGGATGTAGTAAAACCCGCAGGCTGCTTCCTGGTTTGAAAATGTATCGGTTTCCGTCCAAAAATATGGACAGGTGCAGGCAATGGATAAGAAATTCAGGTAAAAGCCAAGTAACACTTGTATGTGATTAGGATAATTTTGGTAAAGTTAATGCGTTAATATATTCATTTAGTTTTCATATGAAAATTAGCGTAACAGTTCATTTTTGTGAAATCCTCATAAAATTGAACGAAATAAATAATAGAACTATTAGAATAGAATAGAACTAATTAACTATTACATAAATAATTTGGATAGGTATCTCTACAAAATATATTTTCTTTAATTCTGTATTAAAAATTACTTAAATATGTAGGAATTTTAATTTCATCAATATTCTTCACATTTTGTTATTTCTTTAATTATATATTAGTAATTTAAAATTAACGTGGGAGATCCACGCACTCCAATAAATTTTATTTTGGTTTTTCAAATCTTTTTCAATTAAACTAGTCATTCTAATAGCTAACTAATATGGTACCAAATATACAGTTTTCACAGGATTTTCTACAAATTTTGTTTAAAGAAGGATACGTTCTCTTTATTTTAGGAAATGCAAGTCTAATAGCCACATCACCAACAACTCTCAGAAATAAATTTATATGCGAGAACCATTTTCGATTTGATGCTTTTACAGCACCAAGCAAGAGGCGTCTTACACAAAACGCTCTTCCTATACCATATCACGAAACAATGGATGTAACATCTGAGCCAATAGAAATAAGTAAATCACCTCAAACATTGAGTATCCATTTTCCTATAAGAACATATGAGCGGGGTTCATTTTTAGACACCCAACCATCAACCTCTACATGTGTAATTGAACAACTAACACCCCCACAATTAAGCCCTGGAACTACCACTTGGCTAACGACCGTGTCCAATTTACCATCTCCAAGTACTGATCAAAATACACCGAAAGAAAAAAAGTTGAAAAAGTCATTACAGCGTAAAATCAATCTTTTAAAAATCAAAAGATCAGAAATTTCAAAATTAAAGCGAAAATGTAAAAATATTGCGATATGTAGAGATACTGCCCATATTATAAATTCATTGACTTATTCATCCCCACAATCTAGAACACTGGTGAAAATGCAACTACTGCATAAGAAAAAGTCTAAGTGGATGAAAGATGAAAAAGAATTTGCAATATCACTGTATTGCAAATCACCTGCTGCTTATTATTTTTTAAGAAAGAATCATATAATTCTACCTGGAATAAGCACAATTAAAGATTGGATAGGATCTTCTAAATTTAAACCCGGTTTTAGTCCTAAATTATTTGAACAACTAAAACTTAAATTTAATAGTGCTCCGCCTAATGAAAATATTTGTGTTGTCTGTTTTGATGAGATGAATATTAAAGAGTGTTTAGAATATTCAAAGGCTATGGACCTAATTGAAGGGTATGAAGATTTAGGAGAGTTAGGACGAAAAAACAAAATTGCGAGAAAAGCCATGGTATTCATGGCACGTGGACTATACTCTAACTGGAAATTGCCTCTGGCTTATTTCGTGTCGCAAACAGGTTTGAAAGGTTGTGAAATAGCACAATTAATTGTAACAACAGTGCAAAAATTAATGTTATGTGGAGTACTTCCAAAAGCATTTATATGCGATCAGGGTAAGCCAAATGTAGCCGCTTTTGGAATTTTGGGTGTTACTAAAAGTAAACCGTTTTTCTTTGTCGACAACCAAAGAATTTTTGCCATTATAGATGTACCTCATATTTATAAGAGCATACGTAACAATATGTTGACAGGGGACTTTCTGTACGAGAATAAAAGAATAAGTTTTAAAGACATCATATCTGTATATAACATCGACAAAGCTAGTAGTAAAGCTAGGTCACTGTGTAAATTGTCTGATGCTCACATAAATCCTAGCTCGTTTCAAAAGATGTCATGCAAATTAGCCTTGCAAGTTTTAAGTCACTCAGTTGCGGCAACAATAAGAACGTGCATGGAAACAGGTCAGTTGCAGTCTACAACAGCGGAGAATACTGCAGACTTTATTGATTTATTGGATCAAGCTTTCGATTGTTTAAATAGTCGCACTATTTTCGATTGTAATCCTTATAAATGTGCGTTAACAATGAATAATCAAGTTGCGCTAAAAACATTAGAAAAATCGATAATTATCATGACAAGTTTAACAAAAATAAAAAACGATATTATTTCCCGACCACCATGTTTCGATGGTTTTATCCAAAGCACAAATGCTATTTTAATGTTGTTCGAACAGGAAATGAAACTAGGAAGTAAGTTTATTTTAACTAACAGGCTAAATCAGGACTGTCTGGAGAACATGTTTTCAGTTTTTCGCCAGCGTGGTGGATTTAATCCTAATCCAGGGGTGCGGACATTTAGAACTTGTTTTCGAGCAGTTACGTTAACTAATATAATGAAGCCAACAAGAAAATCAAATTGTGAAAGTGACGAAGACGAATTATTGGCGGTGGAGCAATATCATTCATTTGAGCCGCCTACTGATAGCATACTTGTAGATGAAGTGGCAGAGTCTTCTTTAGCATCGTCATCATCCAGTGACTCTGACATTTTGAAAAATCCTGTAAATGTGCAATTGGAAGATTGTGCAGTTACGTATTTTGCAGGATACCTTGCAAAAAAATTATTTGATAAATTTCAATGCGAACACTGTCAACGATTATTAGTGTTAACTGACCGCGAATTAAATAGTGAACATCAATTATTGATCATACACAAGTTGTATGATACCAAGTTTTTATCTGTTGGATTACACTCGCCAACAACAAATTTTAGTCGGTTTGTAGATAGTGCTTTGAAAATTTGTTCTAAATTTCTTCTACACCATAAACATACGTGTTTCCTAAAAAAGAAACTATTTAATAGAATAAATAAAATTGAACCAAATTATATCAAAGATTGTTGTGAAGAACACTACACATATATAATCGAACATTTAATTATCGTAAAAATATATAAGGAATGTAAGTGGTCCCTTAAAAAGGACATTTTCAAAGAGCAAAGAAAAATGAAAATATTAAAATATACGTAAAATAGTATATCTAACAATGGGTGTTTACTTACCCAAACACATACAAAAAAAATTTAAGTAAACATGTATTACAAAATTTTGCCGACGATACCGTATTTTAATAATCTGACATAATTTCTTTACTCATAGCAAGAGGTAACATTTACTGTTATTTTTTCTACCGTAAATTCTTTTGGTTAGTTTCGTCTAATTTTAGTCGACATTCTTGTAATTAACATGTTTACCCTGTCGCAAATTGATTTTGATCACATTAGTCTTCATAAATGTACTTTGTGCTGGCTATTGTCACGTTATCGAATACGAATATTCTTTCGATAGTTTGGCCTACCGATACCTATGAATGGTGCTGAAACTATTAATAGTCAGTAGTATCAATAGTGTTTGTAATAAATAAATATACCTATTACAAAATGTTAATATAATCATTACGAATACATTTGTATCTAAAATCATAATAAAATAAGACATTTCTATTTATAAAATTGAGTGTTTATTTTTTTTTCTTTTATTCTGTTATGCCAGTACTTAATTAATAGGTTAGCCTAAAAAAATTATAACTGGATATGTTCTTTTTATATGATCATTGAAATTCAAAGTATTTCAATTGCAAATCACGTTTCTAAATGTTGCGTTACGATTCATTTTCATTTAGAGAACAGAAGGTTTTCTTCTTGGAATAAATAACTATCAGTAACAAATACAAAATAAAATGCGGTTTGGGTATACAAATAAAAGCGCTAGACGAAACGTATGATTACTGTTTTATTTATTACTTCAAGGCATAGGTACCTGCGACGACTTGGGCTTCCTTGATTGCATTTTTAATTCTAAAATCCTTAGCAGTTGCAATTTACATAGATATGTGGACATTTATTGAACTACTACTAGATTGACTACGACTGTAATTATCACATAAAATATTTTAACCATTCGTCCAGCGTATTATAGTTTTAAGTTTTTTATATAATTAATTGCAGTTTCAATAAGACTATCAATAGTCTAAATGATCGATAATGCCCACCAATACTACATATTTTATAAGTATATTGTGTCTGAATTTTGAATTATGTATGTAAGCAAAGAATGAACAGATGGTGAAAATTATGATCCGTTGCTTGCAGAGTATAAAAGTTGACAATTAGAACATTTAAAAAGTTAATAAGACAATTTATAACAAAGAAGGCATTTTATAATAACCTGTGCACAACTCATTTTATTAGACCATTGTAGGCATGTGAACTATATTGTTTATCTTTATATCTACACACAACAGGCACTGTATTTCTCATATTGTTAGGTTCACTACTTCCGGGTTTTTTAAATAAATTATTTTTATTATAGTTATTATTATTATTATTGAGGGTCAAAAAAATAATAAGAAAAGAGATTTGCCAGATACTTCTAAAATACTATTTCTCTATACGAGTACATTCAGTGATTTTGATTTTTTTTATGCAAATGGATATTTGTGTACCTATTCATTATAAATCTTAATAAAACTAACCGTTGACAAGATACTTGATAATTGCAATTTTCGCGCCGAAGTGTTATTTCTGATTTACCGATATAACAAAAACTAATCAGTTCTTCCAAATAAGAATGGCATGTAGGTACCATGCCCAAGTTCCATAGTAAACACAAAATTTACCAACTCTGCCAAATTTACACCTGCTCTCTTTTCTAAATAATAAGCGTCAATATTGAATCAGCCTGTACATTATTTTTACAGAAATGCAATACTCACTAGAACATACTTATTTACCTAAATCAAATGAGGAAAGATATAGATCTACATATTTACAAACATTATATTTAATAGTATATGTTACAAAACAACCTTTCCTATTTTTAGAATTAAGAAAATTAGACTAAATAGCAATAATTTTTATAATAAGTGCATATTCTATTAAACCTTGTTACAAAATTCTCTTTCCAAGCCCGCCTTTATTCTTTTTTATAATCCTCAGACAAAAAAAAAGTAATATCTCATATTCCAGAACCACAACAAAGCTGTCTGATCCCCCCTATAAGGAACGTGCTGTCTGAATAATTTAATTGTAAAAGACATACGTTAAGCCTATAGTAGTGCCATCTTTTATCCAATAAATTTATTCTGCAAATTATCTACTAGTGCCGCTAAAGTGAATACCTTCGGAAAATAACACGAAAATACAATAATTCGACATTCATACACCATCTTTTGGATTGAATTAAAGTTATTTTTTGTGTTGCCAATCTCTCCATAAACACCGGCTATCTGTAATCTCCCTTATCTGTGATTACACTAAGGACCGAATGACAGTGTTCAAGAGTCTCACCGCTTACATTTCTTAACAACTTATTTATTTTATGTGGAAAAGTACGTTTTTGATTAGGTGAAACATTTATAAGAAGTTAATTAAAAACCAATGGATGTGTAGTGCATTATTGTGAAATGTGAATCAATACTTTTGGCTCACTCTACATGCATGGCTGATAACAGCCGAACATTGTAGTTATGTTGGTGCATTATTATCGCAGTATACGAAGAAAAACAAAGCCAGTCATGCACTGATTAAGGATTAATTATTTAAACTTGCCTTTAAACTTACAATACCTTTACAAAACAATCAGAGGTTTGTTTTACAAGATTTATTTATTAAAATAGTTTCACTTAATTATTATAGAAGCAATAGTTAATAAATAGTAATAAGAAAATAAGTTTAATCATAGAGAAATATTATGTGTAAGATTATAAAAGTTTATTATAAATATTTAGCGTACAATGTATAACAGTGTAGGACTTAAGAAAATGTAAATAGATTTCAAATATAATAATAAATAAATTTAACTCATTATTAGTTTTGTGTTTTGTCTATAACGAAATGCCTATTTAAATTCTAAAATAATGGCCACGTTGTACAGGAATAAATTAAGATTATATAGTGCCATAAATAATTATAAATACAAAATCATTTATGACTTACATATTGCCGTGATCCCTACATTGGTCAGGCATTGTAAAATAAATAAATAATTATGTAATAGAATAAGTAAATAATTTATTAGTAGTAAGTGTAGGTATAGAAAAATGTATCATAAGTTGCATAACCGCAACGGCGTAACATTATAATGTAAGATGTATGAAAAATAAAATTTATTTGAAAGGTACAGAAATAAATACCTGAGACTTAAATCTAAAGATAATTTTAAAAGGAATATGTAAAAAAAAAAGGTATATTATTTTATTATTCGACACAATGTAATAAAGAAAAGCTTCAGTGGCAGGTTTAAATCCAATTTTGTCCAGGAAAGATTCCGGAAATAACATATTAAAATTGGTTTAATCTCATTAAAATCTACAAAGAAAAACAATGTTCAATATTGTTAACAGCTGCATACAAATCAACCTACAAGAAGACGAGGAAAGATGGTTCGAAGATATGGATGAAGTTATCAAGGTCCAGGTTCATAATAACATGATTAATAAAAGGAGCATTCCAGTTGTATGCAATGTTTTTCCTGTTATTGTAAAAGCAAACGTCTGCAAAAGAAAGATACGAATAGTGTTAAAAAATAGTAAAAGAATATATTTAAATAATGATGACAGAAGCAACGAATTCATTTATAAACATAATAAAGGATGGCGTTAATGAAAAGGAATGTACCTACCAAGATAAGAATATCGCAAATGTGCATTGACATTAACAATAACAAACAATTTAAGTGCGTGCATAATTTTGTGTAATTTCGAGATGTCAAACAATAATTGGTGCAGGTCAGTTTAGGGAGAACGTCAAGAAAATAAATCTGAGCAGGACAATGCCAACATAAACGTTAGTGTGGAGTGTGTGGCGCTGCGAACGATGTATGGTTTTTTTCGGGCGACCGAAAATGATAAGAAGGCAAGTACGAGAGAAGTACGGGGGAGTCATCGTCGATCCATGGGCGAAGCATGTTACGTTGTAAACTCACTTTATTTATAGTTCTCGAAAGATTGTGTACCTTTTGTCTAAATACGTGGAATTTTGTATAAAGATCGTGACTTTTTGAGCGTACCCTGTATATTGTCTATTTCACCGGTTACTAAGACTGCCTGCAGTACACTTGCGTGGGTGTTTAACCTACTATTGAGCCCTCACCGCTCTAAATCACATACCGCGAACATGACAGATACATTTTGTGTAAGATCGGGCATTTACACCCTGTTTTTGTGAAAGCCTCTTTATCTGAATAACTAACTTTAATTATCTTAGCTCTAGCTTAATCTAACCTACCTGTAGTTTCGTATTTTACGCATTTGCAATTATTTCTACGCCTTGCTTAAGTATATAAAATATCTTCTTATATATATTACGACCGATCCCTGCCTAATGCATTTATTGTGGATTGTAAACGCTTCGAAACGATAGTCAAGATATTGTGTAACTGTTCCTCATGTTTTGCGTATTGCCAAACACAGAATCTCGAGCAGGCCCCGAGTTTTATTGTCTTTCCTTTTTCCTTCGCAGTCGTCTCTCTAAAAATGTAAGATGTATTTAATTAAGGAAATGCTCGGGACAGTGGGCATACTATTAATTGTTTGCCGATCATTTGTGGCTTTCCATCGTTCTTCTAAGTATTAGGATTCTTCTGTGATTCATCCTGGGGTTAGGATTGTAATTTTTCTGAAACATAAGTTTATGATCGGTTCTCGTGACCGTCTTCGGCAGCGTTTTGATATTTAAGCTCTGGTATTTCGTTAATTACCTGTAGAAATTCTGTTCTCTCTCATAATGAAATAGAAACTGCGTGTGGAAGATTGTTTGTTTATGTCTTTCAAACTTATCGGTTATGTTCTACAGATCGGTCTGCTCACGGAATGCCAACGTCTCGCATAAAATTTTCCCTCGTGCTGTCGGCGCTATAATTTTCTTCGTACAATTGTCGGTTATTCCGCTTATTCTCGTTTCGCCTAAGTCATGTTCTTGTTTGCGTATAATTATAAGTCACAGTGTTAACCCCTTTTCCGGTCAAACTCAAACTTGTGGTTGTAATTTTATTTGAATGTTCCTGATTGTCTGTTTGGAGGCATTTCGTGTCGTTATGTTTTGACAGGGACGTGCGTGGAATTGAACGCGCATGGGATATGAAAGAGGTTCCCGCTCCCGACGGACACTTGACGGTCACATCTGACGTAAAGAACAGTGTGTGCAAATTGCTTTTCTTCCTTTAGTACTTATGTACATTATCCATGTGGATAGTTTTTCGCGTATGCGGCTTAATCTGGAGAAAGCAGAAATTACCGTACCTTTCTTTGGGATATTAACGTGAATTTATATCGTCGTACCGTTATCAAAAAAATTCACGTATAGCCACGTGTGTTGGCTTCTTTGTTGTAAATTTTGCACCCTGAGGTGACTTGAAGTCGTTTACCGTGGGATCTCCATTAATTGGGGTAAGTGTTTATATCTCTGCGTTAATTTTCGGGATTTTATCTTTGGGTTTTTTTAAATTTTAATAGGATTCTTTTGACGGGCGCAAAAGCCCTCACAAGCTGTTAGGATTTCTTTGACGGCCATTTGAGCCCTCCGAAGTCTCAATTTTGGTGTTATCGCCCGCAACAGGGGTTTTATCCAACATCCAGCCCACCTGTTGAGTGGAATTTCTCCAACAAGGGAGACGCCGCCATCTTGGCCATCTGCAGCGTCCTACCGGCAACCATCTTGCCAACGAAGGTTGTAGATTTTTACCTCATATTTTTCGACCGATTTTCGACGACTTTACGTCTGAGTGCAAGACTTATTTTGCCTAGTTTTGGACCAAGAATTTTTGAGTGGCTTATTAACTATCGCACCTCTTAGACAACTGCGAGGTCGCAATTTAATCCTTATTAAATTACCGTTATTATTTTATTAATTTTGTAATAATCAGATTGACCTGAATTTTGGATTTGTCACTACCTTAATTTCTGTAGCCCTATATTGAGGCAAATATTTAATTAAAATTTAATTCTAGTAGATTCATTATAAGATCAAATTATCTTTTTGGATAGATTTTATTTAATTAGTAATAAACTCAGTGTTTCTCTTCCGATTCAATAGATGTTTGTTTTATGATGTGTTGCATTTGAAATTTAAGTCTTGATAATTATTTTGCACGATTAATTATTGCCGTAAGATTGTAACTTTTGCCTTTTGACGATCAATTATTTTTACCTGAGCCAGATAAATTCATTTTTGTAGAAGCAAACTTTGGTTCTCGAAGCTCAGGGCTTTATCGAATTATTTTTTTTTTGATGAATTTGTTTTCCTAAAATTTTACCTTTAACTTTTGACTTTGCTAATCAGTAACCTTCATTTAATTTAATTTAGTTCATGTAAGCAAACCTGACGTTTTTTTTTATTTAGCGAATTTTTCTCAAATTAGACTAAGTACCTATTACTGTCTTATCAATTGTTTTTTTTTGTGCTTATAAATTTATGTATATACTCACACCTATGTATTGACATTGCCATTGTGGCATGTATTTGAAAACATTTGTACACCTGAATGTGAGGTGAAAGAAACGTTTCGGCAACCGACCAACTCCTGCTGATGCGCAGAGTATATGTTTTATTATTAAGGTTTTTTTTTATTTTATACTTACTAAATTTTGCAACTGCCTAACTTCAGTATACTTAATTTCAAAATTTAACTTTTCATTCAACGCAAGTTTTTTAATACCTAATCTCACAATTTTAATTTTATTTTAAACAAATATCCGTTCAACACATCAAACATAATTAAATTTTGTTACGTTACGAATACCTTATCTTTTATTTCATTTACCTCTGCATATCTTAATTATTTTTGTGACAAGCACGCACATAAGATTGGGTGCTCCAAATATACAGGGTGTTCAGTAGGTAACCCGCTGGAGGGACACAGCCAGTGGTAGTTCGTAGGAGGCGCAGGTAGGTTATCTGTAGATAGCATAGTGTCCTGGTGCCCGGACAATCGTCGCAAGCGTCGTTGCCGACCGACGCTCTACTTATA
Source organism: Amphimallon solstitiale (assembly GCA_963170755.1). Taxonomy (NCBI): domain Eukaryota; kingdom Metazoa; phylum Arthropoda; class Insecta; order Coleoptera; family Scarabaeidae; genus Amphimallon; species Amphimallon solstitiale. Next base: position 357,291 of record CAUJHA010000194.1, read on the forward strand.
GGTGTTCTCTTTTATCTGAACCGTCACGCCGTCTGCGACAGAGTTAGCTCGGCCCTGCGTTATCCTGTTTAACAACCCCCTATTGCGACTCCCCGTTTCATATCTTAATCAGCCGTTATCTTATTGCGACGTAGATCCGGTAGCAAGCAGCCTGATTTTAAAAGACGCGGTGAATCTTCGATCTTCATATTTTGATGATTGCAGATGTGTTATACACTGCACAGAAATCATCCTTAGCAAATGTATTAAGTTATTTTATTTTAAATAAGTATTTTTCATTTCACAATTAATTTTTTGTCATTTAGTTTAATTTCATTTTTTTTTATTAACTATCAATATGATCGAACAATATAAAGAGGAATTTGATGAAATATATGAGCATCATAAGTAAGTTATACTTTAATAATAAATTATGCTAAAGATGCTACGTGGAAATGTTCATCTTTCGCAAAGCGTTTAATGAATTTATTTAATATTTTAGATGGGATTAGTATCTTCTTTGTTATAAGTAAAAATAAATAAATAAATAAAGGGAATCTTGTTCACAATGGAAAGAGGCATCAATAACACAACGTGTGAATGTTTGTTAGCGATGTTATCTATACTTTGTTAATAAGTTTTTTTTTGATGCAAAATTTTTATAGGGAATTCAAATATTATACGTAAAGATAGGTGCATTTTTGGTAAACAATAGCCAATTTGTGGTATGTACAACGTGCAAATATTTGCATATGATAATTGGTGACAGTATTATCAAGGTGTTTTCCTGTTGTGCGGAATTTTGTATTTTTCAAAGACACTTCGTGTGAATGAATGCCTTTGTGGAAGCAAAATCTAGCATAGTATAAGAAAACTATTATTTCTTTGAAATTACACAATGTTAAGATATTAATATAACAAAGAGCGATATTTATTCTAAATCTACATGTTATATTCGTAATGTAATGTGTTTACGTATTTATAAAATACACGTTTTTTTTTTCTTACTTGTTATTGGAATGTAAAAGGACAATTTCTTTTGCGGCCACATGTGGCAAGAAATTATTTTCATCGACACTATTATTATACGATGTTAAAAATAGAATATAAATATTTTATGAGATTTAGTTTTTTATTAGTAACCTTATCCTATAAATTTTAAATAAGAAATGTTGTTAGAAAAACAAAAGGAACATCACTGCTAGAACCTACAAGAAACACACGAATGTTAATAGAGATTGAATTAACAAATTTAATAAAGAAATTTTTCACATGACAACGTTATCTCTACATTCATTTAAATTATGCAGCTTTGTATTATTGTAATTTGATTGAGTTATGCTGGTACAAGATTATCAATTTTTTTTTCAATACAGAGTTATAGCATATAGAATTTGATGGCGATGCCTAACGTATAGCAATAACACATTTATTATAAATAAAGAATAATAAAATTTGTCATCAAATATAATATACGCTATTATAGCATATATTTGGCGCCCAATCTAGTGGAGCAGTGACCTTTTGTCTTCTTTTTTATGGAAATATGTATACACATTTAGCATTCAATTTAGTGCAGCAGTGCATTTGAATTTTTTTTTGTTGTTGTTAAATAACAGTAAATATTTATTTAATGTCTAATATAGGGACAATATAAATAATTCTGCAACATTTTCTTGTTTAAATAAGGATAAGAATTAAGTAGCGATAGTTTCATTATTAAGTAAGTTTAGTAATAAGAAACATGGCAGATAAAAAGAAAGGTAAAGGTAATGGTAAAGACCAACAGCCTGAGACCGAATTAGACTTAAAGTCAAAGCAATTCACACATTATAGAAATCCTAGTCAAACACTTTCTGATTCAGAGTCAGACAAACAAGAATCAAAAGGTGATAAAGAGGAGATTCAATAATGGGAGAGAGTATACAAACTCAGGACACTAGTGGTGTATTTAGTGAGCAGAAATTTGAAACTCTTTTTCAAAAATTATTATACACTATTGAAAATAATCATCAAAGTATGAATCAAAAGTTTGAAGAAAACAATTTAAGTATGAATCAAAAGTTAGAAGAGAAGTTTGAAGAAAATAATTTAAAACTAAAAGAGACTAAAGAGGAAATTAATTCTAAGATAGATAAAATTTTTATAGCTTTAAGAAAAGAAAATTTAGAATTAAACGCTAAGTTAGAGACAAAATTAGATCAATCAGTAGTAGATTTAAAGAAAGAAATCTCTAGCAATGAGACAAAATGTGAAAATAAAGGTAAATTTCTGTTTCAAGAAATAAATGATAGATCTGCCAAAACACAAATTAGTCTAGATAAGGTTGAGAATAAAATAAATTCTTTAGAAATAACAATAATGAATGATGAAAAGGTAAATAAGGAACAATTTCAAGAGCTTTCATATAAAATGGAAGATTGTAGAAATAAGTATAGTGCTTGTAATGATACCATGTTAACATTACAAGACAAAACGTTAACATTTGAGAATACGATTAAACAACTGGAGGATAAAGTAATACACGGGGTCAATATGCCTAGTGTATCTTTATCGCAAATACCAGTTAGTGCAGAAAACATACCCAAATTCTCGGGATTTTACAAGGATAATCCTATGGCGTTCATGAGGACTATTAAAACCTACATGAGGGGCATATCGGATGAAATGTCCAAATTACATTTCATAAGGGGATGTCTTAAAGATTATGCACTCCAATGGTATGATATGATCATTGATGAAGTGGCAAACTTTAGAGATTTTGAAACCCGCTTTGTAAGACAGTACTGGGGTCAAACACAACAAAGAAGGATAAGACATGATCTGGTGTTTGGTAGATACAGATCAGGATCCTCCAGAGAGAATTATATAATAAGGCAATATTCTTTCCTTAAGCACATACAACCAATGATAGAAGAAAGTGACATTGTATCGCAATTAGCTGCACATTTTGATCACAATGTTACGCAGGCAGTAGCTCTACAAGGAATAGATACTGTAGAGAAGGATTACTGGAAATGGTTAAAAGGTTAGACGATGTGGATGAGAAGCGTTATGGATACAATAGAAATAATCCAAATCCTGGTACAAATTATTCACCTCGACAGCAACAGAATAATAATAATGGACAAGTAAACAATTCAGGTCAGAATAGACAGGATTATGGGAATAATCCGTACATAAATAATAGGACCAGAAACTTTGAAAATAAGAGAAAGAATAGTCAGAATTACAGGAAGGAAGAAAGGACTGATGAAAGGGACAGAAAAGTAAATAATGTCCAGGTCAAGGAAGATAAGAAGGAAACAATTCGCAAAGAAAAACAGGAATCGAAAGGAGCGATACCGAAGGATACCAGACAATTACCGATGAATAAGGAATGGGTAAACACTACTTATTCAGGTGCAACTTCGCTGGATTTTTAAGGAAACCAGTCAAAAAGAAAAACAACATACACAACATCTATAATTTTGAAGATCTTACGAAGATCACAACAGAACTACCGCACATCACAATCAAGCTTGGAAATGAAGAAGTGGAGGCATTATTGGACACAGGAGCGCAATTATCACTATTAGACAGTAGCATTATAGATAAAAATATAGAAAATTTGGGAAATTATATGCCCATCAGAAAGGTAAATTTGATTACTGCAAATAAAAAATCTATGATCACAGTAGACAAAGTTTTTTTGCATAAATGTTAAGATAGATAAGTTAAAATTCTTAACAGAATTTATTATAGTACCTAATTTAAATAGTAACTGTATTTTGGGAATGGACTTTTTAAGTCAATATAGTACAAAACTTAATATGGAAGATAAGACATTTCATATTAAGGATTCAGTAATCTCCTGGAGCAAAGATGCACAGGACGATGAAATTTTAATTAATAATTTATTTATAAATAAAATTACTGAACAAGACGTCACAAAAGAAATGGATAGTAGTTTATTCGTCAATAAAAGTGCACATCCTGTGAAGAATCCTCAAAGGGAGGACTTCACGATAAATAGGGACGGTACAGTATTAAATTGCGATAAACAATACAAAAGCCATGTGAGCCATCTTCTTAGTAAATATAAGAAATTATTTGATAATAGTCCAGGCTTAGCCAAAGGATATCAACATAAACTCAAGGTTGATGAGACACAACCATTCAAAGTAAAAAATTATCCCATTCCTAATAAATACAGAGAACAGGTAAAATTAGAAATAAAAGAGATGTTAAAAAACAATGTCATAGAGACAACAGAATCAACATTTATTAACCCTATAGTTGTAGTGGTAAAGAAAAATATAAATAATCAGAAAGAAACCAAGCCACGTCTATGTCTTGACGCGAGGAGCCTCAACTCAAGAACCTCTCCTAATTTTGAAGCCCCACAGAGTATAGATACCTTATTAACAAGGTTGTAACGGTAGGCCCTGTATATAATGAATAAAATATAAATATAATATAACATCCAAAATATTTATATTAAGGTAAATAATAAATCAACACAGATCGGGAAACATGTATTTGTATTAAATTATTATATTCCTGTTTAAAATGTTTCTATATAAATTCTGTATATGTAAAAGAGAAATAGTGCGTAGGTGTATCGGTGTGAAAGGAAGAAAAACACAAGTGGCGTCAATATTATTGCAATGATATCGGAGTAAGCCAGGAAGTTATGCGACATAGATAAGAAACCGTTTGTGTGCAACCGACACGTGGAACCTTGAATGTGATGAAGAAATGTAAAGTACATAGGTGGCCCGGGGAAACCCCGAGCAAGAATACGGTGTGACATGCCTTAAGCAAGGAGCAGAGAGACAGACGTTCCCTAGCCGGCGCATGAATAGGTTCGCAGGTCGTGTTAAGTAGAATAACACTACACCGCACCCAAGAAAAGGGAACGACATCTCACAGGCTAACAGTGCGAATACAAGTAATTCTACGCACTAGAAAAAAGTTAAAGAAAAAGCCTAGTGAGAAAACTGTTATAAGATTTGATAAAACAAATAGTGGGTCAAGTGAAGTAAAAGTTCTATTAATAATTAAGTGTGTGCCGTATCTCCAGACAAAGAAGACGACGATTTCAGTCTACCCTGGAAAAGCTGCCCGTGAAAATACCGGACCAGCGGCGTCAAAGCATCGTATCAGGTACCCAACGTTGTTGTAATTAAAGGCCTATATCATGCATGTTTTTTTTTTATAAAACAATTCAATTAGCATCTAATTAAATCCATGGTATACTGTATAGGTAAAGCGTCATTGCATTGTTGTTAATTATATTTGCCCATGTTGTAATTGATGCGTAATTTGTATTGTGTTGTACCATTTGAATTGTGTTTTGTTTCTATAACCTTTGTTTGTAACCTGATCTGTGTTGATGGTGTTTTTTTATCAATATATTAGAAATATTTAAATATTCTTTTGCGTATTATTTGTCTACCTTACTATAGGAAATTTGGAATATAAAATAGAAGTAATAGTACGTGCAGGACAATAATCTTAGCGTCTAAATACCTGAACCGTCTTGAAATTAAGAGTCTTATGCTAAACCGAACTATTTAACTGAGCTAATTACGCGGAACATCCAATAAGTCATTTTATTTATTTGAGTCATTTTAATTATATTATTTAAATTTGTATTATTATCTCCGAACACCCTACTTTGGGGCATTTTATTCATTTTTATTTAATTTTGAAGGACCGTACTATTACATATGGTGCCCAACTAAGGGGCCTTACTATTACATATGGCGCGCCAGCCGGTGGGCCCGAAAATACACTAAATTTTCAATTTATTTCAAATTTGTGTGGAGTAGTTTGGTAGGAACAAAGCTTTATCAAATATTTAAAAAATATTTTCACATAATTTTTAAATTCTGTTGAACAAAATTTTAATGTTTAAATAGAAGCGCAATTTAAATTTGAATTAAAAGGTAGACAATTTAAGTATATTTTTTTTTGATATACAGGGTGTTACAAAAGTTTGTGTAAACATTTTCAGGGCGCATAGCATATAAGGTATACGGTACAATAATACGTATTATACAGGGTGTTTTGAAAGAAAGGACATTTTATTGGGGGGTTAATAGGAATAAAACCCAAAATATTTTACACGAATAAGCGGTAATTGTGGAAGCAAATTGGCGAAGTATTATACAGGGTGATCCAAAGGAATAGGCACACCTGGTTGGGGGGTCACTGAAATTAAATAAATAAACATTTTATACAATTAGCGGAGCTTTTAAAGGCAAAATGGAGTAAAATTTGAACGAAAAAGAATTTTCTTTTATAGCGTTGTTGTCAAATTTTTATTTAGTTGTTTTTTTATATGCCTTATCGTTGTTTAAATAAAGCCGCCGTAGTATAAAATAAACATAGCCTCCAAAGGAAATAAAGTTGGAAAAATATTAAAGAAGGAATTGAAGTGAATGCATTTAAGGAGTGGTAAGATGATAGGAGAAAAGGAAATAATCATGGGAAACTCAGATGTAGAGAATAAAAGTAAAGAAACAAACCAAGGAGCATCCGGATATAAAACCCCGGACGAAAACGTGGTCGAAAAGGGAGCGACGCCCAAAGGAGTAGGAGATATGCAGGCACTTTTTGATTTTATGGATAAGAAATTCGAAAGATTAAAGGAAGATAGTGATGAAAAATTAGAGGGATTAAAGAAAGATAGTGATGAAAAATTCGAGGGATTAAAGAAAGATAGTAATGAAAAATTCGAGGAATTAAAGAAAGACAGTGATGAAAAATTCGAGGGATTAAAGAAAGACAGTGATAAGAAGTTCGAAAAATTAGATAAAAATATGGAAAAATTCGAAGAATTAAAGAAAGACATCCAAGAAGCCAATTACCAGATGTATGAAAAAATAACAAAGAGCCAAGGACAACTAAGAAAGGAAATCGATGATTTCAAGGAAAAAGAAACAGAATTGAAAGCAGTCGATGAGAAGGTTCAGCATCAAGCAGATGAATTCGAAAGAAAATTAGAGGAGGAAAAAACAGAAAGAAGACATGAAGTCAATCAAAAAATTGAACAAGTAAACAAAGATGTTGAAAGAACTAACATGGAAATTGAAACCACCAAAAAGGAGGTCGTGAAGACCAGACAAGAAGTTGAACAGGAAATGGAAAACACCAAAAAGAAGGTCGCGAAGACCATTCAAGAAGTCGAACAGGAAATTGAATGTTTAAAGAAAATAGCGCCAGTAAGCATAGAAAGAATAATAGAAGAAAAGAAAGTACCTATGTTCAATGGGGATAAAAGAGGGCTTCACCCAAAGGAATTCCTGGAAGCACTAAGAAGACATTTCGAATTTGGAACAATACCCGAAAGAAAGAAGCTCGATTTTGCGATAGGCCAATTGGAAGGCGACGCACGAGTATGGGCCAATGCAGTGAAACATCAGTGGGACAATATAGAAAACTTCCAACAAGAACTACTGAAGATGTATTGGTCCGAAAGCGAACAAAAAAGAATTTGGATGGAATTATTGAGGCCTAGGACATATAATGCGAAATTTGGGACTATGACTCAGCATGTATGGTATTGGGTGAATAAGACACAATATGTGGATCCACAAATCGGCGCAGAACTATTCATAGAAGCAATACGTACACATTTCTCCTATGAAGTGGAAAGTATTCTACTATCAGCAAAAGCCAAGACAATACCCGAGCTAATAAGCATAGTCGAGGGGATCCAAAATCGAGAGGGGCCTTCTTCACGAAACCATGATAGACGTGATGATCGCAGGGACGTGCAAATGATCCACCAAAACAGAGGTCACTATAGAGGAAGAGGTCGTTATAGCAACCGAGGACGCTGGAGTCCACCACCGAGTGCCGATTCGGGAAACGAATAAATGCAGAAGCAAACGCTCCTCGCCTTCTGCATATGAAAATGAGGGAGCCTGTAAGAGAACCGAATCCACGGAAATACACACCGAGCAGGAACACCCAATTAGAGGCCTGGAAACAATATATGCAGCAGCTACCTCTCCTCCTCAACCAAAGCTACTGTCTTAAGCACGACAAGAAAAACCTCGAGGATTCTCCACAAGATTCTCCCATTATACCCAAGGTCCAAATCTGTATTGAAAAGGATAAATACAAGGAATCTAGTGAATTATTACCCAGAGTAGGAGAACCACCATTGATAGTACCCAACTTGGTTGAGTCGGACTGCGAAACTGCAACAGTCAACCCACTGACAATGTGTACAATAGAATGCAATCCAGTGAACAGGGTGGAACAGGTAATATCCGATTATGAAAACATATTCTCCGATAAACCTGGAAAATGTGAGGTATACAAATGTGTTTTAAATATGAAGGACAACCAACCATTCGTACAGCGATCCTATCCAATACCTTTCTCAAAAAGAAACGCCTTAAAAAGGGAAATAGAAAGAATGCTAAAAAGGAACATCATCAAAAGATCTAGTTTACCATACAAAGACGATCAATGGTCGCAATCTAACACAGCTGGCAAGAAAATATATGATAGAGATTTTCTATTGGCACTTAGAAATGATCCCAAAAGTAGAAAAAAGCCTGACTACCTTCTTGACATCATGGTTCAAGAAGATCGAGGTAGAATGGGTGATCAGGTGTTAGTGAAGAACCACAACTATTCGTCAGCACTAACCAAGGAAATAAAAAAGTTTTTTCATTTGTATAACAAACCTTATGAAATGTTACGACGGGTAAGTGAAAATGCTTATTGGTTAGGGGACCCAATCGCCAAATACAAATGCACCCAAAACATTATGCATTTGAGGAAGTATAAAAAACCGCCAAAAGACCCAACAGAAATATAGGGTGGTATGGAAAAGTAGTCGGTAAATATACAATACATATCTATTCATTTATGACTATTCATTTAGCAAACTAGAAGTATATATAATCTCAAAATTAATTTTGTAATTTTTATATTTTATTATGTACACGTTACCATTATTTGCTTTTCATTTAGACTTATCAGCCTGTCAGAAAAGGCAAAGGGGGGTATCTGTAACGGTAGGCCCTGTATATAATGAATAAAATATAAATATAATATAACATCCAAAATATTTATTAAGGTAAATAATAAATCAACACAGATCGGGAAACATGTATTATTCATTTATTTGTATTATTATCTCTGAACACCTTACTTTGGGGCATTTTATTCATTTTTATTTAATTTTGAAGGACCGTACTATTACATATGGTGCCCAACTAAGGGGCCTTACTATTACAAGGTGTACCGATGCCAGGTAGTTCACAAAAATTGATCTTAAAAGTTCTTTTTGGCTGGTGCCATTACATAAAGATTCTAGAAAGTATTGTTCATTTATGTTTAATTCACTAGTATATTCATACAAAGTTGTTCCATTTGGTTTGTCAACGGCTACAGCGGCCTTGGTCAGAGCCATGCAACAAATTTTAGATCCACATGAAGAATATGTTTCTCACTATGTGGATGATATATTAATATTTAATAAAGACTTAGAAAGTCATAAGGTATCTGTGGACAAAGTATTAAATACTCTAGCAGATAATGATTTAAAAATAAATCTTGAAAATGTGAATTTTATAAAAAGAGTGTAAGCTATTTAGGCTATATTATAGATGGTAAAACTATCACTATAGAAGAGAAAAAGTTAGAAGCTATAAGAAAATATCCAAGACCTAAAAATATAAAAATGTTAAGAGGATTTTTAGGCATGATTAATTATTACAAACATTTTATTCCAAAAATATCAGATCAGACCTACATGTTATTTAGGATGATCAAGAAAGGGGTGAAATTCAAATGGGACCCTGGAAAGAATGCAGAAAGACAAATGAATAGAGCTGAGAAATACGTGAGAATGGAGAATGAGAAAATAAGGACCCACAAAACGTATCAGGTTGGAGATCTCGTAGTGGTGAAGAACTACAGATTAGGGAGGAGACATTTGAATAAATGTGCGAAGTTAGATTTACCGTTCATTGGACCATACAAGGTAAATAGAATTTTAAGTGATGTAACCTATGAATTGCAAGAAATGGATAATGAAAATATAAAAGGCAAATATCATGTATCAATGCTGTATGATTACATAGATATAGAGAATGAATAAATTGTTGACGTAGAGATCACATCAGTGTGTTTGCGATGTGCGTCGTTCAGGTAAATAACCCTTATTGTAATGAACGTACACTTCTTCTTCTTCTTCTTTGCTGGGTTGATTAGTCAAGCTATCGCTTTTTACTATTAATCTTAAAATGGCTGATCTTGATTTAGAGGGATTTAATGATGTTCTCTTTCAGAGGAGTCATGATGAACGTACACACACAGCAAACAAGGGATATATATGCCGTGATCCCTACATTGGTCAGGCATTGTAAAATAAATAAATAATTATGTAATAGCAGGTCAGTTTAGGGAGAACGTCAAGAAAATAAATCTGAGCAGGACAATGCCAACATAAACGTTAGTGTGAAGTGTGTGGCGCTGCGAACGATGTATGGTTTTTTCGGGCGACCGAAAATGATAAGAAGGCAAGTACGAGAGAAGTACGGGGGAGTCATCGTCGATCCATGGGCGAAGCAGTCTGATTTTAATAGACGCGGTGAATCTTCGATCTTCATATTTTGATGATTGCAGATGTGTTATACTCTGCACAGAAATCATCCTTAGCAAATGTATTAAGTTATTTTATTTTAAATAAGTATTTTTCATTTCACAATTAATTTTTTGTCATTTAGTTTAATTTCATTTTTTTTTATTAACTGTCAATATGACCGAACAATACAAAGAGGAATTTGATGAAATATATGAGCATCATAAGTAAGTTATACTTTAATAATAAATTATGCTAAAGATGCTACGTGGAAATGTTCATCTTTAGCAAAGCGTTCAATGAATTTATTTAATATTTTAGATGGGATTAGTATCTTCTTTGTTATAAGTAAAAATAAATAAATAAATAAAGGGAATCTTGTTCACAATGGAAAGAGGCATCAATAACACAACGTGTGAATGTTTGTTAGCGATGTTATCTATACTTTGTTAATAAGTTTTTTTTTTTGATGCAAAATTTTTATAGGGAATTCAAATATTATACGTAAAGATAGGTGCATTTTTGGTAAACAATAGCCAATTTGTGATATGTACAACGTGCAAATATTTGCATATGATAATTGGTGACAGTATTATCAAGGTGTTTTCCTGTTCTGCGGAATTTTGTATTTTTCAAAGACACTTCGTGTGAATGAATGCCTTTGTGGAAGCAAAATCTAGCATAGTATAAGAAAACTATTATTTCTTTGAAATTACACAATGTTAAGATATTAATATAATAAAGAGCGATATTTATTCTAAATCTACATGTTATATTCGTAATGTAATGTGTTTACGTATTTATAAAATACACGTTTTTTTTTCTTACTTGTTATTGGAATGTAAAAGGACAATTTCTTTTGCGGCCACATGTGGCAAGAAATTATTTTCATCGACACTATTATTATACGATGTTAAAAATAGAATATAAATATTTTATGAGATTTAGTTTTTTATTAGTAACCTTATCCTATAAATTTTAAATAAGAAATGTTGTTAGAAAAACAAAAGGAACATCACTGCTAGAACCTACAAGAAATACACGAATGTTAATAGAGATTGAATTAACAAATTTAATAAAGAAATTTTTCACATGACAACGTTATCTCTACATTCGTTTAAATTATGCAGCTTTGTATTATTGTAATTTGATTGAGTTATGCTGGTACAAGATTATCAATTTTTTTTTCAATACAGAGTTATAGCATATAGAATTTATTATAAATAAAGAATAATAAAATTTGTCATCAAATATAATATACGCTATTATAACAATATGTTAATTAGAACATTAAATAGAATCACAATTTTATCTACACTGTTTAATTTTTGCATATTATTACACTTTTTTAACACGATACTGGAATGAGATATTTTAAGGTGCTAACGAGTTCTTCCATTAGTAAAAGCTGGAATAACTAAAATTCTCTTGCAGAATTCCTAATGCGTCCTTTATTAAAAATGATCTTTCTCCTAGAACATATCCTGGGTTAATATTGTTGCAAAAATTACTTCTTCCATTCATTTTTCAGATGTATGTCATCCCGAGTTTCATTAATGTAGCACATACTTCCCTGAGGAGCTATTGCTATTAAAATTTCTATCGTGCTTATAAATAGAACAGTACTGCTGCTGAACTAAATTATTATCTGGTTTTCCAATGAAAACTTCAAAGCAGGGAATAATTACAGCTGTTTTTTTCTTGAAACACTTCTTTCAAATATACTGCAATACAGAACGTTCTGGTCACATAATTATAAGTTTTAGCCTTTGATAACTAAATAATGACCTTAGCAAGTTAATTTAATAAGATAATTGTTTAATAAGAGCACTTATAGTCAAATTGTAATGATACAAATCTGTTTGTTTACCAACAACGGCCATATTGAATTTGATATGGGTTATGTTTGAGATTTGCTTATTTTAGTTATCTAAAAAGACAAAACATGCATTTTTTGTAAATTTAAATCGGTTTAGTATTTTATATAAACTAGTAAATTGTTGTTTTCCAAAATTTGAACATGTAATTAAAAGATTTTATAAACTTCATTGTTAATATAAGCACTCTATTGTAAATTGGGCTGTGCACGTGTTACGGTCGTGGACAGCTCGTGATTACTCTATAGGGGAAATGCACGAAATGTAGATGGCGCTATAAAACTGACAAGATGGCCGTGCAATAGGGAAAACATTTATACCTTTCATAGTGGCACGTGTTACTATTTTGATTCAGGTGTTGAACGATATAACTTGTAGCGACATTTCAAATATGGCAGTAACATCGTGTGTTTTATTAGTAAATAATTATTGCGTATATCGAGAATAGAACAAGACCTTTAACCGTTCAATCAACGCTTTAACCGAGGGAGAAGCTGTTTTTTAAGGTATGTAGTACAATGTTTAATACCTAAAATATACGAAGAAAAATTAATTGTTAACGTTTTAGCTAACCATGTGATAATGTAGTATAAAAAGTGAAACACGAGAAATAATAGGTTTGTATTTGCAAACCTCCAAATTAACTGAATCACCACACACAACTTTAAGAATATGTAATGAGCCAAAACAATGGATTTGCAAATGTTCGTGCAAAGCAGGAAAAAGAGCAATGTATAAATATTATTTCAGTTCTTATTCATGTGAATAGGTATATGATCTTGAAAGAATGCCATACTTACTATGCTCAAGTACAATTAGGCATATGTGCTTACTGAATTTGCAACTGTGTCATTTTGTAATATACCTATTCATCATTGACGTAATTTTTAATTAAACATATATTAATAAATTGTTAATGGTATTTACTGTATTTAGTGAAGTGTATTTTAAAGAAATATTAACAAAAATAAAACGATAAGCATGAATTTTGTGTATTATTTTTATTAGTGCAGAAATAATGCACCAGTAAATATTGGTTTTGTTAGATTTACAATACAACAAATAATAGTGAAACAATCGTCGACGTATGGGTAAAACATTTTTATTACTAAAAATGTTTTTGTCTGAATAGATGTTCATAACAGTTGTTCCAGGTTTTCCAATTTTTAATTTTATAGCCCATTGTTTCCGTAAATTCGCATCTTTTGGGAAGGTAATAAAGAGAAATATTCGCAGATTTATAATTATTGCACTGAGGCACTTAACAATATCTCGTGCAAATACTTTTTACCATGATTTTTATCGATGTGTGTATTATAAAAACAACGTGGATCTACAATGTTTTCCCTATAACTATAATTCAAAATTTCGCCGCCAGACGTCAGCCACTTCGTTGAATGTTCCCTATACGTTGAGTGAACAGGGTATAGAACATATCCTGGGTTAATATTGTTGCAAAAATTACTTCTTCCATTCATTTTTCAGATGTATGTCACCCGAGTTTCACTAATGTAGCACATACTTCCCTGAGGAGTTATTGCTATTAAAATTTCTATCGTGCTTATAAATAGAACAGTACTGCTGCTGAACTAAATTATTATCTGGTTTTCCAATGAAAACTTCAAAGCAGGCAATAATTACAGCTGTTTTTTTCTTGAAACACTTCTTTCAAACATACTGCAATACAGAACGTTCTGGTCACATAATTATAAGTTTTAGCCTTTGATACACAATATCATACTTAGATAACTAAATAATGACCTTAATAAGTTAATTTAATAAGATAATTGTTTAGTAAGAGCACTTATAGTCAAATTTTAATTATACAAATCTGTTTGTTTGCCCACAACGGCCATCTTGAATTTTATTTGACAGGTCGTTGGATTGCCCTATTAACAAAACTATCGCGATAATCATTCACATAACCTGCAATTATCGGTTTCTGCAATACCAACTTTAAACTTTTCTCATAATGTTCGGCTTTACTAAACCACTTACATAAGAGATACTGTAAAACTCGTGTTAGTGTAAGTTCGGGCTTAAACTAAAGCTTAAGCTTAAGTAAGCCTCGGCTTAAACTCCAACTGTAAAATCGGCCCTTAGTTGGGACGAAAAATTACACATTATCAAGACACAACACACGCAATATAGTAGTATTATATATATGTTTTAACTAATGATATAAACGTAAAATATAGAAATTCGTGCTTTTATTGGTAAGAAAACTGACTTGTGTGAAATTAGCCACGGCGTTGCCAGCAACGATAATAGAGCACATTGCAAATGTAGATGGCTAACAAAAAATAAAAAAAATATTTTGTGTAGTATATATTATATGAAATAAAAATATTAAATTAAGAGCAACTTCCGTACAAGTTAAATTAAATATGAAAAAGAATAGACAACTCTCATTTAACTAAGTATTGCATGATATTGGGCCAGTAATTGCTGCTGTCCCTAAAGATGTATTTAACCCGAAATCGCTGCTGTGCACTAAAATTGATGTGTGGAATAGTTAGCCACATAAGTAACCTATAAACCCCACAGGGTGCGATTCTTTGCCACCCCGTCCAACACCGCCAAAATCAGACATATTTGGAGAATTTGTTATTCGAAGAATATACATCGTATGAGGAAAAAAATTGTACAAGCCCAAATAGCTTTTGTGCTATAAAAATGATGTGTGGAGTAGTTAGACACATAGGTAACCTATAAATCCCACAGGGTGCGCTTCTTTGCCAGCCCGTCCAAGACCGCCAAAATCAGACATATTTGGAGAATTTGTTATTCGAAGAATATACATCGTATGAGGGAAAAAATTGTACACGCCCAAATAGCTTTTGTGCTATAAAAATGATGTGTGGAGTAGTTAGCCACATAAGTAAGCTATAAATCCCACAGGGTGGGCTTCTTTGCCACCCCGTCCAACACCGCTAAAATCAGACATATTTGGAGAATTTGTTATACATCGTATGAGGAAAAAAATTGTACACGCCCAAATAGCTTTTGTGCTATAAAAATGATGTGTGGAGTAGTTAACCACATAGGTAACCTATAAACCCCACGGTGCGATTCTTCGCCACCCCGTCCAACACCGCCAAAATCAGACATATTTGAAGAATTTGTTATTCGAAAAATATACATCGTATGAGAAAAAAAATGTACGCGCCCAAATAGCTTTTGTGCTATAAAAATGATGTGTGGAGTAGTTAGTCACATAGGTAACCTATAAGCCCCACACGGTGCCATTCTTTGCCACCCCGTCCAACACCTCCAAAATCAGACATATTTGGAGAATTTGTTATTCGAAAAATATACATCGTATGAGGAAAAAAATGGTACACACCCAAATAGCTTTTGTGCTATAAAAATGATGTGTGGAGTAGTTAGCCACATAAGTAGCCTATAAATCCCACAGGGTGCGATTCTTTGCCACTCCGTCCAATACCGCCAAAATCAGACATATTTGGAGAATTTGTTATTCGAAGAATATACATCTTCTGAGGAAAAAAATTGTACACGCCCAAATAGCTTTTGTGCTATAAAAATGATGTGTGGAGTAGTTAGACACATAAGTAGCCTATAAATCCCACAGGGTGCGATTCTTTGCCACTCCGTCCAATACCGCCAAAATCAGACATATTTGGAGAATTTGTTACTCGAAGAATTATACATCGTATGAGGAAAAAAATGGTACACACCCAAATAGCTTTTGTGCTATAAAAATGATGTGTGGAGTAGTTAGCCACATAAGTAGCCTATAAATCCCACAGGGTGCGATTCTTTGCCACTCCGTCCAATACCGCCAAAATCAGACATATTTGGAGAATTTGTTATTCGAAGAATATACATCTTCTGAGGAAAAAAATTGTACACGCCCAAATAGCTTTTGTGCTATAAAAATGATGTGTGGAGTAGTTAGACACATAAGTAGCCTATAAATCCCACAGGGTGCGATTCTTTGCCACTCCGTCCAATACCGCCAAAATCAGACATATTTGGAGAATTTGTTACTCGAAGAATTATACATCGTATGAGGAAAAAAATTGTAGACACCCAAATAGCTTTTGTGCTATAAAAATGATGTGTGGAGTAGTTAGCCACATAAGTAGCCTATAAATCCCACAGGGTGCGATTCTTTGCCACTCCGTCCAATACCGCCAAAATCAGACATATTTGGAGAATTTGTTATTCGAAGAATATACATCTTCTGAGGAAAAAAATTGTACACGCCCAAATAGCTTTTGTGCTATAAAAATGATGTGTGGAGTAGTTAGACACATAAGTAGCCTATAAATCCCACAGGGTGCGATTCTTTGCCACTCCGTCCAATACCGCCAAAATCAGACATATTTGGAGAATTTGTTACTCGAAGAATTATACATCGTATGAGGAAAAAAATGGTACACACCCAAATAGCTTTTGTGCTATAAAAATGATGTGTGGAGTAGTTAGCCACATAAGTAGCCTATAAATCCCACAGGGTGCGATTCTTTGCCACTCCGTCCAATACCGCCAAAATCAGACATATTTGGAGAATTTGTTATTCGAAGAATATACATCTTCTGAGGAAAAAAATTGTACACGCCCAAATAGCTTTTGTGCTATAAAAATGATGTGTGGAGTAGTTAGACACATAAGTAGCCTATAAATCCCACAGGGTGCGATTCTTTGCCACTCCGTCCAATACCGCCAAAATCAGACATATTTGGAGAATTTGTTACTCGAAGAATTATACATCGTATGAGGAAAAAAATTGTAGACACCCAAATAGCTTTTGTGCTATAAAAATGATGTGTGGAGTAGTTAGCCACATAAGTAGCCTATAAATCCCACAGGGTGCGATTCTTTGCCACTCCGTCCAATACCGCCAAAATCAGACATATTTGGAGAATTTGTTATTCGAAGAATATACATCTTCTGAGGAAAAAAATTGTACACGCCCAAATAGCTTTTGTGCTATAAAAATGATGTGTGGAGTAGTTAGACACATAAGTAACCTATAAATCCCACACGGTGCGATTCTTTGCCACCCCGTCCAACACCGCCAAAATCAGACATATTTGGAGCATTTGTTATTGGAAGAATATACATCGTACGAGGAAAAAAATTGTACACGCCCAAATAGCTTTTGTGCTATAAAAATGATGTGTGGAGTAGTTAGCCACGTAAGTAACCTATAAACCCCACAGGGTGGGATTCTTTGCCACCCCGCCCAACACCGCCAAAATCAGACATATTTGGAGAATTTGTTACTCGAAGAATTATACATCGTATGAGGAAAAAAATTGTAGACACCCAAATAGCTTTTGTGCTATAAAAATGATGTGTGGAGTAGTTAGCCACATAAGCAATCTATAGATCCCACAGGGTGCGATTCTTCGCCACCCCGTCCAACACCTCCAAAATCAGACATATTTGAAGAATTTGTTATTCGAAAAATATACATCGTATGAGGAAAAAAATGGTACACACCCAAATAGCTTTTGTGCTATAAAAATGATGTGTGGAGTAGTTAGCCACATAAGTAGCCTATAAATCCCACAGGGTGCGATTCTTTGCCACTCCGTCCAATACCGCCAAAATCAGACATATTTGGAGAATTTGTTATTCGAAGAATATACATCTTCTGAGGAAAAAAATTGTACACGCCCAAATAGCTTTTGTGCTATAAAAATGATGTGTGGAGTAGTTAGACACATAAGTAACCTATAAATCCCACACGGTGCGATTCTTTGCCACCCCGTCCAACACCGCCAAAATCAGACATATTTGGAGCATTTGTTATTCGAAGAATTATACATCGTACGAGGAAAAAAATTGTACACGCCCAAATAGCTTTTGTGCTATAAAAATGATGTGTGGAATAGTTAGCCACGTAAGTAACCTATAAACCCCACAGGGTGGGATTCTTTGCCACCCCGCCCAACACCGCCAAAATCAGACATATTTGGAGAATTTGTTATTCGAAGAATTATACATCGTATGAGGAAAAAAATTGTAGACACCCAAATAGCTTTTGTGCTATAAAAATGATGTGTGGAGTAGTTAGCCACGTAAGTAACCTATAAACCCCACAGGGTGGGATTCTTTGCCACCCCGCCCAACACCGCCAAAATCAGACATATTTGGAGAATTTGTTACTCGAAGAATTATACATCGTATGAGGAAAAAAATTGTACACGCCCAAATAGCTTTTGTGCTATAAAAATGATGTGTGGAGTAGTTAGCCACGTAAGTAACCTATAAACCCCACAGGGTGGGATTCTTTGCCACCCCGCCCAACACCGCCAAAATCAGACATATTTGGAGAATTTGTTATTCGAAGAATTATACATCGTATGAGGAAAAAAATTGTACACGCCCAAATAGCTTTTGTGCTATAAAAATGATGTGTGGAGTAGTTAGCCACGTAAGTAACCTATAAACCCCACAGGGTGGGATTCTTTGCCACCCCGCCCAACACCGCCAAAATCAGACATATTTGGAGAATTTGTTATTCGAAGAATTATACATCGTATGAGGAAAAAAATTGTACACGCCCAAATAGCTTTTGTGCTATAAAAATGATGTGTGGAGTAGTTAGCCACGTAAGTAACCTATAAACCCCACAGGGTGGGATTCTTTGCCACCCCGCCCAACACCGCCAAAATCAGACATATTTGGAGAATTTGTTACTCGAAGAATTATACATCGTATGAGGAAAAAAATTGTAGACACCCAAATAGCTTTTGTGCTATAAAAATGATGTGTGGAGTAGTTAGCCACATAAGCAATCTATAGATCCCACAGGGTGCGATTCTTCGCCACCCCGTCCAACACCTCCAAAATCAGACATATTTGAAGAATTTGTTATTCGAAAAATATACATCGTATGAGGAAAAAAATGGTACACACCCAAATAGCTTTTGTGCTTTAAAAATGATGTGTGGAGTAGTTAGCCACATAAGTAGCCTATAAATCCCACAGGGTGCGATTCTTTGCCACTCCGTCCAATACCGCCAAAATCAGACATATTTGGAGAATTTGTTATTCGAAGAATATACATCTTCTGAGGAAAAAAATTGTACACGCCCAAATAGCTTTTGTGCTATAAAAATGATGTGTGGAGTAGTTAGACACATAAGTAACCTATAAATCCCACACGGTGCGATTCTTTGCCACCCCGTCCAACACCGCCAAAATCAGACATATTTGGAGCATTTGTTATTGGAAGAATATACATCGTACGAGGAAAAAAATTGTACACGCCCAAATAGCTTTTGTGCTATAAAAATGATGTGTGGAGTAGTTAGCCACATAAGCAATCTATAGATCCCACACGGTGCGATTCTTTGCCACCCCGTCCAACACCGCCAAAATCAGACATATTTGGAGCATTTGTTGTTGGAAGAATATACATCGTACGAGGAAAAAAATTGTACACGCCCAAATAGCTTTTGTGCTATAAAAATGATGTGTGGAGTAGTTAGCCACATAAGCAATCTATAGATCCCACAGGGTGCGATTCTTCGCCACCCCGTCCAACACCTCCAAAATCAGACATATTTGAAGAATTTGTTATTCGAAAAATATACATCGTATGAGGAAAAAAATGGTACACACCCAAATAGCTTTTGTGCTATAAAAATGATGTGTGGAGTAGTTAGCCACATAAGTAGCCTATAAATCCCACAGGGTGCGATTCTTTGCCACTCCGTCCAATACCGCCAAAATCAGACATATTTGGAGAATTTGTTATTCGAAGAATATACATCTTCTGAGGAAAAAAATTGTACACGCCCAAATAGCTTTTGTGCTATAAAAATGATGTGTGGAGTAGTTAGACACATAAGTAACCTATAAATCCCACACGGTGCGATTCTTTGCCACCCCGTCCAACACCGCCAAAATCAGACATATTTGGAGCATTTGTTATTGGAAGAATATACATCGTACGAGGAAAAAAATTGTACACGCCCAAATAGCTTTTGTGCTATAAAAATGATGTGTGGAATAGTTAGCCACGTAAGTAACCTATAAACCCCACAGGGTGGGATTCTTTGCCACCCCGCCCAACACCGCCAAAATCAGACATATTTGGAGAATTTGTTACTCGAAGAATTATACATCGTATGAGGAAAAAAATTGTAGACACCCAAATAGCTTTTGTGCTATAAAAATGATGTGTGGAGTAGTTAGCCACATAAGCAATCTATAGATCCCACAGGGTGCGATTCTTCGCCACCCCGTCCAACATCGCCAAAATCAGACATATTTGGAGAATTTGTTATTCGAAAAAGATACATCGTATGAGAAAAAAAAATGTACGCGCCCAAAATAGCTTTTGTGCTATGAAAATGATGTGTGGAGACGTTAGCCACATAGGTACCTATAAGCCCCACAGGGTGCCATTCTTTGCCACCCCGTCCAACACCGCCAAAATCAGACATATTTGGAGAATTTGTTATTCGAAGAATATGCATCGTATGAGGAAAAGAAATGGTACACACCCAAATAGCTTTTGTGCTATAAAAATGATGTGTGGAGTAGTTAGCCACACAAGTAGCCTATAAATCCCACAGGGTGCGATTCTTTGTCACCCCGTCCAACACCGCCAAAATCAGACATATGTGGAGAATTTGTTATTGGAAGAATATTCATCGTATGAGGAAAAGAATTGTACACACCCAAATAGCTTTTATAGCATTTTATAAGAGCGGCCGATATATTAAAATGTTAATATCATATAGATATTTTAAGGGCGATCGCCGTCATGCTTTAAAATATGTACTTGATAGACTAACTGCGATCACCGTCAATAACAGTAACGCTTAATTCCCATGAGGCAAAATCACTATATGCTTACTTGTTCTACATTAGCAAATACGTATTTTCATCCTTCTTTAAAATTGTGATTTTGCCAAGTGGGTAAAACTATCTGCGTGATTTAATATCAAGTAGTTATTTTTAACCGCTACTGATATTAACGGTGATCACTGTTAATATCAGTTATTTCCAGGCACGTACCCACACTCGCCGTTGAATTGTACATTGTTCGGTCGATATCCAAACGTTATTTCAATCACTGATATTTCTAAAACGATATTAGTTGTTATCACTGCTACGGTAGAATAAAAGTGATTAATAACTGCTACTGGATATAACATCGCTCATCTCTACCATAGCGCTGTCAAGCGTTTCATGAAAAGTATTAACTGGTATTAACAGTTGACAGTTGCCTATCTTGGTAATTTCTATATCTTTGCCTTCAATTCACAATCACAAATTAGTAAATGTGAATAATGGCTGATGATATTGACCAAGTTAATATAAGTCAGGTAATGCTTTCGGCAAATACACTTAGTGTTAAGGAAGAACAATGGCAAGAAGAGAGCTTAGTAGAGGATAAAGTGGATATCTCTGAAACTGTTATTACTACAGCACGTACTACAGACAGTGCTGAATTACAAGGCGCCATTCGGAATGACAGAATAAAACAGTATGAAGAGTCCATATGTTTGGACAATATTAAAACAGAAATGTCATCATTTGAAGTGACTCAAATACAAAATGATGATTTTAAAATTAAATTCGATAATGGACTACTATGTAAGTAAATGCATATCAGTAGATGATCATCATTATTTTTGTTATGATTTGTTGTAGTCGTAATGTAAAACAATAACAACAGGCCATGTTCTGTGAGAATAGATTCAAATTTTTATCATGATCATATCTATGAACAATATTTATTTAATATAACTTGGTTCAATATGTGTATGTAAATGTACACATGTAACTCTGTATCCCTGATAATATTGCTAAAATTGCTACATCACCAGTATGTAATGGCATGTTATGAAAACTCTTGCTGCTTGAAACTTCAAATGGAAGCAACTCTATTAGAAGTTTCTGATTGTATTGTTTGCAAGTAGTGAAGAAACATCTGAAGCAGTTTATTGGAAAACGGAATCTCATTCCATTCCAAATACTAAGATGTTATAATATATGATCAAAATTGATATGTTCTTATTCTATTTTTCAAAGGCTTGACACCAATATCTATGTTGACTCCTCCTAGTTTGAAGGAATATAGTTTCTTTTTTAAATATTAAATAATACACTTTGATAATATGGCACTATCTTTATTTATCTAATACTTAAAAATTACCTATTTGAAGACTGGATGTTTGTACAGAACTTGCTATTTTTCATTATTTTGTAGTCACAATGTCTTGATTCATTCTCCTCGTCAAAGCACTTTCTTTTTCTAAGATTAGGAGGGGTAATTATTAACAGAGAAAAACACCCAAACGCAAGAGGCTGAAATTTGCAGGGAAAAAATTTTAGTATTCTTTGATGTCCTTTATGGGGGGGGGTCATACTGAAAGAGTCCCAACTATTTCAGTTTCAATACTGATTTTCAATAAACTAGATATTTACATAAATTTCTTTACAGTAGAAGAGTATTCTGAGTTTTTTATAGTTAAACTTATATTTCTAGATTACATATATAAAGTGAAAATATAAAACAATAGTGTTTAATTACATAATGTATTTAAATTATGAGTCTGTAATGGTAGGCCCTGTATATAATGAATAAAATATAAATATAATATAACATCCAAAATATTTATATTAAGGTAAATAATGAATCAACACAGATCGGGAAACATGTATTATGCATTTATGTGTATTAAATTATTATATTCCTGTTTAAAATGTTCCTATATAAATGCTGTATATGTAAAAGAGAAATAGTGCGTAGGTGCATCGGTGTGAAAGAATGAAAAACATAAGTGGCGTCAATATTATCGCAGCCAGCCAGGAAGTTATGCGACATAAATAAGAAACCGTTTGTGTGCAACCGACACGTGGAACCTTGAATGTGATGAAGAAATGTAAAGTACATAGGTGGCCCGGGGAAACCCCGAGTAAGAATACGGCGTGGCGTGCCTTAAGCAAGGAGTAGGCAGACAGACGTTCCCTAGCCGGCGCATGAATAGGTTCGCAGGTCGTGTTAAGTAGAATAACACTAGACCGCACCCAAAAAAAGGGAACGACATCTCACAGGCTAACAGTGCGAATACAAGTAATTCTACGCACTAGAAAAAAGTAAAAGAAAAAGCCTAGTAAGAAAACTGTTATAAGTTTTAATAAAACAAATAGTGGGTCAAAGGAATTAAAAGTTCTATTAATAATTAAGTGTGTGCCGTATCTTCAGACAAAGGAGAGGACGATTTCAGTCTACCCTAGGAAAAGCCGCCCGTTGAAGACACCGTTCATGGTCATCGCATCGTATAAAGGTACCTAGCGTTGTTTGAATTAAAGGCCTATATCATGCATGTTTTTTTTTTATAAAACAATTCAATTAGCATCTACTTAAATCCATGGTATACTGTATAGGTAAAGCGTCATTGCATTGTTGTTAATTATATTTGCCCATGTTGTAATTGATGCGTAATTTTTATTGTGGTGTACCAATTGAATTGTGTTTTGTTTCTATAACCTTTGTTTGTAACCTGATCTGTGTTGATGGTGTTTTTAATCAATATATTAGATATGTTTAAATATTCTTTTGCGTATTATTTGTCTACCTTACTATAGGAAATTTGGAATATAAAATAGAAGTAATAGTACGTGCAGGACAATAATCTTAGTGTCTAAATACCTGAACCGTCTTGAAATTAAGAGTCTTATGCTAAACCGAACTATTTAACTGAGCTAAAGTACGCGGAACATTCAATAAGTCATTTTATTTATTTGAGTCATTTTAATTATATTATTTAAATTTGTATTATTACATCTGAACACCCCACATTGGGGCATTTTATTCATTTTTATTATATTTTAAATCCGTACTATTACACATGTCGACCAACTAAGGGGCATTACTATTACAAGTCTCAACATTTATTGTCTTGAACAATCTGCTTTGACTTTTTAATGTGGTTAGATTTTTAGGGAAATCATTAGATATTTATCATTACTATATATTATATATTTTCAGTCTTCTTTGTCATGTTTGTAATTCCAAAGAAGAATGATTATTGCATTTTTATTGAAAAAAAATGAAATTAAAAAAAAGTAAATCGTTATAATGATTTTGACAACCTCTTAAAGAAATGTGATTAGTTTTACCGAATTCATACAGCACATCAGGGGTTAGCATAAGATGCATTTGATACAGTGCACTTCTGTATATAATAACTATTTCGTACAACAAAGTTTGTAGTTTGAACTTGCATTCTTATTGAGTGGCTGCTGCCATAACAATTAATTTCTGGGTTATTTCAAACGCTAATAAAATCTTTATTGATTCTGAACGTCCATATTACTTGTCTATCTGGAGAGCTGACTGTATTTTATATATATTTTAGCAGTATATATTTGTTTAAAGAATCAGGTGATGGTAAATGATTTGATTATTAATATGTTTATATTTGACCAACAGACTGTGAAAATTGTAAAGCATACTATGAAGACTATTGCGTCAAATGTGGAATGCTTGTGCACATTTTAAACAAACATGTTTTGAATAATACAGATAGTGGAGCACAAAGAGATATACCAAATAATATTTTGCAAATTCAAGATTGTTTTGGACAGACTGGAATATATGCTTTAAGAATTATTCCTGCGGGGGTAAAATTTGGTCCTTTCACTGGACTCAGTGCAACAGAATGTCCCTGGGAACTGAAAGGAGAGAAATTTGTTTTGGACAAAAATAAATCGAGGTCTCTGAATTGGATGCAATATATTAATCCCACTAGGAATATTTGTGACCAAAACCTGCAGGTCTTTCAATCTGAAGATAATGTATATTATCAGAGCACTTGCCAAATCCAAGCTGGTGAAGAATTACTAGTCTATTATGGTGAGGAACACGAAAACAGCCCTAATAAAATTGTCAGAGATATTGTTACCACTACAATAGACATCAGTGAGAACATATTTGCCTGTACATTTTGCTGCCTTGGATTCAGCTCGAAATCGCATTTGGTTAAACATAAAACAATTTGCATTAAGGATGCAACTGGAAAGTTTTCGATTGAAGGTATTGTAAATCTTATTTTGATGTTTGTGGATTTGACTGTATTGAATTTTGTGTTTTTAAGATATTATCTGTTAATTCATTATTTTATTATTTGTTATTTCTGTTTTGAAGATTATAAATGAATAGAATTGATTAAGTTAGAAAAGTATTTCAAGAAAGTAATAATGGTTAGCATTACGCTATTTACATACACTTGCAATTATTTACATTCATTTCTCTAATATGTATTGACAGTTGATTCTTAAACTTACTTATACTATTACAATAGTTATGTGTGTCATGTACATAAATTATTTTTTTACAAATATACAATGGCGTAATATCTTGTTTACTGCTGTAAATGAGTAACATAGTTTTGTATATTATTCTTTGTCGTACATTCATTAATTTCAATGTACTCGGCATTAATGCAACTGGTGTATTTTGTATTTTTTGCAATTGCTCAGTTTCGTAATTAGTTAACTTAAATAGTAAAGTTGTGCAGTACTCCATCTGCACCGCAATTATCGATTTATATAGAGTCAGCTTAATATATTTTAACATATTGACCTATTTTAGGTAAGTAACCTACTTTTTTAGACATTTTATTTAGAATATGCTTTGTATTTTCTTTAAAATTTAAATGCTGATCTATAATTATCCCTAAATATTTTATACTATTTACTCTTTCTAAATAATTATTATCTATGTTTATATTAATATTGTCATTATTAATTGTGTTTAATTTATATGCACTACCAATGAGTTAGATTCACTTATATTAATACTTAAACTGGTGCACAACCATTTGTATAATAAATTTATCTTGTTCTTCATATCATTCAAATCATTTCCACTAACATAAAACATTGAGTCATCAGCAAACAAATGTAATTTACTGTTTTTGGTTCAAAGCATAATGTTATTCACATACAAATTAAAAAGTAAGGTCAAAATATTGTTCCTTATGGTACACCCCTATTTAGTCGAGCGCACACCTGATGTTGTCCCATTAAACTTTACTCTTTGGTATCTGTCAGTCATGTATGAACGACACCATTTCAGAACGATGCCTTTGAAGCCGATGACTTCCAATTTATTCAATAGTAATTTTTGGTCGATGGTCTCAAAAGCTCTTCGGAAATCCGAAAACAGAGCCAGCACCATTTTGTCACTGTCCATTTCCCTCGAAATTGTTACATGATTTTCATCTAAGTTTAGAATGGATCACAGTGCGTACACCAACTTTGACATTTTAGGTTAACTTCGGACCGCTCCATTTGAACACACTGCTCTACACGGTCCTTGATTTCAGGTACCGTTAAAGTACATAAAACACAGGTAAAAAGTTGTACCATTCAGTCGCGACAACGCAAAGGTCATAAAGAACGCCTCGCGACGAAACACCTATTGATTTATTATAAGTTACCAGGGGGTACAATTTTTACCATATAAATAGAAAGCTCACGTTTCACAGAATCTAATATTGCAGCTTTTATTGCCAGCAAGTGAGTAAAAAATATCAAATTATTATCTTATAGTCGAGTCACAACAAATTTAAATTGTTTTGATGACAATTATAACACACATCAACAGATAATTATGACAAATGTCAAAAGGTGTGTGAATATTATTGTTTATGGCAGTCCTGAAATGGCTTTTTTAGGTTATATTACTTGACAAGTAAAATTTGGCAACATCTCAAATTTGAAGCCATTTAAATTTAGTGGCGCATGTCGGTTGCGAGAGCGACTCAACTCGCAAATTATTGGATTTTAACTTGAAAGTAGGCCTTTCTAAGACGAATATTTGATACTTTGTACTCACTTGGTGACTATAGAACCTATTTTTGGCTTGTGTGAAATGTAAGTTTTCTATTTATACCGCATGTGTCAATTTTTATTAGGTATAGGTATAGCTACTATATTTAGGACAGCTGACTCGTCGGCCATTTTGGAGATAAATGTCAGTCATATTACGTACTTATTTTTAGTTATTATTATATATTCTGGGTATTTCTTAAATATACGACTATTGTAAAAAATTATACCTACATTATTTCACGTCCTAAACCAGCTTAATAAAGTCAATTATTCGAAGTTCTATTCAACATTTGCTATTAGCATACATATTTACCGCCTTAAAATTATCTCCAAAATGGCGGACGAGTCAGCTATGCTTTATATAGTAGTTGTAGGAATAGGGATTCAATGTTTACGTACGATTTATACGTATAATCATTGTATAACTTTCCTAATGTCCAATGAATCTGTATATCATAGTACATTTGGCAATTTTAAATGTGTATTAGGCGCGGTTTTGTGACGCTCACTTGTTCTACATTAGCAAATACGTATTTTCATCCTTCTCTAAAATTGTGATTTTGCCAAGTGGGTAGGGATGAGCTTAGCAGTGACTTTTTAATACCTGTGAACACAGTAACAGTGATTTTAAAATATCAGTAAAAATTATAAAAGCTGATTGTGATCACGACTTACATCCATATCTAGACATACCGTATGTGTCAATTTTCATTAGGTATAGGGATTCAATGTTTACGTGCGATTTATACGTTTACAAGTAATACATTGCAACGTGGCACCCCTACTGTTCGTCACCAATCCCGGCAACAATCGACATCACTACGATTTTCTCCGATCTTCCCACCAGATTTTACATTCAATGTTTAGCTGCGAACACGTTGCGATCTAGTCTGCAATAAAAGCCGTCTTATTACTGGAACGGGAAACATCAAATGGCCGCGGCGATCTCCTGATCTAGTAGTTTACTATTATTTTCAGCATCCTTTTTTATTTACCTTATTAGGGTTATTTTTTAATTTTATTAGAATTACGCTTTTGTTTGTGTCATGCAGCGTGAACGCAGTTAATAATTCTCTGCATTTACTGAAAGGAAAAAGAAAAACAAATCCTTGCAACTCGTAAATATTATTTCTGAACGCATTACAAACACCCAAGCCAGTGGTCCAATAGTTACTGCTAAGCTAACTTGTATTTTCGAGCATATATCGGTCGCGCTGGCATTGGAGAGGAAAGTAGGAGTGTCACGTATTGCATGAATTGGTCGCCTATGGCTAATGAAAATTGACACATGCTGTATATACCTACATATATATTATTCGATATTTTTCTTGTATTTTAATATTGCTGCGGGACACCATTCTAAATTTTTACTATTTGTTTTTGTCCCGTTTTCATTGTTTTTCAAAAAAAGGCCGCTAAACCGGAACCAATATTCATAATTGAATCATTTATAAATTAGTACATGGTAATGCTCAACACACATAATTCATAAACTGCCGATTTACAGTCACATGTTAATTTACGCGTTTCCTGCAAATTTCAATCAACATAGTATCTGATTGTCCAAAATATTAATAATATTACAAAAGAGGCGGTGAATTTAGGTGCAAGCAACGTTAGGAAAAAGTCGAAATTGCGGAACGTTCGATGCAACAGGTGTTACGAACACAATTTTTTTCTTTTTATAGTTATTTATCATATCTTGTAAAATCTTCTTTACTTAAAAATCGTTTCATTCTTTAATAATATCACGATATTCCATGATTTTTGCATTCCATAAACATTACATAATTGACAGTTTTGCATGTAATTTAATTTATGCGTTTTTTACGCAATTCCAGATCTCAGGCAGTGCCCATTTTGCAAAATTTACTTTGACCCGAAGGAATATTTCGAACAACATATAGCATTCTGCTGCGACAGCAATTCTAGGTAAGATTGCTTTTTGTATGATCATAGCTGGAAATTAGTTTTTTTTTTACCAAACAATGTATTATTTGTTTATTTATATATAAATAAGAACTGAGGACATTTTGAATTTATTTGAAGTACGAGAATATTTACACTTTGGGTTCAAGCTATACATGCTCAGTACTTTCCATAACATATGAATTGCTGTGAATACAAAATGAACACAATAATTTAATAATTATAGACCGGACGTATGGGGCCGAAATTACGACGGACAAAAGAAATAATGTATAACATCACCTACTGATTAGCACTATTCATATGGTGAACTGCAACATCGGTTGTTGTCGCGAAACCGACCAGCAAAAGAGACGATCTTACTTTCTTCATGGGTGTAGGTAGAAGCGTGAGGCGTTTTTAAAATTTATTCTATTTACTTTATATTTCGTAAAATAAATAAATAACGGGGAATTAGTTTCGTTTTTTCATTGTTTTGACTGTTAATTACATACTTTGTAATGTTTGTGATAGTTTAATACCGTTTCATTGAATCTACTTGTCCCAATGATCTTGACGTAAGTGTGCATTGGACTTCGTTAAGTTTCAATAACATACGCATACATTTTTAGTTATCATTTATTTATTGAGATCTGGAACAGTGTTTATGTTACTTTTTCAGATATGCTATGAAAGAATGCCGAGAATGGCATCGTGAAACAATGACGAATTGGATTAAGGGTCATACTGATTGTATGTCCTCCATTGTCATTGTTTCCGAAATTTATTG
This sequence comes from Amphimallon solstitiale, assembly GCA_963170755.1. NCBI lineage: Eukaryota > Metazoa > Arthropoda > Insecta > Coleoptera > Scarabaeidae > Amphimallon > Amphimallon solstitiale. The sequence goes on from CAUJHA010000194.1 coordinate 387,280, forward strand.
CAATACCTGTAAAATATCATTACAGAATACCAAAAAATCGCACGTGCAACGTCACTTAGCAGCCCTAAAACATACACAGAAATTGGACCCGTTGGAAGTTGACAATTTTTACGAAGACCTCTGTGAAACTTTAATGGCAGCTAATATCCCATTAAATAAACTTGACAATCACACTTTGAAAACATTTCTCATGTTTAAATGACGAAGCTCGAAGTATTTCCGAGTGCAAGGAACTAACACAAATCCCAAATTTAAACAAGAAAATGGGTGTGCTTAAAACCACGCGGCAGAAGTGAAAACTTCATCAAGGCGAGGTTAATAATACGAAATCCAACTTTTTTTCGTTCTATATTACATTAGAGTCATCCTGCATCGACGAATTCAGTTGCTGAGATTTAGTGTGCTTCTTTTGACGATATTTCTTCACGCGCGCATTAGACAATTCCCTTTTTCGTTTTAATTTGTCATTGATTTGATTTTCTTCATCCATCCTGTGTAACAGAAAAGAATTAAATGCTTATAAATTCGTATATAATGATAATAAAATGATAATTCAATTAAAGCAATGCTCTATTCTCAACGTTTCTGTTTTGCATGGTATACAAATTATAGTAAATGCGTGTGAACGTTATATAACACCCGGAATATACTGATCAGTTTCCGAGTCATCCATATCATTTTAATAAACATGCTAAAACTTACCTGAGCGCGAAATATTATATTATATTTATTAGAAATGCATCTTCGGCATTTCCTATACAAAAATATAAATCACAAATATATGTGTGGTCTGTAGTGTTACCCGCTCGAGTTCTCTGTATATGTTATGCTCATTAAAATGTCAGCACTCTATTATGTATCAGTATATTTCTTTATATAAGATGCACTGGAGAAATGCGATATATGTACAATATTATTTTTCTCTTGTGTTAGTTCTACAGACACGTTAATATCGAATACACACATATTCAAGTACACTGCGTTTTATTTTAATACCTATTCCCAATAGGTTATGGGCCAGTTTACGCGATTAAACCTGTAATTAACTTCAATATACATTGTGTGATGTCTATCTCAATTTTTTTAATTAACTATCAGTTGTGTATATATATATATTGTGTTTAAAATTGAAAACATTACTACAAACGGAATATTGAACAATTTAGTGGTGAACATTATAGTGTATGGAAATTCCGTGTCAAGACATTGCTTGTGGAAATAAATGTTTTAAATGTGATCGAAGAAGAAATACCAGATGAACAACCTGCAGAATTAAAAAAGGTCTTGTCAAAGAAAATGTTGCGAAACAGATTTTGGCAAATCCTGATAAAATTTATGAAAGACGTAGTTTAGCTACCTACACAACTTGCACTATGAAAGAAGCTCCTAATATTGAAATTAAAAGATGATGTAAGCTTAATCCATCATTTCACCATTTTTGAGGACACCATTACTGAACTTATTTCGCTGGAGCAAAATTGGATGAAATGGATAAAGTATCCCATCTATTATTAACATTGCCTCCACCCTATGATGGAGTAATAACAGCGCACGAGACATTAAAAGATGATTTAAATATAAGTTTTGTAAAAACAAGTCTTCTAGATCATGAAGTTAAACTTAAAACTAATACTGACACAAGTCATGCTTCAATAAGTTTGCAAATTTGAAAAACATTCATCATTGTGAAGGAAATAAGCTTGAAAGAAACCATGTATCAAGGAAAGAAAAACAAATTTTTTTGTAATCGTAAAATCAAGAAAAGGTATCCCAGGCAAGATACTAAGTTTCACATATGAAATGTGAACATTGTGGTCGACGTAATCTTCTTAAAAAGGATTGCTATTATTATAAGGAAGTGATAGGCATAAATAATGATCGCCCACGCACACTACAGACAATTCAACAAGCCAAGATTGATAATAGTTTTGTTTTCAAGTTACAAAATCAAAATTGCATAAATCTCAGTCCAAACGAAATAACTTTTCTTCTTGATTCTGGTGTTACGGATCATATAGTAAACCAGCATGGTATTTTTACAACATGCTACGATTTACCTACAACTGTAAATATTGGAGTGGCAAAATTTGGTGCAACAGTAGCAGCAACGAAGAAGGGCACAATATTACAACAAATTATGGAATTCAAGGCTGCTTGGAGGATGTTTTATACTGCCCTGAAGTTCCGTACAACATATTATCAGTCAGCCGCATGCAGAACAAAGGAATGACGATAATTATCCACCCAGATGGAGTACAGGTGAAACAGTATAAAAAAAAAAGAAAATCTTATCAGGTATGTCCTTGAATAACTTAATTGTTGTTAATTTCACTATACCTCAAAATTTAATTAACTTGAGACATAATATAAATATCGCTCAAATAAATACATTTATAATATGGCATGAACGTTTAGGTCATATCAGTAATGATAAATTTGCGAAAATTATCAATTAGCCGAAGATATTGACCATTTAAAACACATAAAACCCTCTAAAATTTTATGTGAAGCTTGTATATATGGAAAATTTGCACATAAAGAAATAAGAATCTTAAAAAACGGCATTATTTATTGTTTATATATATGCAGTCCAATTACACCTACAACAATAGACAATAAAAAATACTTGTAACATTTATAGACGATTATAGTCATTATACCGTTACACACTTACTAATATTTCGATCTCAATTACCTAATATGTTTAAAGATTTTGTGACTAGAAGTGAAGCACTTTTTAATTTAAAAGTAGTAAACCTGCATTGTGATAATGGTTGAGAATACTTGTCAAATGATTTTAAGATTTTTGTACCCAAGAAGGTATCACATATCATTTGACGGTTCCACATACACCACAAGAAAATGGTGTAGCAGAACGAATGAATCGTACTATAACAGTAAAACACGTAGTATGACAGCTTCTGCACATTTAGAGAAAACTTGTTGGGGTGACGCAATTTTCACTGAAATTTTTTTAATTAATTTGTCACCTACAAAAGCTCTAAATATTAACAAAACACCATATGAATTGTGGAATAATAAGAAACTAAAATTAAATCACTTAAAAGTCTTTGGTTCAACCACATACATACATAAAAAACAAAAACAAATAGATTTGATAAAAAATGAATGAAAGGTATATTAGTTGGATATGAACCAAATGAATATAAAATATGGAGTATTGTTTTAGCTAAATTTTTCACAGCATGGAAAGTCATTTTTGACGAAATCACATTTCAAATAACTCGTCCACAAAATACAGATATATCAGAATAGTTCTACAGCTGATAAATCTGGAACAAAACTAGATACTAGTAGTACTACAGCTGATAAATCTGGAACGAAACCAGATACTAGTAGTACTACAGCTGATAAATCTGGAACAAAACCAGATAGTAGTAGTACTATGGCTGATAAATCTAGAACAAAACCAGATACTAGTACTACAGCTGATAAATCTGGAACAAAACCAGATAGTAGTAGTATTTCAGCTGATAAATCTGGCACAAAACCAGATGAGACTATTCCTAAACCTGATAAATCTGGGACAGAGAAAAAAAAACACTGAAAGTGCAGATACTTTTGAGTCACAAAATACTAAAATTAGAAGAAGTGAAAGAATTCAAAAACATCCTGCACCCTGCTATAATAAAAATCAATATGATGATATTTACGCAAGTCTCATATTATTTTCAAATTTACTCACTGATCTTCCTACAACAAATCATGAAATTAAAACAAGGGAAGACAGAAAACAATAAAAAAAAGCGATACAGGATGAAATTCAATCACTTATATTAAATAAAACTTGGTCATTAGTAAAAAAGGCCAGAAAATAAAATATTATTGATAATAAATTGATTTTTACAGCTAAATCTGATGAACATGGTAATATAGTCAAATAGAAAGCTCGGTTGATAGCAGCCAGCAATATCTATCAGACTATAAAGAACCTTTTGCCCCATTAACAAAGATTGAAATTTTTAGATTCTTCTTAGCGTTTGCTAATCAGTCTAAATTGTTAGTTCATCATATAGATGTAAAAATTGCATTTTTAAACGGAAATTTATATGAAAGTACCTGAAAGAATAAAAAAAATGACGTAGTATGTAAACTACATAAGTCATTATATGGTTTAAAACAATCTTCAAGGTGCGGGTTGACCGTTTTGACAAAATGCTAAAAGAAGTAAATCTAATAAATAAAAAAAAACACACACACAAGTAGATCATTGTTTACACTATTTGGATAAGGGAAATGTAAAAAAATATTACATATATTTTATTATTTGTAGCTGATCTATTGAGAGCAACGCAATACATACATGAAAAGCTTTAAACGTTATCTTAAGCAACACTTTTCAGTGGTAGATTCAGAAGAAGTAAATATATTCTTAGGAATAAAATTTATGAGAACTGAAACAAAAATTAAGCTTAGATCAACGTTTATATTTAAAAAGGATTTTTAATAAATTTAATATGTTAGAGTGTAATCTAGTAAGATACACCTCTTGCAGCTAAATTAAATTATCATGCATTAAACTCAGATATTCATTTTGATGCATTCTGTAAAAATTTAATTGGATGTTTGATGTTATGCACACGTTCAGATCTTTATGTTGCTATTAATATATTAAGCCGTTACCAAAAGAAAAATATGGAATTTTGGAGATATTTTAAAAAGGTATTAAGATATATAAAGAGCAAATTAATCTCAAGTTAATATATAAAAGAGGTAAATATAATATCATTATTGGCTATACAGATGCAGATTGGGGAACTGATGAAAATGAGAGAAAGAGTACAACGGGCAGTTTTTCATTAGTGTAATATTACCTGGAATACACGAAATCAAAATACCGTAAGTAGCATCATCCACTGAAGCTGAATATATGGCTCTTTTGGAAAGCGTGGGAAAAGCTATGTGGTTAAACTCTTTTAAATAGCATAAATATAAAATTTGATACCCCAATTTTCATTTTTGAAAATAATAACAAATGCTTATGATATATATATAGCTAATGATCCAGTCCAACATAAAATAACAACGCACATTGATATAACATTTCATTTTATTAGAGAACAAATTGAACGCAATGTAATAATTCTGTAATAATTCTTAAATATACTTCATCAGCAGAGCAAATTGCAGACGCGTTCACAAAAGGACTGCCAACAACAAAGTTCAAGGCACTAAGAGAAAAAATGCAATTACAATGAATTATACTATGTATATAGATATATATCAATATCTATGAATCATGTTTATGTATCTATTTTATAAAAAAAGGAACGAACACCATAGGCCATTGTTTATCTTTTTGGGTGGTGGTGTGTGGTGGCATCTTCGGCATTTCCTATACAAAAATATAAATCACAAATATATGTGTGGTCTGTAGTGTTACCCGCTCGAGTTCTCTGTATATGTTATGCTCATTAAAATGTCAGCACTCTATTATGTATCAGTATATTTCTTTATATAAGATGCACTGGAGAAATGCGATATATGTACAATATTATTTTTCTCTTGAGTTAGTTCTACAGACACGTTAATATCGAATACACACATATTCAAGTACACTGCGTTTTATTTTAATACCTATTCCCAATAATATTATTATAGAGATAATGTCTCATACACACACAACAAATTTTTTGGTTAACCGTCCGCGAAATTACCAATTAGCGAACGCAACACAGTCCGCGAAATGCAATTTCGCGGCCGTTGCTCCTCGACGGAGAGATTTTCCGATACGCTTCTGGGTTGGTTCGGACGCATGTATATATATATACAAATAGACGATATGGATACTCGCTTACGAGTCCCGCGCTGGGCTGATGCTAACGTGCCGGCTTCTCACCCGTGCGACTCGGGATTGAATCTGCTCGGGGCATGAATTTATTTATTCATTTAAATTTCAATGTAATTGAAATTAAATACCTCTATATGATATATTTCTCTCGTTTCCTTAGTCGACTCGAGCCGACTTTACCCGAACGAGCGTTACATAGCCGAGCGTGATGGCTGAGTCTTGTTCAGTGCCCACAAGCAACGCAATACGCCCTAAGAAGTTTACACTTCAAAAATCAGTTGTTATTCCTTCAGGAACACTTTGGAAATTTGCCTAAACTAATCACATACTTTGAAAATCGAAATCTCAAATTAAAAGATGAATTAACCACATTAGATGTGGCTATTAATAATTCAAAAGTATTCCAAGTGATTTCAGATGTGGCCTTCGGCAAAAGTTAGACGCAGTTTTTAATAGAAATCCAGATTTAATAACGTTTCGGCAATTGTGTATGGGGACAATGACACAAAATCTAACTGCTGAATACGCCGAAATAAAAGAATACTTCCAGTATGCACCTATAACCAGTTGCAATATAGAAAAGGCGTTTCTGGCTACTTGGTTGCACTTCGTTCAAAAAAAACAAATCTTACAGAAGAGAACCTTAAGAAAGTATTGCTAGTAAATATTAATACTTCTTTACTCGACTTGAACTACAAAATGAACAAATAATAAGGTATTTTTTATTTTATAGATCACCACCCATTTGTTATCCAATTATATAAATAAAATTATAACCTCTTTAAAAATACAACATTTCAATAGTGCGCCTATGGGCGATGAGTGATCGGCCTCTCGTAACTTTCCAAATTCTAAAATTTTATAACTTAAGCACTAGTAAAGATTATAATAAATAGTTCGTTGTTGGGAATTTGTGGTTTTGTCTTATCTTTTGCTACCTTGAGTATTTAAACTGAACTGTTTCCTAGATCAAAGACCATTTTGGAGTAGGGAATATTACACATAAGGAGATAGCGTTCCTAAATTCATCCATCTGAGATTCTCTGTAAATCCACGACCCACGCAAGACGATTGAGATGGAGGCATTTCCCTCCACCATATTTATCATCTGTACGCAAGGGTAGTGACAGGTAAGGCATTCCTGAAGGTATAAGCCTAAACTTTCCGAAACTTTGGTGATTTAATAGGCGGCAATACAATTATTTTAGCTTGGCCATAACTTTGCTATGTGTATCGAAGGATGAATAATTTTTAGTTTCCCGTCGACGCCATTTTTCTGCTCTTTTGTTGATTTTAATTTTAATTTAAACATTTGAGAGGGCGTAGCAACTTTTGTGGGTTAACATTCCTCAACTACCATTGAACTGAAAATATGCATCCCCCCGCTTCTATAAGAGATTTGTGAGAATAACGTATTAATAACATGAACCCTCATTTACGGTGGACACGTTATCTATTCCATTAAAGCGCATCAGTCAATTGGTGGTGTGACTAACTCCGCCCCTGATTTATGTTTAGCATGAGACTAAAAATATTTATTTATTTTCAGAAAGGACATTCTGCCGATACCGCCACCATCCAAGCAAACGACAACAGCTTTGAACAGACGCAAGAGATGCCCCCGTGAAATCTACAAATGTGAGGTGTGTAAGTGTAGTTTCAGTACTAATGAATCCTTCAGGCTCCATATGGAAAATACGCACACTTATGTTGGAGGAAAGGACGACCAAGAACATTCTACAACTGATTATAAGAATACGTATATAAAAGTCGAAGAAACAAACTCACAAGATCAAAAGAAAATATTTAAGTGTTCACTGTGTGCGTTTCGAGCAAAATACAAATATTCTTTAAGAATACATATCAAAACGAAACATTTAAGGGAATTTGATTTTAAATGTGACACTTGTGATTTTAAAACAAACTACAACCATAATTTAAAAAGTCATATGAAAGCTAAACATTCCAAATTTGATTATAAATGTGACAAATGTGAATATAGAACAAACATGTTAACTTATTTAGAAATACATACAAAAGGAAAACATTTGAAAGAATATGATTTTAAATGTGACACTTGTGATTTTAAAACAAACCGCAAAGATCATTTGAAAGTACATATAAAAAGTAAACACTCGAAAGAATTCGATTTTAAATGTGACTTGTGTGAATTTGGATCAAACCAAAAAAGTGATTTAAAAAGGCATATAAAAACTAAACATTTGAAGGGGTTGGTATATAAATGTTACTCATGTGAATATGGAACAAACCACAAATCTCATTTAGAGGTACATATAAAAAGTAAACATTCGAAGGAATTTGATTTTAAATGTGATTCATGCAAATATAGAACAAACAACAAAAATCATTTAGAAGGACATATAAAAAGTATACATTTGAAAGAATTTGATTATAAATGTTACTCATGTGAATATAACACAAACCGCAAAAATCATTTGAAAGTACATATAAAAAGTAAACACTCGAAAGAATTCGATTTTAAATGTGACTTGTGTGAATATGGAACAAACCACAAAACTAAGTTGACAAAACATATAAAAACTAAACATTTGAAAGAGTTTGATTATAAATGTGACAAATGTGACTTTGTAACAAACCACAAACGTAATTTGGAAATGCATATGACGAGAAAACATAGTTATATAATGGGTGTCTCTAATTAATCTACACATTGCGTAGAAAGTGCATGGATTTATATACACGGTAACAACTTGAACTGCGAATATACAACGTTTATGTGATTGGTCGCCGAGAGTAGGAGAAGTAGGTGGGGTTGCTTTTTTCGTTACTCTTAATAGGTTTTTGAATATAAACGTGTAGAATGTATTAAAGAAAGTTTATATTATGAGATAACTGAAATTGTATTGTATACTAATTGCAACTAAAGATCGTAAAATAAAAAATTATTATTACAATACAACTTTAATGAGCAATACTCTCAATTAATTAAGTGTTCGAATCGTACACCTTGAACTTCTAAACAATATGCCACCCACTGATCTGTATAATATAAATAGATAAGCAATACAATAGGATGCGCGTGGAATTTTTATGCCAAATTGAATACTCAACGCGGGGCTTACGAGTATGCGCAGTCCCTAGTCTTTTGACATTCGAATGTGAAATCACTAAAGTTCCGAACGCCGATTTCAATAGACGTCCCAAGTAGCAAAATCACAATTTTAGAGAAGGATGAAAATATATATTTCCTAATGTAGAACAAGTGTGCATATAGTGATTTTGCTACTAGGGGTACTAGCTTTTTGTTTATATTTTTGGAGTATTAGACATTGAAAAGGATTATAATTATACAGTAGTGCTCACAAGGCTACGTTAATATAGAGAGAGGAGAATATAAGTGGGGGGTGTACATCAGACAGCGACGAACCTAAGAGGAATCAGTTGCATATAACCTGTGGGAGAGCGCAGAACAGGATGGAGTATTCATTAGCGGAAAAAGTACAAATCGTAAAGTGGTATCATCAAGGTCACTCGACTCTATCCATTAGAGGCCTTTTTAGAAATAATTTTGAAAATCGGCCTGTTCCTTGTATTGATACAATTCGCCGCTTTGCAAATAATTTTGATAAATTCGGATGTGTTTCACCTTCTAAACATAAGAAACCAAAAGAAAATGCGAACGAAGAACGGGACGTAATGATATGCGCTAGCGTTGAAAATAACTTTGCACAAACAACAACGCAAATAAGTCGACAAGTGGGTGTGTCGCGTGCAACTGTGGGGAGGATTCTCAAAAAAAATAAATACCGCTGTTATCATATTAAAAAAACAAATGAAATATTTCCGCACGACAATCACGAGCGAATTCAGTTTTGCCTAAATATTATCGAGAAATCTGCACAAAATGAAGACTTTATATCAAATATACTATTCACAGACGAATCAACATTTCCTTTGCATGGTAAACATAATTCTGTGCAAGTGCGATATTGGTCACGTACTAATCGACATGTTACGTATACCGCCCATACACAATACCCCCAAAAGTTAAATGTGTGGGTTGGTATACTAGGAAATAATATCATTGGTCCTTTCTTTATAGACGGGGCGTTAAACGCACAAAAATACCTTGAGCTGTTAGAAAACAATGTTATTCCCTTTTTACGGAGAATACCAAACATTCAATTAGAAAGTGTATGGTTTCAGCAAGACGGCTGCCCTGCCCACAAAAGTATGATGGCGCGACAATATCTTAGAGCTACTTTCGGTGATCGAATCATTTCGAAACAAGAAACAATTAGTTGGCCAGCCAGATCGCCTGATTTATCCCCGAACGATTTTTTTCTTTGGGGCTATGTAAAATCAAAGATTTACACATTTGAAGAACAACGGGCCAACAATTTAAATGAATTACAATTAAAAATTACTAATTGTTTAGAGTCAATTACACCAGATGTACTCGGCAATGTTAGGCGGGATTTCTATAATCGAGTAGCTCTTTGTTTGGAAATAGGTGGAGGCCGATTCGAGCACTTCAATTTCAATTAGTTCTTTGAATTATTACTTTTATTTATTTCTTTTAGTTAATTTTGAATATCTTTTAAGTTTCGTTTTAATCAGGAAAATATTTGCTTTATTTTATAATACAGGAGACACCTTTAGTTTTATTTATTTTGGGATTATTTTAGAGATATTTAATATTATTCTCCTTTCCTAAATATTCGTTTCATTTAAAATATCCTATTTACATTGTATTTTATTTACTTTGATGTTAGGAAATAGGGACAAATAAAAATAACATTGAAGAATTCACATGACAAATGTTTTGCGTTGTATGTGAATACGTTCACCGCACTTTCTCGCTAGCCAGGGTGTTATAGTATGCGGCTACGCTAGGCATACCCCACCCATATTCCCCATTCCGTATATTAACGTAGCAGTGTGCGCATTACTGTATAATATATTTATATAATTAATAATTATATAATTCCCGACATACCATCATAGACATTGTTATCCCAAAATGTTGTTATTTCTGGTTTTGTTATCTAACAATTGAAGCGCATTGTTAAGTGTGCTAAATGTGTGTCCGTACTATTATAAAAGAAATCTCACAAACATCTATCGATAATGCTAGTTTTCATCTTTTGAATAGAAAAAATCGTGGTGCTTTGATACGTCCTTCACAAGATGTCCAAGTACACCATATTCTTGTACAAAACTTCCTGTAGGGGCAGTGTTTTTTGGGCTATTTGTACGTTCAATTTCTATTACCTTGTTAGTAGAAAATAAGTATGTACTTTGTATCCTTAGATACACATATGTTTGATTCATCTATTTTACATGAAAGTCACGTTTCTCTTTTAATTAAGCATGTTGTGCGATGCACAGAGATGCAAAGAAACAAACAGAAATAGAACGTGGGGAACTTCTAAGAAAAAAGCTCTCCAAATTAATACTTTTTGATAACCAGTAAATATTTCAAAAGGAATGTATTGTTTTTTTTTGAGTGTTTTTTCAAATTTCCCTTAATAAATAAGTATTTCATTATCTTCAGATGCAGATGTTAATTTTAAAGTTCATGTTCTGTTAAATACTTTTCAAAGATTTTAGGGATTTCAAATTAGCGCCTTTATTTTATGTTATTGCGCATGTGCGTCAGCCCCGTGCGCAGTTCGTATTTGATCACAATTTTTAACATGCTATTGCTTATCCATTTATATTATACAGATCAGTGATGCCACCCGATCATAAAAACCACGTCTAACATTTGCCAACATTTCGGGTGTAATGGATACTGCACAATTTCTTATTTTTTGACGTAGTTTGTCTAAATTATTTGACCGTTGATGTTCGAAACCGTATATTTTTGACTTTAGATAACCCCCACAAGAAAAAATCATTAGGGGGCAAATCAGGTGATCTGGCGGCCATTCAATTGTGCCGCCTAATGAAATAATTCTATTTTCAAAGGTATTTCTTAAAAATTGACGCATAATTACACTGTTATGTGCAGGACATTCGTCTTGCTGATACCAAATACTTCCTATTTCAATATTGCGTATGTTCTGGATAAAAGGTCATTCTGCAGCAATTGTAAATATGTTTTTAAATTTAACACGCCGTTTATAAAAAACGGACCAATTATATTATTCCCTAACATTCCAACCCACACATTCAATTTCTGTGGGTATTGTGTATGGGCTATATACGATTTATGTTTATTCTCTATTCACGAATAACTTACTACCATAGGATTATGTCAACCATGTAAAATAAATGAAAATTTGTCAGTAAACAGAATATTAGAAATAAAATTTTCATTCACACCACATTTCTCAATTATATCCACACAAAACTGAACTCTGTTATAATGATCTCCAAGAAATAATTTTATTTAATTTTTGTACGCAGTATTTTATTCGTGGTTGAAAAAACCTGCCCTTACACTAAAAACTATGCTAAAACCTAATGTAGAAAAACAATTTATTATTATTGTTTATTCGGTTTAATTTGTATAATGTTAACAAAAAGTACCAGATGACAGACGATCATATAATGGTGAACACACCTGTCCAGCGAACACTCAACTGTTGTGAAGTGAACAGTTGGAGCGGGAACGCTTCCCGATTCGTATGCTGAATGAAAGCATTATAATGACTTACCAACCTAATCTGTCATTGTTGTTGTTGAACTAACAACTATGTTGTCTGTCTCCATAACACATACTGAATACTAAGGTTGAGACGGTTTGAAAAACAATCGTCAATAAATGGTTAAGTTATTGTCGAAAAACACAAAGCAAGACGGAAATGGACTAACAATAATTTATTCAAAACCACATTGTCTCTTATTAGTATTTTATTTTGTTAATATTTACTCATTGCACCATTTCGATTTATAACATCTGCTACTCTTCCCGACATAGAATTAAATAAACTTCAGTATTGGTCCGAATTATCGTCCTACGTATTATTAATACGCTCATTTAGTGCCCGTCATCAAATTATGTTTGCATCCAGTTCAACAGACCTATCTATTGTGACGTATTTACCATACGATCTTTGTTTGCATCCACTTCACTGACTTATCTTATCACCGTGCTTAACAATTTGGCGTTGTGACGTATTTACTAAACGAGCGTATTGTTTCCAGTGTCTTGCACATTTTGTGGTCAAACATTTCTTCTTTGTATAATACGAGCCAGTAGTTTATTTAGCCATTTTGTATTAGCAATTATTTAATCGTAATAACGAAACATAAGAGCGGGTTATTTGTGAAAATCCTAACCTAAAATTATATGCATTCAGATGCATAATCAAATTGTTTAGGTGCCCATAGACTAGCATACATGTGCGTCATACGTGCTTGCTCGCTGATGTTTGTCAGGGTGTGGAGATACAATCGCAAACATGTGCGTCGTACAAGTTTTCGAGTTTGGCCGGAGTACTTCAACGCTCAAGTATGGTTGTACATACAAGATTGTCGGTGCATGGCCAAGTATCACGCTTCATTCGCATACATTTTGAGTACAGTGTGTCGCGTATTAAGGTTATGTTTTCTGTCTTTAAAATAAAACTTCCTCAATGTCAGATTTAAGACACTTTTCGGAAACCTTTATGGCAGTCTTTATTGAACTCTACAAAAGCTATCCTTGTTTAAGAAAAACCAAATGTATTGATTACAAAGACCGAAATAAAAAAGATAGAGCTTATACAGTTTTATTACAAAAATTACATAGAATTGAACCAAATGCAAATAAAAATATTGTAAGAGCAAAAATAAATAGCATACATGGCGGTTTTCGAAGAGAAATGAAGAAAATCGAAGAATTAAAACCATCAGGTCTAGGAGCAAACGAAATATACGTTCCACATTTATGGTATTATGACTTACTGTTATTCACAAATGATCAAGAAATGCCTCGAGAATCGGTCGGCAATTTAGTCGAAAATCAAGAAAACGAGAGTGGAAGCGAGCAAGAACCCGATGATAATGAAGGCGAGGTAAGGAAAGTGTAAATTACAGTTATTATAATTTCATTTACTTATTACTTCAAACAAACTTGAAAAACAGTTAAATGTTACATAATTAGTTAAAGTTAATGCACCATTCTTTGCTGCCATTCTACAGCACCTTCGTTATTGAAGTAATGCGTATACAATTCTCTGACATGTTTTGAATAGTTGTTCACTCTTTGGTTATGAGTTTGATGTAGGGGAAAAAAGTCAGTTGCTTGTAAACCCCATTCTGTAGTACCCGTATCAGTATTTTCTTTGTACAAATTACTATCTGGTGCATATACAAGGTATCTAAAGTTAAGTGTTCACCATTGCTAACTTTGTTATTATTGAAGCTATGAAGTCGGCTAAATTAGCATACTAGTAGGACTTTTTTTGCCGATTAAGTTAGTCAAAATAGAGAAACAATTGAAGAGCTAGTTTCCTCGTCCTAAATTTAAAAATGAGCGAATAAAATGCACTTAAACTCTTTGATTATCATTACTTTAATATGTAAGTAGTATTAAAGTAATGATAATCAAAGAGTTTAAGTGCATTTTATTCGCTTATTTTTAAATTTAGGACGATAGTGTATTACTTACTTTTTGTTTAGAATTTAAGTCCTTGTTCACAATGGACATAAGACATAAGAAACCCATAAGACGTAAGATTTACATAAGAGATACATAATGCGTAAAATTCAAGTACTGTTCACAATGAACATAAAGATTTCATAAACGTAAGGATTTGCGCATGCGCCATAGTGGTATTTTGTTTATTTATTTTGACGTTTTAAGGTTAGTAATTTCTAAAAATTCTGACAATACTGAAATTTCTGTTAGAATGGATAATAATCTGCATATTACCCTTATTGTTATTAACGAAAAGTAACAAAAATAAATGTCAAAGGAAAATAAGTAGGTTTAGCCGGTAAAAACAAGAAGAGTAAATCCAGTCTGTAAAACCTATTTAATTTATAATATGTATTCTCAAATATATCAAATGAACTTCATTTAACCACACAAATTAAAAGCTTATCTATTTAAATTACATTATAAAGTCTCTAAGAATCATTGTATCTGTATTTTACAAATACAGGTTTCTTAATTTGAAACAAAACCCTTTGTTTTTTATTTTACCATGGTGTTTTATTTATACATACAATTTTTTTTTTTCACACACAAATATTAAATGCTCTATCTTAGGCTTGTAACTTGTTTTTAATTCATTTTTTTTTTTACATTATAATGTACTATTACATCCTCAGATAATGAAATTATTAACATCGTAATCCTTAACCATTTCCATGTTATATGCTGATTAGCTTTTTAATCGCATTCATGCATTAGACAATGCACTTTAATTCAATGAATGTTATAATTACACTTCAAGAATATTTGGTTCAGTTACATTTAGGAAAGGTTATAAAGACAGAAAAAGCATTATATGCTGCACCATGGTGCTCGGCTTTGGTGGTGGTTTCAGTACTAAAGTAAAAATACTTAGTGTAGGTTATTTTTTATATTGCTGCATGCCTTGAGATGCTTCACAAGTACTATGTGGAGGTATTAGACATAGCACAATCCCAGTCATTTTCCACACATATTTCAAACAGCACTTTGGAATTAACAATTTCTCATGTGTAACGTTCCATGCTCTTTCGCATATATCACTCATTGATAATATTCAATACGCCTTTGTAAACCAGTGCTATAACTAATGTTTAAAATACTTGTGATGTCTGGTGTTTCGGCTATTTCTTTCCAGGCATCTTGGTATATCACATCTTTGTAGCTCCGATGTGCCTTGTTAGATATAAATATGCTTCAGCTCTGACCAACTGAAATAAAAGAAGGTCTATATCTACTTGCCCCTTTTCCATCATCTAAATCACATTTTCTTTTTTTAGTCAATATGTAAATGGCACCAACAAATATTTACTCATATGGAGTAAGTACAACTTATTGCAGTAATTTGTAGTAGATACATATATTAAATTATATTATTTAAAATCGATAAAACCTTTGTATTTTTCACGTTATCAGAACAAAATCGTCGCAATTCAAATTGACAGGATTCGAAAGTATGGGATGGTATGGGATTATATAGGCTTCCCGCGTTTATTATAATATCGTTACCAATCGATTTAAGTTGTGAAACCTCAAAAAGCTTATTTTACTAAAATTATACGTAAGAAATACATAAGAAAAACATAAAGTTGAATTTATTTCAACTTTATGTATTTCTTACGTTCACACGTAAGGAATACGTAAACATGACATAAGGTGACATAAACACTACGGCCACTGTGGATAGCTGCATTGGTTTCTCATACGTTTAACTTTACGCGTTACGTTTATGTTACGTACAGCTTATGTCTTATGTCCATTGTGAACAAGGACTAAAGGTTGAAGCACACCTAACCGGCCCGCATCGGCTCGGACCGGCACGGAAAAATTCCGGTAAATCTAGTTTATAGTATTCAATACGAACGCCGCACACTAGATCGGCCGGAATCGGACCGTAATTAAGGAGCTTCGGAAATTCGGGAGGGAATGCTCGAACTAGCATTCATCGGCAAAACTTCTTTGCGGGCCGATTCCGACCGAACAAGTGTGCGTCTGTACTTCCAGCATACACTGGATGTTTTTAAATATTGTGTATACTCCTACTTGTTCGGGGTGCGACGACATTAACTTGGTAGTGTTTTTATTTAACTAATAATGTTTAAAACATAATAGAGGAGAAATTAATAATTCTTGTTCAAGACTATAAAGAACTATATGACCAAAGTAGTTCGCACCTCGCGTTTTGTATTAATATTTTGAACCGACTTTCTTCGCTTTTTACTTTCTTATACGTAGTATAAGGTAGTATTGTGATGATGAAAATTTTCGACCTCGAGATTTTTGCGGATGTCCACGTTTTGAAGTCCCCTGATACCGAAAAAGTGGTTTTTAAAAAATGTCTGTGTGTGTATGACCACGATAGCGGTCAAACCGCTGTAGATATCAATTCCAAATTTTGTATTTACGTGTATAATCTCCCTCTTGAGTTCTGATTAGTTTTTCAGTAAAATCGGTAGACCGGAAGTAGCAGTTTACTTCAGTGAAAATTTTGAATTTTGCCAATATTTCGTCAATTACTAAGTTTAAACAAATTTATAAAGAATTAAAATGTACTCAAAATTAAATTTGAGACAAAATATCTTAAAAAAATTTTTCGAAATTCCAACCGGAAGTAGGCCCTTTACTCTTATCGAAAATCAGTTTTTTGCGAATATCTCGCATGTCATGCTTTCTAGGCAGGTACATTACGAGTATAAAAGTATTTAAATTATATTTTAAATATCTTTTGTATAAAAATAATTTCAAAATTCAGACCGTAAGTACCACTTTTACTCTTACCGAATAGCGATTTTTTGCAGATATGTCGTAAATTATGCATTCTATATATATTTATTAAGAGAATGAAAGTACTTAGAATAGGATTCTGAATAAGTTTTGTATGAAAAATTCTTAAAATTGTATAGTTTGAAACGCTCATACGTATAAGAAAGTCGTGTGGTGCCCACACCTCATTTTTTTCTGCAGCATCTACGTCTGCTAATAACGACAGAAGTAAATCTTCTTCAGAGCTACTTGTTTCCATATTTGCGTTGGTTTAACAACTGTATACCACGGTGTTGATATTATGTAGGTACTTATTTATTTGACGATAGAGCCGATTCCGGCAGGACAAGTATGCGCGGTCTCTTCCGCTCACGAATTTTTCCGTACCGGTCCGAGCCGATGCGGGCCGGTTAGATGTGCTTCAACCTTAACTCTCTTTCAAAATATGTCGAAATATACAGGATGTTCCAAGTGCTTCAGATACGTCTCATTACGATTCTAGTAATATCGTTTCAATGTTTTTTTTTTTTTAATGAACCAAGTTAGGACAATAATTAATTAAAATGTTTTTTTAATTGATAATCTAGGTATCTACATAAATATTTCTTCTTACTTAGTTTTGTATATGAAACAATGGGTCTCATTCAGTTTTATTACGTTTTATTGTTTTAATACCAACGTTTTTGCTAACATACCGTTTTTATTTAATTATGGATAAAGACATTATTAAATTAATAAGATACTTACATATTTTTTGTTATCTTCATATATTCGGTTTTCAACACTTTAAATATAGCTTGTCAGGTCTCTGGTATAATTGTTCCCAACGACTAAGGAGAAATTTGCGTTGAAAATTTAAAATCTTCATAATTCCTACCTGTGGCTAAATAGCGAAGTGTGGTTGTTAATCGCTCATGAGGAGATATAGCAGCCCTGAAGAAGAAGTGAACCTGATATATATATGTTCAAAATGGACTGCCGAGGGTATTTCCTCAGCAATTTTGTTTCGAAGCATAAGCCCTAAAGCCTACAGATATTTAAGAAGACAATATCCACTGGCAGCTTGTCAACATTAAGAAAACTTGTAACAAAATTGGTATTCTCGGAGAGGTTTTCCATAAATAAGAAAATCAACATATTAAAACGTTTGGTGAAAAATATTAAAATGGACTTACTGGAAGAAATTATACGAGCATATGTGAGAGAGTGAACTTATATATGTATCAAAGAGATAAATAAAAAGATATATCAACAAAAAAAAAATAAAAACTAGCAAGAAAAACATTAAGTATACCAATAAAAAGGCAACCATATCTGTTGTTTTATTTATTACCTGTAAATTAACAATTAATAAACGAAAATCCAATATTAAACCAATAGTTTCCTTTCTATTATACTTTCAACCTCTGCGATATTCATTGGTATCAGTCATTTAAAGCAATATACCTACTAGAAAAAATGCACATTTTCATGTCATAAATTTATTTTTGTGATAAATTACTTTGTCAGTAAAGTAATTACAAATTCTATTATCAAACGACCAAAACAGGTTTCGTAAACCAAAGTGACCAAAGTGCCACATAATATCCAGTGGGAGCTTTTTCATTAATACAATCTTATTATTTTTCTTTACGAGTTTTTAAACAGGTAATTTGTAAAGAAATTTTATTTTAGTTACGCATTCGTAAACAACTGTGCTATGTATTATGTTTATTTTATTATTCTTTATATAGCACTCTATATACTATTACATCTGAGGTTATTCAAAAATAATCTTTCTTTTCTTAATATCAGTGGTATGACGAAAGTGCATCCAATTGACGTCATACGGAAGCTGCGCTAGAACATACCTTATACATTTGTACCATGAGAGGAAGCATGAATGCAGTTTGTAGGCGAGGAAAGTGGTCGCAACAACTGCAGGTGGGGTAAGAGGAATTGATACGATTATAGTCCTTACAGTAGTCCGACTTTGTGCTGTCATTGGTCGAAATGTCGTGCTCGTACGAAATTATACGAACTAAGTACGAGCACGACATTTCGACCAATGACAGCACGAAGTCGGACTATTTAAATCATTTATTTGCAGTAAAATATACTACATTGCACATAGATATAGACATACACGGATATACAAGCACAGATATATGTATATATAAATACATACCATTTTTATAATGTATCGTTCGTGTGCACTGCTCTATATTCCCACGGTTCTGCTCAGATACTTTCCTTTTGCTTCATCTCATTCGTGAATTTACCAATATTCACCATTAGACGCGAGTGCTGCGAGAAATTGGTTGAACGCGTCTATATTTGATGCAGCCCCGACAGATCGCTACTACTTGAAGACTCACCTGTGGAACTAATCGGGTCGCTTAACGAAATGCGTGCGTCGCGGGGTTTGTGAGAACTAAACAACAGCTGCCAGTCGCAACATTATATTTTTGAAAAGATTAAAACTTCGTTTGTCTAATTAAATTAGTGAAACGTGATAATGTTGGTGTTTTAATCAAGTGCAATACCGTAGCTCAATCGGAGACAACGTCGATGGATTCTCTTAAAAGGTATTTATACATTTTTCGATTAATTTATCGTGATAAAATAAACATATGCAGAGTTTTTGTTTCGTGTATTTACATTTATTTACACACACAGATATTTACAGCATAGACAAGTTGTATCAAATTTATTATTCCACATTAGTTTTATATATACATCGGAGAATTGTATGACAATTACTAAATATCTCGGCAGCATGACGTTTTCAAGGGGAACGCGTAGCTTTGGCTTTTATTAGCCCTTGAAATTTGCCGTGTACACAGTTAAAGTAATTACGGATACGTTTTATATTACAGCACATACAAATTTGATGTTAACAAACAATAATATTTTTTCCTAGAATAAAAGCATGAGAATTCCGTAAACTAATAAAATGTTTCGTTTGAAAATAAATTAAATTTTTCGATAGTTCTAATTGCAACCTTCACATAGACAGTTCATGCGTTTTTCGGTCGGTAATCTAGTTGACAACGTTGACTTTAAAGATGTAAACAACTAATTGATTGACATGAAATGCAGTGTGATAAATTAATGAAATTACATGCTCTTTCCTTATTAAATTAACCCACTAATTTATTGCAACGGATAATGAATATTCTTCTTTAATTGGATAAATTAGGGCTCCGTAGGAGAAAGAAAAAAAAAACTTTTAAACTAGCAAGACGGAATCTTTCAAACAATTTGGCCGTTAAACGTGAATATTTGAATCTTAATTATGGAATTAGTAACTTGCTATATTAACCGACGGTATTTGAACGGATTAAGCCCCCTGAACCGCTAGCCTAACTACAAGTTCAGGTGCGGCTAAATTAATTACCGGTCCTTAATTACATTTACCGCAATTTAACAGCGCCTGAACTTGTAGTTAGGCCAGCGGTAAATGTAATTAAGGACCGGTAATTAATTTAGCCGCACCTGAACTTGTAGTTAGGCTAGCGGTAAATGTAATTAAGGACCGGTAATTAATTTAGCAGCACCTGAACTTGAAGTTAGGTTAGCTCTAAATGTAATTAAGGACAGGTAATTAATTTAGCCGCACTTGAACTTGTAGTTAGGCTAGCGGTAAACGAAATTAATGATGGGTAATTACTTTACGGATTAATTGGAATGGACCTGTAGTCAAACCAATTATGGGAATTAGAAGACTGGACATTTGAATTTGAATTTAAATGAACCAGCCTAGACGGAATCTCAAATAGGAGTCTCCTTTCCTGCAAAATGTCTCTGCTTTTATAGTCCTCAGACGAGTACGTCACATCCAAAAAAGGCATATTTTACACGGCAAAATTACCCACACTCTAATATTTATCTGAAGACGCGTTGCATTTTGTCACGTCCGCATTTGTGACGTATCCAAACTGAAAATTTTCCATAGAAATTATACCCATACAGATTCTTTTAAAAACTATCATGAATAAAATTAATTAGCAAATTACTGGTACCATTTACCAATCAATAAATGAATATGAATAAACAATGATTTAAACACGTAACGGGCGAGAAAATGCCTCACTAAATTATAAAAATATTTTATATTTTCAATTAATTAATGTACAACGAGCATTTTCTCTGTCTTAACGACTCAAGTTCGTTACAACATATAGGCACACAGATACATGGATATATGGCAATTGTCAATCGTCCTTAATGTTCTTTTTCGTACACACACATATACGTGTCACCGACAGTGGAGGTATACATTGAGCTTCTCTAGTGTCGGCACACACAATCATAAAACCCGATCACTTCACAAAAGCATTCACTTATGCACTGCTGGCACCATTGTCCACCTTACGCCTAGATTGCCCTCATCCTATCCCGGTTGGTGGATGACGTGAGATGGTGTTCGTCATCCTGTTGAATCGCGTCCAGTTGGTCGATGAGCCCTGCAGTACCCTCGATGTCAGCCCGGCGAGGAAAGAGTTGAACAGCCCCAGTGCCGCTAGGTCCTGGTGAGATCTTCTGCACCATACACCCTTCCAGGAGATAGTGCAGGCCGTGATTGTGAGATTGTCCGGGGTCACGCCGATATGGTTAAGGGCTATAATCGTATCAATTCCCCTTACCCCACCTGCAGTTGTTGTGACCACTTACATCGCCTACAAACTGCACCCATGCTTCGAAGCGTGGTGGGAAGATAATGGTGTGACGGTACCGAGGTTTAAATTCGGCCGGTTTGCGCAGCTACGTCATGCTAGTAACAAATGCGGTCAAGCGCGTATAGTTATACACGTGATATACACTGATTTGTATTTTAAATGGTGCAATTAATTTCAAAAATCGCATAAACAAGCATTAAATAAATCCTCTAATTGACGCTCCACAAGTACAATGCCAGCGTACTTAATAATGCTTCGTTAGGCACCCTGTACAAATACTTACAAGAAATGTACCAAATCGAATACATACTTATCTACCGACTAAATCAAGACGTTCTCGAAAACTATACATGACTATATTGATTTGAAATAAAATCTTTTACATTTAGGTGGTTTATATTAGGAAAACATTCAGCAACTGCTTTCACCCTAAATAAAAACACTGAAGAAAGTGTCGAAGAGCCCGTATTTACTGAAACCTTTGGAATCAAAAAATTAAGTTTGCTCTTCCGGAAGTTTGTTACGGAATGTTGCTCAATTAATTCCAAATGAAAATGTTCCTACAGACGAACTTCAAATACCCTACTCTTTCATAGAACCAGAATAAAATGAATGTGTCGACAGTAATACTATTTCTGAAGAAATTCCATGTTGACTCATAATTTAAACTATTCAATTTTAAACATAAGGTTTGAAATATATTGCTGGAGACGTGACATATCGTTTTAGAAATAAATATTATTTAGGACCTCCTTGTGAAATGGCCAGTAACGAGAAAATGCCTGACTGGATTCAACATATCACAAGGGGTTTCCTTTTGCATTCGAACAGTTTATTAATTAACGCGGCAACAATTTTAGAAGAAGAATTTAATACAATGTATAGCTTTATTATCAAAAGAAAAATTAATTTTTAATATTTTAACCGACTGGACATGCAAAAAGTTGAAAGACAAAATCGAACGTACATTGCTTGGCGAGAATGCGTACATATTGCAGTGATCTTGAATAAATAATAATATGTAAATAAATAAGTATAATCAAGATCACTTCAAGATTTTATTTAAATTAATTTTTACTTTATTCATTTTTACCATAATGTGTATATAAATATTCACTATATCAATAATTTACGAAAACTTTATTTTTATTTAAGTAAAACAATAAAAGAATCTTAGTAAAATTTTTATAAAGTCATAATATTAAGTTACGCATTGAATGTTACGTTTCAATAATAAGAAGGTGTTTCTCGCCCGAAGAATACTGACACCGGCGAAGATCGACCGTGTAGGCCGGAGCAAGAAATATTGTTCGCAAGATGCACGTATGAGTCATAAACGTATAGACAAATTTATACTCACATGTTTGTTTACCTTTTTCAAGGATTATTAATACGCTGTTTCCCCAAGTGACCGATAAGAGCAGCACCGTCGATATACAATTTTGGAGGTGGATTCGTGTATGCCGAAAGTTGCCGTATGTTTTTATAAAGAAAATTAGGCATAAAAGAGCGGACGGATAAAATTTCCGGGATAGCTTGGTGCGAACCGCTATCTTCAAATAGTCCTGAAGTAGGTGACAAACCACTTCCTCCTCTTTTAAAAAGGATTACTCTTAAATCCGGACTTAGAATAATTTTTGAGATTTTCGACACTTATAAAATTTTTAACAAGATTCAACACTTGTAATATTTTTATTTTAACATGCAACGTGTATTACATTGAGATTTTTAGTTATACTTGAATAATTATTTATGTATGAGATAATTTTATTTATGACTTCGGATTTTGAATTTATTTAATTTCATTTTATTTTCTTTTTCCTAGAGTGTTTTGTTTTGCATGTAGGGGTACTATGCCATACATTATGACAAAACTTTTCTAGTAATTGTAATGATAACTTTGGATAGCATAATCATTTCATTTTCGTATAATTTACTTTTCTTTTAAATTTATTTATCCTTCAAAAGGGATTTGAAATTAATAATTTTCTTTTATGTGTATATAGGATTTATATAAGTGAACAAATTTTTTGAATTTCATTATGGATGAGTTTGAAACCATGTACGAAGAATTAAGGTGATTAGATAGTATTTGTTATAAATGTGTGTATAGTGGCGTACCAAATTCTTTGTTTGTAGTGGTGTTTTTGTATTGGAATTTCACGAGAAAGGTAAAGTTTATTTTTAAGGTATATATCATTTTTTTTTTATATGTGTATCAAGTATATTTTTGTTGTATTTGGGTGTTCAATATTAACGTGTTGAATAATATATCAGGAATGTGTGAAATGAATTATGTCGTTATCTAATTTATAGCATGGAGTCCTGGTGAATTTGAAAGACACGAATTGGTCTTGGTGGTACTGCGTTTGGGAGCGAGAAAAGGCACCAGGCAGAACTAATCAGGGCTGAGTTAGTCTATTGAATATGCAAAAACATTATTTTATTTATATAAATTTCATATATATATATATTCCTTAAGGAGTGAGCACATTGTGATGTATGTTCGGGTTGCGTCCGACGAGTTGAAAAAGACATACTCGTAGGGTGGAACTTTGGGATACTCATCTGTGTGAATTTGCTATCTGGTGGTACTGTGTTGGGAGCGAGAAAAGGCGCCGGACAGGACTAATTAGGGCAAAGCCATATCCTTAATGTTTATATTTTGTTAGCAAATAGTAGATCGCGCAAAATGTTGGTTATTTATATTCCAGTACAATTCATCATGTGTAATTTATTTTATTTTTGATTGTTTACATGTATCTATAACAAATATAATTCATAATGGTCACGTTCACATTTTTCTTTAGACATAAGTTTTTCACGACATTATGACTTCATTTATTTTTATTTCTTATAATATTTTATTGATTATGGTGTATCAATTTGAATAAAGATTGAATTATTGATTCTTTGTATGTAAATATTTGTATATTAAAATTTCTGAATTCGTTTAAATTTATTTTTAATAAATTAGATATTAAGATTTATTTGGTATTTTATTTTCTTTACCTGACCTGGAGATAATTAAAGAGCAGGAGAATCGTTTGGAGAATCTACTTATATTTTCTGCCCCTGAGAGAATTATTTATTTTAAACTGAGCTAGTTGTATGTAAAAGTTTTGCTTAACCTACTTTTCAGCAGAAAATTCACCGTATTTTAGTCTAGCATAAGGCCTAGCACTGAGATGCGTGCTCGACTCTCAATTACACATTGATTGAATAAATTATATTTATTTCATTTATATATAAATTCGCAAGAGTCACAGCATATATATGGCGCCCAACGTGGGGCAAAACTTTGCATTTACATTTCAAATATATTTACAATTTATTAGCAATTTCACATTTCCATATTATTCATATAATGCCCAATGTTCATGGTGTAAAAGATTTGCCGTTCCATATCATATATATGGCGACCAACGTAGTGGGGCAAAACTTTTACATTTTTTATGCTGATTAGATAAAAACT
Organism: Amphimallon solstitiale; assembly: GCA_963170755.1. NCBI lineage: Eukaryota > Metazoa > Arthropoda > Insecta > Coleoptera > Scarabaeidae > Amphimallon > Amphimallon solstitiale. Next base: position 412,602 of record CAUJHA010000194.1, read on the forward strand.
TAATTGATTATTTAATATTCAAATAGCTGTGTAATTAAAGGGAGGTATTTTCACCTTTAAGTGCATTTGAATAATTAATAAGTATAATTCACAAGTAAATTTTGTCAAGTTTTGATTTATTTTTCTCCACAAATAAGTCTCTTTAAGTGCCAGGACAGATAAAGTAAATATGTCTGAGAATAAAGGTGAGGGTGAAAATCCTGAAAGTGGTACAGATACCAAATATTTATTTGAAACGTACAGGGAACCACAAGGTATTTCCTCTGTGACAGATTCAGAAAAGACGCTACCTCTTGATGAGGATGAGGGTATAACTGAAAATGTAAAAATTGAAACGAAAGAAATGCCAGGTGGAGACAGATTCGATTTCCTATTTAAAAAACTTTTCTGTAAATTGGAATGTGACAAGATAGAGATGAATAAAAAGTTAGATGAGAATAAGATAGAAATGAAAGAAGAGATAAATAAGAAGTTAGATGAAAATAAAACTGAGATGAAAACTGAAATGAACAAGAAGTTTCAAGAAAATAAAGAAGAGATGAATAGAAATAAAATAGAGATACAAACTGTGGTAAAGTCGATGAATGAGAAGATTGACGAAAGAATCAAAGCCTGTAGAATGGAGATGTCTGCAATGAATGAGAAAATAAAAGAAGATGTGAAACAAAGTGTTACACAGATCAATGAGAAAATTGAAGCAAATGAAAAGAAGTGCAGGGATAGCAGTAATTTTTTAATAGATGAAATGAATCAGAGGGCCTGTGTAGCAAGAGAAAATTTTAAACAAATAGAAGAAAGGATTGGAGGACAGGATGAGAAGATACAATTCTTGGAACTGAAGGTGGACAGTAGTGCCATGTCAGTTCAGAAAGATGTTCAAAATTTAACAAGCAAGTTTGAGGACTGTAGAGTCAAATATGGAACATGTACAGATTCACTTTTAAAATTACAGGATATGACATTAAATTGTCAAGATACGATTAAGAATTTGAAAACAAGAGTTGAACAAGGTACAATCACACCTGGTGTTGTACCGCAACAGATATCTATTGGTACAGAAAACATACCAAAATTTTCTGGGTACAATAAAGACAACCCAATGGCATTTCTTAAAACCATTAAGACATATATTCGTGGTATTAACGATGATATGTCAAAGTTACATTTCATGAGAGGGTGTCTTAGAGATTATGCGTTATTATGGTACGATATGGTAATTGATGAGGTACAGACATACGAAGAATTAGAAAGTATGTTTATTAGACAGTACTGGGGACAAACTCAGCAAAGGCGCATCAGACATGACCTTACTTTTGGGAAATATCGTTCCATCACGTCTAGAGAAAATTATGTTATTCGGAAATATTCTTTCTTGAAGCACATACAACCTGTGATCCAGGAGTGTGACATTGTTACACAATTAGCCAATCATTTTGAGCATGAGGTAGTACAAGCAGTTGCTTTACAGGGTATAGACACCGTTGAGCAACTCTTGGAATTGGTAAAGCGTCTGGATGACGTGGAAGATAGAAGTATATCTCAGAATAGAAATGGGTATAAAACAGGTAACAATGGTAACCACTATGATGCTCAGCAAAAATATAATGGTAATTACCACAATAACCAACAAAGATACAGTGGTAATCGGTATCAGAATAATAGTTACCAGAGAGGAAAGGTGGAAAATGGTAACAACAAGAATATGAGTAATAGTAGTAGTAGTAATGATAATAATAATAATTGGAGACAGGAGGGTCATGTAGGAAGGAAATATGGAAAAAATGAAACAGAAGATACCCGAGGATTTAATAACGTAATTATAGAAAGTAAAGAAAATAAAACAGAAGCTGTAATGAAAGATGCGTCAAGAGGAGCAATAAAGAAGGACCTGGATTTTTGGTAGGTCCAACCAAAGGGAAAAAGAAGAAACAACGAAGCAAGAGAAATTTTATAGATTTAAGTAATATAACCACTGAATTTCCAGTGGTAGATGTTAAAGTAGGGGATGTATATGGGGTAGCTGTAATAGATAGTGAATTAGAATTGTCACTTTTAGATGGGGGTTTATTTCATAAAAGGTTTGAAAAATTAGGTTTTTACAAGCAAGATAATGTATTTTGTATAAATATAGAGATGGGTGATGTAGAACTTGTAACACAATTTATTGTTACACCAAGATTAAAATATTGCTGCGTACTTGGGATGGATTTTTTGAGTCTATATACATCGAAATTGGAAAGGGAAAATAGAACCCTCCACAATAGTAAAGTAAACATGTCTTGGGACAAAGGTGCTCAAGATGATAAAATATTAGTTAATAATTCAATCATTGATAATTTTGATAGGGACCTCACTTTAAAAATAAATAATGATAGTTTGATTGACAAGGATAAAGGTTCACACCATGTGGATGATCTTCAAAGGGAAGAGTCCATGTTTGCCACGGGTGACATAAATAATAAATGTACACACCATGTGGAGGGTCTTCAAAAGAAAGACGCCACGAAATATATGGGTGACATAATAAATAAATGTTCACACCGGGAAATAAATATGGGTGACAAAAATTTGATTTGCAACAAACAGATTAATAATGATAATGTGAGTGATCCTTTGACAAAAGATGTTAAATTATTTAATGGTAATGTAGATTTAGCAGTAGACTATGATAATTGTTTTAAAACAGAAACGACTCATCCATCTTCCCGTAAGCAGAAATTAAGTGTTCAATTTAAAATTAAAAGTTTGTTAAAAGATGAAATTATTGAAAATTTAGTATATAATTTAATGAACCCCATCACAGTAGTAATTAAGGAATATTTAGATTATTTAGAAAACATTGAGAATATTAAATTAAGTTTATGTTTATTTCAATCAATAAAACAACAGCTACAACTCCCCAAATTAATAGAAACATTATTGTTAATAAGTACTAATGCAAAGTGGTTTGTAAACGTTAATTCTCTTTGGTTGGTACAGCTATATAAATGTTTCGTGAAATTATATCCAATAGTGGTAAATTTATTAGTGAATTTAAATAAAATTGTTCATAAGGAACAAAATATTTTACATTATGGGTATGTAAAGCCCGTACAGCACATATTAAACCCACATGATGAAAATGTGTCACATCATGTGAATGATAAAATGATTTTAGGAATGAGTGTGAAATCTAAATGGATTCATGAGAGAATAGAGGCTTTGGATGCAGTTGAAAAGTACCCACAGCCCAGATATTTAAAAATGTTAAGAAGTTTTCCCAAAATAGTGGACTACAATTGCCACTTTATTTTAAGGGAAGTCAATAATCAAATTATAATATTTGTGATACCAATGAAAGGTGTAAAATTTAAAGAATTTAAGTACACTTTTGTATATATAGTAATAAGTAGTTTCATTATTTTAAGTGTTTTAAATGTTATTTGTTTAAACTTTCTCGTCATGAAAGGAGTAAAGTTTAAAGTAAACTCCAAGAGTTTTGCATATTTACTCCTGATTTGTATATAAATATAGAATGAGCATATTATAGGGAAATTTCATGTCTCTATGCTTTATATCAATAATATTGTAAATAATGTATAAGTATATTAACTGGTATTTATGGGAAATCTTGAATTTATACCATTGGCATTAGCGATTCTCGCTTATAAATCGCAGATATTCCCATAGGGATATTTATGCAGTGATCTTGAATAAATAATAATATGTAAATAAATAAGTATAATCAAGATCACTTCAAGATTTTATTTAAATTAATTTTTACTTTATTCATTTTTACCATAATGTGTATATAAATATTCACTATATTAATAATTTACGAAAACTTTATTTTTATTTAAGTAAAACAATAAAAGAATCTTAGTAAAATTTTTATAAAGTCATAATATTAAGTTACGCATTGAATGTTACGTTTCAATAATAAGAAGGTGTTTCTCGCCCGAAGAATACTGACACCGGCGAAGATCGACCGTGTAGGCCGGAGCAAGAAATATTGTTCGCAAGATGCACGTATGAGTCATAAACGTATAGACAAATTTATACTCACATGTTTGTTTACCTTTTTCAAGGATTATTAATACGCTGTTTCCCCAAGTGACCGATAAGAGCAGCACCGTCGATATACAATTTTGGAGGTGGATTCGTGTATGCCGAAAGTTGCCGTATGTTTTTATAAAGAAAATTAGGCATAAAAGAGCGGACGGATAAAATTTCCGGGATAGCTTGGTGCGAACCGCTATCTTCAAATAGTCCTGAAGTAGGTGACAAACCACTTCCTCCTCTTTTAAAAAGGATTACTCTTAAATCCGGACTTAGAATAATTTTTGAGATTTTCGACACTTATAAAATTTTTAACAAGATTCAACACTTGTAATATTTTTTTTGTACTCGCCGCCTGTAAAGTCATAATTGGCGCACGTGTAGCTCGACTGGGAAGTACGTTTTCCCGGTTGAGGCGATTGTAAAAATTGAAAAAAACACTGGCACTTTGGGACATTTAAAAAAAAATCTAACTTGATAGTAATAACATTTAGTCTATAAAATGCTACTTCCCTCCACTATTCTTCACTAAAAGTTGGGGAAATAGGAGTAATAATTAAAAATTCATCGAAAAAAATTGTGGCTCCATCTATCTGAAGATATTCATATTGGCTATTCTAATAAATTGTAATTAAATCAAAGAACGCAATAATGTACTATAAATTTATAAATATCAGAATAAATACCTCATGTTTGCCATGTGTAAGAATATAATAATTTAATTTTATGGAAAGGTGAGTAATAGATACGTACACGAAATTCTGAAATTAATTAGGTAATCTATTTTAGGTTAGGTGTGATACTAATCACATTAATCAACAATATTTTTATTTTGGGAAGATCTACAACTATTACAGATATTATTGTTAACATTTACAGTAAAATTTTGACAATTAGAAATCGAAGTTCCTGGAGTGGCTTGGTTTGCAACTGATAAAGTTTGTGCAACATTTACAGATTCAGGTGTATAAGTTGCAGTCACAGATGATGGTCCTGGTTGCATTATGTTATAACTTGTAGTAGTAGAAAGTGGTCCTGGTTTCATTATTTTATCTGCAATCATTTTCCTGCTATGCAGGGAGTTTTCTACATAACCCTCGGCCACTGTTGAAGAACGCCAACCCCCATGTCTTTTAAGGGTCAACAAGTCCCCCCCATTGTTCGCAAGTAGAGTAGCGGAACTTCTGCGGAAGCAGTGACCTGTATATTGATCAGGACTGTCTAAGCGAAGGTATTCAGCAATTTTTGAAGGAATTTTTCCAATTGTGTTTAGACCCACTGGAGTATTAACACATTTTTTATTACGGTATGTTAAAAAAAACCTAGTATTTACTGTGTTTCTTAATTCTTTATATTTTAGAACCAATTTAATCCATGCAGGATTGATCACTGCAAAGCGACGGCATATATTATTCTTTGTTTCTGGTACAGTTACACATATCACATCTGCTTTGAACTCGATATCATCAATGGACATTTTACATAATTCTTCCCGGCGACATGCTCCAGCAATACCCATTATTAATACCACCTAAATTGAAATGTAATATTTAATAATACATAAATAAACTTGAAGTAATTATGTATAATAAAACCTTCATTAAAAGATATGAGGAATCCGGAGCTTCTGCAATAAATCTTTCAATGTGTTCAATCTCGAGAATTTTTGATTTCTTCGAAGACTGGTGTTCTGTTTCTCTTTTGAGAAAGGCGATTAGTTTTTCGAATTTTGATATTGTTGTAAATAATTAAACAGGACTTCAACATTGAATAGGTTGGCCACAATGACTTTTTGCTAGAAAAGCCTTGAAAATATGCCAATAAACAATTTTCAGTATAATTTCTAATATTTTTGTCTTTGCACCATTGTACAAATTTTTTATAGACAACTTCATATCGTCGTTTTGATTTTATTGGCAGCAAATTTTGTACCGCCGCATTTGCAGCTTCCCGAATTTCGGGAGGAGTACATGAATTATCAGACATAGATTTTGTAGAAAATTGTGCACTTGAAAAAGAAACTGGCAAATTGCTGCAAAAATATAAATGTCAACTGAAACAATTACTTCTATACTTGTTGAATTGACACCATATTTAGTTGCGTTTGCAACTGTTTCTAGTAACAATAGAACTGTCATATTCCAAATGCATATATATGATGCATTAATTCCTTTTTAAATAGTAGGTACTATTAATCTATGTAGGCAAGTATAAAATTAAGTCGTCAAGATCTGAATAGGTATGTATGTATATATATATACAATATCAAGGGAATATATTTGAATGTTATAGTAAACAATAATCATTGCCTGTTGCATTTATGTTTGCTCTGAATTTTGATGTATTAAAACTAAGACTTTTAATTTAATGCTCGTACAAAAAATATTGTACAAACCACTTGCGTGAAGACATCTTCCACGCATTCGCGCAATTAAAAGCACTCGCTTCCTGCGGTCGCTCGTGCTTACAATGTGCGCTCATGCGGGAAAACCGTCTTCCCGCACTTGGTTCGTAAATAACTATATTTTAACATGCAACGTGTATTACATTGAGATTTTTAGTTATACTTGAATAATTATTTATGTATGAGATAATTTTATTTATGACTTCGGATTTTGAATTTATTTAATTTCATTTTATTTTCTTTTTCCTAGAGTGTTTTGTTTTGCATGTAGGGGTACTATGCCATACATTATGACAAAACTTTTCTAGTAATTGTAATGATAACTTTGGATAGCATAATCATTTCATTTTCGTATAATTTACTTTTCTTTTAAATTTATTTATCCTTCAAAAGGGATTTGAAATTAATAATTTTCTTTTATGTATATATAGGATTTATATAAGTGAACCAGTTTGAAATTTATTATGGATGAATTTGAAACCATGTACGAAGAGTTAAGGTGATTAGATAATATTTGTTATAAATGTGTGTATAGTGGTGTAACAAATTCTTTGTTTGTGGTGGTGTTTTGTATTGGAATTACACGAGAAAGGTAAAGTTTATTTTTAATGTATATATCATTTCTTTTTATATGTGTATCAAGTATATTTTTGTTGTATTTGGGTGTTCAATATTAACGTGTTGAATAATATATCAGGAATGTGTGAAATGAATTATGTCGTTATCTAATTCATAGCATGGAGTCCTGGTGAATTTGAAAGACACGAATTGGTCTTGGTGGTACTGCGTTTGGGAGCGAGAAAAGGCACCAGGCAGAACTAATCAGGGCTGAGTTAGTCTATTGAATATGCAAAAACATTATTTTATTTATATAAATTTCATATATATATATATTCCTTAAGGAGTGAGCACATTGTGATGTATGTTCGGGTTGCGTCCGACGAGTTGAAAAAGACATACCGTAGAATGCCCTAACTTGGGACGGTACCCTATCTTGGGACAAACGTCATTTTTTTAATATAAATTGAATACACGCCCTCTATGTAAAAATAAAAGAACTATTAATGGTATCTGCTTGTTCGTAAAGGTCATGTAAAGGTTTACTTTTTACAGGAAACTACTTTTTACGTTTAAATATTTATATGACAGAAATCTGTAAAGCATTATATTTGGCTCTAAATTTGTTGTCTTATGCATAACCTCCTGCAAACTTTTACCTCCAATGGCTGTAGACAAAGGATGTTCTAATTGGGTTTCAAACATCTTGTAAGTCAATGAATATTGATAACAATTATGAAACAAACAATAATATAAATATTTATTTTGTTTATATATGCGCAGATTTCTAAAAATTGTACTTTTGTAGCCTAACTTGGGACACGAATTCATCATGCCTCCTGTGAAGAAACGTAAACCATATAACACTTTCACAGAAGAGAACTTGGAGTCCGCCCTACAAGAACTTGCGAAAGGGCAAATTTCATACAGAGAGGCAAGTTGTAAATATGGTGTACCCAAATCAACACTAGCTCGAAAATTTAGAGGATGTCAGGGTCGCAATCCTGGAAGACTGACTATTTATTTTGTTTGTTTACAAGAATTACTGTTTTTTTTAATACATATTATATATAGTTTTTGTATTGTTATGAATCAGAAAATATAAAATGTTATTTCTTCCTTTTATTTAGTTATTTCACAGTTAATAATTAATATAAATCAAAAATTTTTAGTGGTATGTCTTTTTTAAATAATGTTCAATTTAGGAATCATGCGCCTAATGTCCGGAATCTAAAAAGAAAGCAGAAATTAATGATTTTGTTGACTGTCCCAATTTAGGACTCCTTAGTCCTAACTTGGGACAGTCGGAAAAAAAATAAAAAATGGTATTTGTGACAAAAAATTACAAAATAATTTGTACTAATCTTTATAATGGCCTTTCGATAGCAATAATCAAAAATATTGTAGATTTTTAATGTACTTAATTAAAAAGTTATAGCAAGAAATATGGCGAAAACGTCCCAAGTTAGGGCATTCTGCGGTACTCGTAGGGTGGAACTTTGGGATACTCATCTGTGTGAATTTGCTATCTGGTGGTACTGTGTTGGGAGCGAGAAAAGGCGCCGGACAGGACTAATTAGGGCAAAGCCATATCCTTAATGTTTATATTTTGTTAGCAAATAGTAGATCGCGCAAAATTTTTGGTTATTTATATTCCAGTACAATCCATCATGTGTAATTTATTTTATTTTTGATTGTTTACATGTATCTATAACAAATATAATTCATAATGGTCACGTTCACATTTTTCTTTAGACATAGGTTTTTCACGACATTATGACTTCATTTATTTTATTTCTTTTAATATTTTATTGATTATGGTGTATCAATTTGAATAAAGATTGAATTATTGATTCTTTATATGTAAATATTTGTATATTAAAATTTCTGAATTCGTTTAAATTTATTTTTAATAAATTAGATATTAAGATTTATTTGGCATTTTATTTTCTTTACCTGACCTGGAGATAATTAAAGAGCAGGAGAATCGTTTGGAGAATCTACTTATATTTTCTGCCCCTGAGAGAATTATTTATTTTAAACTGAGCTAGTTGTATGTAAAAGTTTTGCTTAACCTACTTTTCAGCAGAAAATTCATCGTATCTTAGTCTAGCATAAGGCCTAGCACTGAGATGCGTGCTCGACTCTCAATTACACGTTGATTAAATAAATTAAATTTATTTCATTTATATATAAATTTGCAAGAGTCACAGCAATATGTATATCAGATTACGGGAAATTAACATGAAAATTAGTTTTCGAAATTGTCAGACGAGATTAAATCGGAAGATGAGAAAGAACAATATAAAATAAAACCGAAAGAGAGTAACGTAGGTACTGTTGTATATCTATCTCTCAAATGAATTGCAACGGTAATTTAGCCTATATTTTGCATTAATTAATAATGTATTTATGACAAAAAATATTAGTTATAATAAATAGTGTTATTTAAAAAATATTGTTTATACCCATGAAGCTGGCAGAGCAGAAAACATAGTTGCCTTGAGAGAGAAAATAATTGAGGCTGCTAATTCAGTAACTGCTCACATGTTAGAAAACGTAAGAGTAAATTTCAACGACCGCCTAGGGCAATGTCTTGCTGTGCGGGGAGGAATCCTTTTTTATTTATTTTATTAGGGTTATTTTTTAATTTTATTATAATTACGCTTTTGTTTGTGTCATGCAGCGTGAACGCAGCTTAATAATTCTCTGCATTTACTGAAAGGAAAAAGAAAAACAAATACTTGCAACTCGTAAATATTATTTCTGAACGCATTAGAAACACTCGAGTCGGTGGTCCAATGGTTACTGCCATGACTTGTATTTGCGAGAATGTATCTGTTGACGCGTCGCTGGCATTGTAAAGGAAAGTAGGGGTACGACGTTGCCACGTATTGTATGGATTGATCGCCTATGGCTAATGAAAATTGACACATACGGTATAACTAAAAACATGTCATCATGTTACTTACTACATATTGTTAATGTCAAATTTTTTCAAGAATTTTTGCACGTTCATGTGTTTTATATAAAACATAAATTAAATGCAAAATACCTACTGATATACCTAATATGCGTATATTAATATTTAGGTAGTTTATCTTCAATTCAATAATTTCCATTATATATTATACCCATAACGGGAATTTATTGTGTATTAAGATATTCATTTTCACCACGAATATATTTTCACTACGCATATAGTTAAACAATTCAAAGAGCTGTTTAAAATCGAACGGCGAAACATGGGCGAAAGCAGGAACCGTTTATTTTCACCGAACTAAACAGCTCAGAGAACGGCGATTGAAAGATCTGTTTCAATAAAGCGAACGGCGAAAGCAGGAGCCGTTTATTTTCACCGTTTAATAGTAAACAGGAGAGCGGTGAATGAAAGAGCTGTTTCAAATAAAGCGCACGGCGAAAATAAACGGCTCCTGCTTTCGCTGTGATTAAAAGAGCTGTTTAAAATCACGGCGATTTTAAAATCACCGTTTGCTTTAGAACGGTGAATGAAAAATCACCGTTAAGACCATCTCTAGTTGTGATCACTGCTACGGTAGAATAACAGTGATTAATAATTGCTACTGGATATGTCGCTCGCATCTCTACCAACCAGTGCTACCAACATATATTAGGTTTCATGAAAAGTATTACGAGTTGCCTATCTTGTTAATTTCTGGTTGCCGTTGCTGGCAACTTGTTGCCATTTTGGGCAACTTCCAACCAACTCTGGCAACATGGCAACAACTTTGTATGAAATCCAAAAAATTGCAACATTTTACATATACAAAAATTGCTTTCATTCAGCAGACACAACAGTTGCGCAACTGTTCAGTGATCATGTCCAGTAGACGAGCGCTCACTCTGAACATGTTCAGGAGCGGCCGCCATTTTTGTGAGGGGAAAAATTCTATGCTGTTATTAAGCGTACTCTGTACGCATGCGCCATTGATGCATTCCAAGACCAACCTAATGCATAATTTTGAAGAAAGTTACTAGGAAAGTAAGATACAACAAATTAAAGGTATTGTGCAGAAATAAATGTATTAAAATATTGGAGTTCACCCAGGATTTTATTCGGGGTTGGAAAAACCAGCCCTTCCACTAAAAACTACGCCAAAACTGAATGCAGAAAAACAATTTATTATTATTGTTTATTCGGTTTAATCTTTACAATTTTAACATATGGCAGCAATGAAAAGTACCAGATCAAACCAGATGACAGACGATGACATAAAGGTGAGCGGTCCTGTCCAGCAAACACTGAACTGTTGTGAAGTGAACGGTTGGAGCAGGATCGGTTCCCGATCCGCCTGCTGAATGAAAGCATTAATTCCATATAAGTATTTCTACGAAATTTATCATAATTAAAAATAATAATAGGAAGACTTAACTTAACTAAAATATTTCTCTTGCTACGAATGTATGTATGTATTACATATGTTGATATGTACCAATGATATCAAGCGCTAAATGGTCAAGTTCAAAAGAATGTATACACATTTTACTGCCAGCGAAGGCAAAACGGGAAATTCCCGATCTAGTGAGTCTAAGGCGTTAAATGCGTATGCACATAAAATGGTAAATGGTATAATAAAAGTAAGTATTTGTACACAGAAGTGAGCGGTGTTTATTAGTATAGGAAGCGATACTGTTTATTGCATTGTAAGAAAAATAAGAGAGATTTTTGGGCAACTATTGCTAAAATAAAGTTGGGTGATGGTTCAAATGCTTATCCGCAATTATCAAAATTTGCATTCGAAATATTATCTCTCCCACATAGCAGTGCTACAGTGGAAAGAATATTCAGTGCAATTAATTTAAATAAGTCAAAAATTCGGAGCCGCCTTAAGACAATGGAGGAAAGTTCACAATTTACAATTTGGAAAAATGGAAAAACAGAAGTAAAGTTCCTAATTACACATATATGTAATCTTAAATATTATCCCAACCTTCTCCGTTATCTTTTGTTGATGATTTGTATTTCTAATATGTAGTTCTAGAGCTCTTAAAAGTCAATTCCATATAACCAATAATGCAATTATTTTGGTATGGATACTGGAAAAAGAGTCAATTAATGTTTAACAGCTTTAATTATTGATCGTTAAACGATATTACCACACAAAACAGTTAAAAATTTGGAATTATGTACATATATTAATAGTTTTATGATTTTGGCAACATTTGGCAACTTTTGAATGAAAATGTTGGCAACTCCAGTGACTCAACCGCGGCAACAGTGTTGCCAGAGCTAGGGAAATTTCCCTAAACCTAGGGAATTTAGGTGGGTGCTAGGGAAAAAGGGAATTTTTACGAAATAAGGCTAAATCTAGGGAATTATGCTATGCCACAATATTTCCAGTATATATGTTGGGGATTCCCTTAACGTAGAAACTTTAAATATTGTGAATCATGTAAGGAAACCTCGATATACAAAGATCCCAAAAATTTCGCATAGTAGTTGTTAATTGCAACTCAATAGCGAGTGGTTTTTATTTTGAAAAGCACCATTCCAAATTTATACGTTCATCTTATACCTACAAACCCATCTAATTAATACCGAATTATGATGTGGTTACTTTTATTAACTAATCAATAGATTTTTATGACCCGTAATAATGACACACATAACTCATATTTTATGTGTTAAAACTTGAACAAGAAGTAACTTAGGAAAATTAAATAATTAAGATTGGAATTCCTATTTCTAGAAGTGTATGTATATTAATAATAATAATAATAAATTTATTAATTCTGTGTAGTGCATAAAATGCGTAGAACACGTCAAAAAAAAATATAAAAATATAAAAAAGTGTATAAACAATACAATAAAAGTATGTTAAAACATATTAAAATTTAAGATTATAAAAGTCGTTGATTGTATATAAATCACATTCTCGGATAATATGCGATGGAACTGTTTCTTAAAAAGTTTCGGGGTTAAATTTCTAATAGATAAAGGTAGATGATTATACACTTTGATCATCTGTGAAGTAGCACCTTTTAACACTGAGGTTCTAGTAGTCTGAGGCAACACTAGCTGACAGTTTTTGCGACCGCGCGTGTTGTAGCTATGTTCAATTTTATACTTCATTAAAAGTTCATAGTTCTCCTTAGCGAAACAGGCGCACTCATATATATATATACCCGGCAGGGTAGTATAGAAAAGTTCCTAAATGTATCTCTACATGAAGCGTTCCTTTTCAGGCGGAAAATACTCCGTATGCAAGATTTTTGAAGGACAAAAATTCGTGATGCATCCACCGAGTTCCCCCAGAAGATGATGCCATATCGGAGCCTCGAATGAACGTATGCATAATATGCCGATAGGCTGGCGTGCACATCAACGTATTGAGACACAACTCGTAGAGCATAGTTGAAGGACGATACCTTAGATGCCAAACAGGAGACGTGTGATTTCCAATTAAGCTGTGAGTCCACTTCCAACCCTAAGAAAGTTGCTTTTTCCATCCCAGTAAGTATAGTGTTGTTATATGTTATTTCTGTTGTTTGTTTAAAAGGGCTGAAAAGTACAATTGATGTTTTCTGCATATTAAGTGACATACTGTTTGTTTTGAACCATTCTTCAAAACTGGATAGAGTTAGTTGGATATCTCTTTGCAAGTCTACGTTATTTTTTATTATTACGGATGTGTCATCCGCATAGAGTATGGTACTGTGTTTCACTAGAGTAGGAAGTTCGTTAACATACAAAAGGAATAAGAGCGGGCCGAGTATTGAGCCTTGTGGTATTCCACGTTCAATGTCCCGCCAATCTGAATAGATGATGTTGCCTTCTCCATCCACAGAGGATATCCTTTGTTTACGACCTGTCAGATAGGATTTAATCAATTTCAAACACGTTCCACGTATACCCATAAATTGCAGTTTCTTGTAGAGCTTTCCGTAATTTACGCTGTCGAAAGCTTTCGAAAGGTCCATGAAGATTCCCACCGCATATCCATGGTCATTTATTCCATCATAGATATCCATCATAGCCTGGTAAATAGCTCGTATGGTGGATCTACCCCGCACAAAACCATTTTGCATTGTGTGTAATATATTGTGTCTCTCAACAAACTTGTATATTCTCTTGTAAATCACCTTCTCATATATCTTTGATATGTTTGAAAGTATCGATATAGGTCGGTAGTTTCCTATGTCATTTTTATTGCCCTTCTTATGTATTAAGGTAACCGTCGACCATTTAAGCATATCTGGGAAACTGCCTGTTTCTAATGTATAATTTATGAGGAAACTTATAGGTTCGGCTAGTTCAGAAGCACAAGATTTTAGCAGTTCAACAGGAACGCCATCATGTCCCACGGCACAGGTGTTCTTCAATGAGTGAATAATATCCAAGATTTCGTTCGGTGTTGTAGGAAAAAGAAATATGGTTTTTTCTATGCTGGTAAGTAGATGAGTATGCAGTTCGTTATCATTATCTGCGACTTCACATATCCTTATCAAAAGGCCATTGACATACGCTAACTTTGCTTCGTCATTTTGTAAATCACTCTGTAGGTCACCCACACAAAAACTGCTCTGAGCATTCTTGCCTGTGAAACCCCTGACTACTTGCCAGGTTGCCTGGGTTTTGTTTGTAGAGGTTGCTATAAAGTTTGAATAAAAGCATTTTCTTGCATCACGTATTTCTTTTTGTAGTGTCTTGGAATAGTTCTGGTATACATGATATTCAATTCCATTGTTTAGAGCGTCCTCGTAAAGAATTCGCTTCTGTTTACATTTCTGCTTTAATTCCGGTGTTATCCAACGGTTTGCAGCGTTGTCGCTCTTTCTTCTATATTTTTTCAAGGGGCAAGTTGTACTCATTAGGCTTTGCAACATTTCATTAAATAACTCATAGTCATAGATATCTCGCCACTGCATACTTGCCAATATTTCCCTTAATTCGAGGAGATTATTTTCTGTAAATAGCCTTTTTTCATGGAACACTCCATTTTTGAGTATTTTTCCTTGGAAGCTTAGACTTTGTGCCAGATGATCCGACAAGGCAGAATGAATCACGCAACTCTCGTATTGAACCACACTTGTAAAAATGTTATCTATACACGTAGAAGAACTATTCGTAATCCTTGTTGGTTCAAAAATAGTTTGATGCAGATTGTAACTCTTCATCAGATCCAATAAACGTCTGCTAATTGCACTGGTGGTATCCAAAAAATTTACATTAAAATCTCCTGTAAGAACCACATCATATGTACCTTTCCTCGTTGTTATATATTCTAAAGTATCTTCTAGAATGTCAAAAAACTCTTCTATATCACCAGCGGGGGATCTATACACATTTATTATTATAATTTTTTGCATACCAAGTTCAATACTGCTACATTCAAAAATTAATTCTTTACTTTTTTGTTTTAGATAAAGCAGTTCCGTATAAGGAATACCCTTCCTCAGAAGAATGCAAGAGCCGCCATGTATTTTGAGCGATCGAGTGTAGCAAGAAGCCATCTCATAATCGTGTATGTGTACTGACAGCACCTGATTAATGTGAAGCCAGTGTTCTGTGAGGCTTACAACGCTTGGTTTAAGATCATTTAAAAATATTATTGTTTATGAAGCACGACTATTCTACAAATTTAGTATGCCAATTTTCAAGAAATAAATAAACGTATTGTTATATTAAATATATAAAGCAAAAGAAAATACCCTTTGTGAACTACATTTTTAAAGTAACACGTGGGAATTACAATATATACAAAAGAGGATTTTATAGTAATAAAAACTATAAATTATGGGTAATATAGGAATCACTTCAGAGTAATAAATTCCTATATGTACATATTTACATATATTTGTAAATATTATTTTATGGTACGGGGCGGGGCTGTTTATGAATTTATAGATAATGTATATTGTTCTAATAAAAATACAATAGACAAAATAATATATCTTTATTACGTTCTAGAAGTATATGTTAGCACTTTAAAGTAACACGTGCGAATTCTATACACAAAAGAGGATTATTGATAATTGATAGTAATAATATAAAACCCCGAATTATTGAATATTTTTTATTTATGAGTATGACATAAAAGATAACCAGCTGATGGCAATAAAACTAAAATAGGTATATTATGTACTTACCCCCAAATTTTACCCAATATTTTTATATATTCAATCCAAGAATTTTATTTGAATTTTTAATTAGCGGTCAGTATCAAAAATACATTGACTAGTTTCAGTTCAGCCTCAAAGAACAGTTTTAGTATTTTAAAGAATACACTTATTACTATCTCTTAAATAAAGTTTTTTTCTAAAGCAGTGAATCAAAAGTGCGTTTCCATTCAAAAAGGTGAATATTTCAGATTTTGCTTTTATTTTAACAATTAATTAAAATATATTTTTAATTATTTTTATGCAGTAAGTAAAGGATCAAAATGTCATCAGAGGCCGGGCCATCTTCTGTGAAGGATATATCTGAATTTTCATCAGCCTCTTCGTCCGAGGAGGCACAGAATATATCGAAGAAAAGAAAAAGAAAATCCTATGCACAGAAATACAATATTCTGTGGGAGCAGAACCCGCAGTTTAAAAACTGGTTGCGAAGCAGCGAAAAAGGACAAAATTATGCATACTGTAAGGCATGTAAAAAGCATTTTATATGTGGCAAATCAGAAATATTGAAACACGCGCACGGAAAAGCACATACAAAATTAGTAACTTCTGTAACTAAACAACAGTCTTTGACTGATATATCTTCTTTTTTACAAACAGTCGATCTTCAAAAGAAAATTAAAACCGCTGAAGTAAGATTCACCGCTTTTGCAGCCGAGCATAATATTGCGTTCAATGCATTAGATCATTTATCGGAAATTATAAGAACCACATTTACCGACTCTGAGATCGCAAAAAATTACAGTAATAACCACACAAAAGCAACTGCAATTGTTAATAATGTTATCGGTTCTTATAGTTTTGATAAAACTATAAATTTATTAATTTGTAATAAATTTTCACTGATTGTCGATGAATCTACCGATAAAGGATCCATTAAACATTTAGCGCTAGTAGCGCGAGTGTTTGATGGCACTAGCATCAAAGACTTATTTTTCGGTTTGTTGAAAGTGCCTAGTGGTACAGCAGAATCTTTATATAATAGCATTACGGAATATTTTGTTAAAAATAATATTAACTATAAAGAGAATTTGATAGGCTTTGCTGCCGATAACGCAAGTGCAATGATGGGCAAACACAATTCACTATCTACTAAGTTAAAAGCAGATATCCCAGATTTATTTATATTTAATTGTGTTTGCCACTCTTTTAATCTTTGCGCTAATTATGCTTGTGAAAAGCTACCTTCTTCTCTTGAGGAACTAGTCAGAGATATATACAGCTATTTGCAATACAGTTACAAAAGACAGAGTGAATTCAAAGAATTTCAAGAGTTTTTAGCTTTAAAACCCCATAAAATACTACAACTTTATTCAATAATGCACAAAAGGTCCAACTACCGGTTATGAACCCACAACCTCCAAAATTATATGGTTTATTAAAATTACATAAAAAGAATATACCTATTCGTCCTGTCGTTTCGTATGTAAAAGCACCAGATGTGAATCTATGCAAACAACTTATAAAAATCATTTTAGACTACACTAAATTCAAACCGAAATATTCGATAAAAAACTCTGGAGAATTAATAAATAAGATTAGTAAATTTAAATTACCAGATAATTCAAAACTCATTTCATTTGATGTCACTAATTTGTTTACGAGTATTCCCCCAAAAGAAGTGTTAAACTTAATAGAAACTAAATTAGAAAACAATAAAGTTAACCCTGTAATTAAATCTGAAATTTTACAACTTCTTAACATCTGCCTAGAACACAATTACTTTGTATTTAACGGGACCTACTATAAACAAACCGGAGGGTTAGCAATGGGAAATCCACTAAGTCCCTTATTATCCGAGATATTTATGGACAACCTTGAAGACATTATTAGTAAACATTCGTTATTTAAAAATTGTATATACTGGGTGAGATATGTAGTTCATATTTTGGTGTGTTTTAAAGGAACGGAAAGACAGTTAAATGCACTTCATAATTATATTAACACTTTGCATGATAATATTAAATTCACCATAGAATTAGAAGAAAATAAAACCATTAATTTTCTAGACCTTCAAATATCACATATTACTGATACACACGAATTCGCTATTTACCATAAACCCACCCACACAGATATTACGATACATTCTAACTCTTTCCACCCGATTAGTCATAAACTTGCTGCTTTTCACTCAATGTTATATAAATTAATCCATGTTCCTATGAATAAGATTAATTTTGATAAAGAATTAGATAGAATTTACACCAGAGCTCAGAATAATGGTTATTCAAAAGAATTAATAAATAATCTCCTTCATAAAAAACAAAAAACAAAAATCATATCCAAAATTTATCCTATAGTTCCCCAAACTTACTTATCAAAATTTGCCTCTGTGACTTATATAGGTACACCTTCCATAAAAATAAAAATATATTTACAAAAAACAACAAACACATTAATTTCATTTCGTACAAACAACAAACTACAGAATCACATTAAAAATAATAAAGATAAAACTGACAAAAATTTAAAATCTAGGGTCTATAAGTTAAATTGCGAGTGTGGAAAAGCTTATATCGGACAAACTGGTAGATCCTTTTCCACACGCATAAAAGAACATGAATGAAGTTATAAATTACAAAAAACAGATTCCACATATGCAAACCACTGTATTGAACTAAACATAAATTCAATAATAAGTTTGACATACTACATATACAAGACAAGAGTAAAAAATTAAATTTATTAGAAAACCTAGAAATAAATAAATTAAACAAATTAAACCTTATTTTAAATGACCAACTAGAAGTGAATAATTCACCGTTGTTAAATTTAAATATTTAAAATCAACTTAATAATTCTTATAGTTATATATATATTTATAAATTGTTTAATTTTATAATAATAGTAAACAATCAGTTTTCAAAAAAAAATTTTTTAATATTCTTAATCATATTGTTATGTTGTTACGCTGTAAAATTTACTTTGGTTGTAGTTCTTGAAAGATTGTGTGCCTTTGTCTAAATACGTGGAATTTTGTATTAGTTCGTGACTTTTTGAGCGTACCCTGTACATTGTTTGTTTCACCGGCTACTAAGACTGCCTGCCGTATACCTGCGTGTGTACTAAATCTACTCTTGAGCCCTCACCGCCCTTACTCACGTACCGTGAATTTGACAGATTCATTTTGTGTAAGATCGGGCATTCACACCCTATTTTTGTGGAAGCCTCTATATCTGAGTAACTAATTCTAATTATCTTAGCTCTAGCTTATTCTAACCTACCTGTAGTTTCGTGTTTTCTGCATTTGCAGTTACTTTTTACGCTTTGCTTAAGTTTTTTTAAAAATATCTACTTATTTATTACGTCCGATCTCTACATAATGCATTTATTTGTGGCTTGGAAATGCTCCGAGACGACAGTCAGGTTGTTGTGTCGACTGTTTCACATGTTTTTGCGTATTGCCGAACACCGTATCTCGAGCAGGCCCGATTATTATTGTTATTTTCCTTTTCCTTCGCAGACGTCCCACTAAAAATGTAAGAAGTATTAATTAAGGAAATGCTTGGGACAGTGGGCATACTATTAATTGTTTGCCGATCATTTGTGGCCTTCCTTCGTTCTTCTAAGTATTAGGCATCTTCTGTGGTTCATCCTGGGACTCCCAATAGGGATTATGGACGTTAATAATATTCTGAAACATATAGGTAGATCGGTTTCTCCAACCGTCTTCCGCAGCGTTTTGATATTAGAGCTTTGATATTTCGTTAATTACCTGCAGAAATTCTGTTCTTTCGCCTAATAAAATGGAAACTACGTGTGGGAGTTTGTTTTGTTTATTTCTGTCAAACGTGGACAATACGTTGTCATGTAATGGGTGTTACACACGGATTGCCAACGTCCAGCATGAAATACCCTCTCGTGCTGCCGGCTTTATATTTTCTATTTACAATTGTTGAGTATTTCGCTTATGTTCTTCCGTCTAAGATATGTGTAGGGTTACGTTTAATTGTGTTTAAGTCACGATGTCGTCTCCCTTTATTGTCAGATTAGTTGTGTGTTTATTATGTTTATTTGAAAACTCCCGCCCTTAGTCTGAATCCTTTCCAGTGCGATGCATTGAGCGTGCGTGTTCTTGGTTTGTAACGTATCTACCGTAAAGGTCACGGCTGAGCCACTTTCGAAGTCCAGCTTGTTATAAGTGCATGGGCACGATATGCTTATTTTCTTTTGGTGAATTTATCACTATGTCTAAAGTTAGACTAACGCTTAGGCGGCTTTAATGAAATAAGTTTAAGTACCGATACCTTAATTAGGTGTTTTATCGTAAATTATTTTTATCGCAATACCGCTATCTAAATTTACGAATGCCACGTGGTGGAGTTTGAATTATTTTCGTGCTATGTGTGACTTGTAAGTCGTTTACCGTGGAATCTCCATTATTTTTACATATTGGGGTAAGTGTTTGGAACTTTGTGTTAATTTTCGGGATTTTACTTTTGGTTCTTTCTTCTCTAAATTTTAATAGGATTCTTTTGTTGGGCACAAAAGTCCTCAGAAGCCGTTAGGATTCTTTTGACGGGCTCAAAAGCCCTCAGTAGCTGTGTTTCTGGTGTTATCGCCCCGCATTTACATCGAGGAGCGTGGGTTTTTTTTTGTCGAAGAGGAATTTTTCCATCAAGGGAGTCACCGCCATTTTGGATTCCCGCAGCGTTCTTCCGGCGACCATTTTGCCAGTTGAGAGCAGCTAAGGTTGTAACTTTACTACATATATTTTACGTCTGATTATCGACATCTTTACGTCTGAGTGCAAGACTTTATTTTGCCTAGATTTTGGCCAAGAATTTTGAGTGGCTTAATAACTATCGCACCTCTTAGTCAACTGTGAGGTCACAATTTATTCTTAATTAAATTTCCGTCATACCTTTTTTTATTATTTGTTTTATGTAACATTCAGATTATCTAGAATTTTGGTTATGTCACTACCATAATTTTGTAGCCCTATGTCGAGGCGAATATTTAATTAAAACTCATTTTAGTAAATTTATTATCATACCACTAAATATTTTGGAGAGATTTTATTTAAATTAGTAATATACCTAGTGTTTTTAATTACCGTTGAAATTACTATGTGTCTCATAATGTGTTGAATCTTTAATCTAATTTCTAATATTAATTGTTTTTTTTTGCACGTTTATTGTTGTAAGATAATAAATTTTGCCTTTCACGTTGATCAGTTAATTTACCTGAGCTAGATAAAATCAATTCTGTACGAGCAATTTTGGTTCGTGTGGCTCAGTGTTTTTTTTTTGCTTAATATAAAATTTCCTTTCTAATTTTACCTTTAATTATTTGACTTTGCGTTTAAATATCCTTCATTTACTTTATTTAGTTCATGTATTCAAACCTGGTGTAGGTATTTAGCGAATTTTTCACAATTTTAGACTAAGTCTTTTATACTGAGATATTAATTTTCTTGCGTTTAAATATATATTCACACTTTTGTATTTACATTGCCGTTGTGGCGTGTCCATGATATCACTTGTATACATAATGTGAGGTGAAGAAACGTTTCTGCTACCAACCACCCACTGCGGAAACGCAGAGGTTATGTTCTAGTATTAAGATTTGTTTTTTTATTAATTTTTGCCTAACGCTTTGGATACATATTATCAAACCGCCTAGTTAGCATTTCATTATATTTCAAATAATTTCATTCAACGTTTGTTTATCTTTTTTTTATATTTAAACTGTACAAACAGACTCGTGACTTTTAAAAATCTACTGTTATCCTTAACTTCTTCTCTTATTTGAAAAAAACAACAAGATTTCAACACGTTAAATTTAATTAAATTTTGTTACATTACGAATACCTTTTCTTTTATTTCTTTTACCTCTGCATATCTCAAATTTTATTGTGACTAGCACGTACATAAGATTAGGTGCTTCGAATATACAGGGAGTTCAATAGGTAACCCGCTGGAGGGACACAGCCAGTGGTAGCTCGTAGGAGGCGCAGGTAGGTTATCTGTAAGGTAGCATAGTGTCCTGGTGCCCGGACAACGTCGCTAGCGTCGTTGCCGACCGACGCTCTACTTTTAGGTGTTCTTATTTTCCTGAACCGTCACGCCGTCTGCGACTGAGTTAGCTCGGCCCTGCGTTATCCAGTTAAATCAACCCCTATTGTGATTCTTCGTTTCTTTTCTTTAATTTAATCTTATATCTTAGTGCGGCGTAGATCCGGTAGCAATGTATATATATATTAAATATTACATTAAATATATAAGTTACTCCCGCTCTTAACCTAATGTCACAAACTCCCCCCTCTTCATTTAGGAAAAGACATAAATAAGAACGTCTACAAATATTTTGTATTATAATATTCATCACCTGATGAAGCCCTAGTAGGGTGAAACAATTGTAGTAAATTGAATAAAACTGTTTTGAACTCAATTTGAATTTATTTCAATTTTTACTTGTACTACAACTCTCTCAGACTAGGTGGTTATCTTTATTATCAGTTGTTAGACGATTTTTCGAGCAATACGATGCTTTAAAATTGTATTGCACAAATGCACAATTAAGTGACAAAGATATAACAGCGAAAAATACTTTCAATGGTCTTATATTATATTTTCATTTTCTAGAATATATTTGACCTATTTTCACAAATTTAAACACAGAGATGCAGTCTGAGGGCGTTAAAATTCACATATTATATAGAAATGTAGAAACTGCATTAAAATCTTTACTAGATTGTTACTTAAAAAGAACTTATCTCGATAGAACGCCAACTGAAAATGTAGAATATAAAAATCCAGACAATTTTGTTAACCTGGAGAAAATTTATTTAGGTGCCTTTGTTATGGGTAAAATAGTTAATAATACCCATGGGCTAAATATAAATGAAGTAGCGAACTTTAGACGGCGATGTTTAGATTTTTTAATAGAAGGGTGCCATCAAATATATCTGAGGTTCGACCAAAAGAATAGATCAATTATTATTTTAAAGCAAATCGAAATGATTTCACCCATCGATGTAATATCAAAAAAATATGAATCAATAGCACCTATGGCCATTAATTTCCCGAATTTAGTTGGCAATGATTTAAATGAGATAGACAGGGAATGGCGAATGTTACGAAATACAGATTTGTCTCAATTTGGAGACTTGAATGTTGAACAATTCTGGAAAAAAATTGCCAGTCTTAAATCCGGCGACGACATGCTTATGTATCCAAAGCTGTGCACATTTATATTTAATATATTTAGTTTGCCACACTCTAGTGCGACTGCAGAGCGTGTATTTTCGCAAATTAACTTAAATAAAACCAAAACCCGTAACCGGTTATCCACCGAAACGTGGCATTTTACATTGCAAAACATTAATGAAGGGCAACAGTTGTTTTAATTTCAAACTCAACAATGATTTATTTAAAAAAATTGATATATTGTACAGTTCGTTTCAAGTAATATGGCAAATCCCATACAATTATAATACGGATAATCA
Source organism: Amphimallon solstitiale (assembly GCA_963170755.1). Lineage (NCBI taxonomy): Eukaryota > Metazoa > Arthropoda > Insecta > Coleoptera > Scarabaeidae > Amphimallon > Amphimallon solstitiale. The sequence goes on from CAUJHA010000194.1 coordinate 436,196, forward strand.
TTAAGACAGGTACTTATGTGTCATAAACGTGCCGAGTAAAGAGAACGTAGTAAGGGCCGGATTAAAAATATTTATTTGAGAGAAAAACTCACTTAATTGTATTTACATTACGTTTGGATATTATAACGATATATGTATAAAGTAGTGTGACAATATAATATATCTATAGATAATAAAAAATATAAGAATTTACATAGCATCTGAAGATCTGAGATAAATATATGTGTAACGCATGAAACAATATAAAACTAAAGTAATAGGTGTTATTCAGAAGTATCTGTATCGTCGTCAAAATCTGTTTCACTAGAATCTTGTTCATTGTTGTTTACATGGATTACGAAATCCGGAACTGTTTCTATGTATGATTTTTCAATTTTCATAACATGGCGAATTGCATTGCACCATGCATTTATAGACGGCCCTTCTAGTTCTTTTTTTATTAATTTAATAACAATTTCACAAAATTTTGGAGAGTTATTTCCTTTTCGTATATTACCCTTAACTTGTGCCCATATCAATTCTATAGGGTTAAATATACAATGATATGGCGGCAAGCGTAACACAATGTGATTATATTTTTGGGCAATAGTATCTACTGCATACTCCTTGGAGAATTCAAACGATTTGATACATTCAAGTAGCTGCTTCTTTGTGTAGAAATCTTCGAAATATATATTATTGGCAATTAGAAATTGCTGAATGGTTTCCTTTGTAGAGCTGCTATTGGGAATTTTATTTTCTAGCCGGGAATGATACGGAGCATTATCAAGAACAATTACACTATTTGCTTCTAACTTTGGTATAAGCGTATTTTCGAACCAATTTTCAAATAATGTTGCCGACATGTCCTGATGATAATCTAATGAACAAGTTTTTATGTTTTTGGCTGATAATAACGCGGCTCCTTCGACCCACCCATTTACAGACCCACAGTGTAATATTATTACCCTTTTTCCTCTGGATGGAGGAACGTCTAACTTGCATCGATCGGAGTTGTCATTCCAGCCTTTTCTAACGATGTCATGTGTATCGTACCATGTTTCGTCTAGATAGTATATATTTCTTTCTTCTTGCCTGTACTTTTCTATAGCCATTAAATAATCATACCGCCACTTACATATTCTTGAACTCTCCATTATAACTTGCCTTTTGTTAATGTCCTTGTATTTAAATCCATTATTTTTTAAAACTCTCCATAATGTTGACCTAGAGCAGTGAATATCTTCGCTTATTAAAGCAACCCGCAAACTGTCAATAGTAGGTACTTCATTTTTTTTGTAGGCCGAATACATAGTCTGACGGATTATGTGCACCTCTCTCGATGTTATTTTCTGGAAGGTACCACTATCACATCTTTTTTTCCTTTCTAAAACACCGGTATTCACAATTCTTCTAATGGTTGTTTGCGGTACTAGAGTCAGTTGCGAAGCCTTTGCCTCAGCTGCTGAATTTGATAATTTATCTACTTTCACCAAAGAATTATAAACATTTAACACAATTTGTTTAACATCCGTCGATAAATATTGTCGTTTCTTTACATTTTCATTATCACTATTATTTACTTGCATAGGCACTACTTCGTTTGCAGAAACTGCGGAAGTATCTTCCCACGGTCTGAACATTATAAATTTTTCAATATACGTTAAATAAGCTAATTTTTTCTATTCCGGTGCTATAAAGTTCACTTTACGACACCCGTTTTGGTTGCATAAAGTATTACTTTATCGCACGCTAATTTTATTTTTTTGAAGTTGGTAACAAAAGAAATGGAACCAAATCGTATTTAAATGTCAAAATATAAGCCTTTAAAGTAACAAAAATGTGCAATAAAATTGTACAAAGAATAAAAAGCACACATGCTAACATTTCACTTACTAATTAGCAATATAAATTGTTAAGCAGAGTTGGATGATAAGTTTTCGGATGCTACTATTGACATTTACTTACCATGTTGAATAGTACAACTGTTATAAAAGTTTGTTTTGATAAATATGTAGAAAGTTTGTGGACGAAAGATTTTGTAAATTGTCTTCTGTTATTTTGCGAATCTCTGGGGACGTACAGTTATTTATTTCGTCCTTTTTGTTGATAATTTGAAATAATTTATTGTATAAATCAGTCTGAATTTTAAACACAATTACATATAGCACCACCGATATTCAAATATTTAAAACGTTCTACTTAAAAATCAGAGTAACCAACTTCAAAAAAGCAAAATTTCTAAAATATTCGAACAAAACATGTCTCTTATTTTAAGCTTTTTTGAACTTTTAATAACCGAAATAGAAAAAATAGTATAAAATACACGTTTCATAAGACATTTTGCGCACTTGTTCTTTAGAAAACGAGCCGCTAGACTTGAACGCGTGCGCAAAAATCGTGTCTTATGAAACTTGTATTTTAATATACTATTAACGTGATTAGTGTACTTTAAATAACATTTTCAATAAAGTGGGGGTAAATTGTTTTCATTGGGCGATGATAGTTACGTATTTAAGAAATATGTATTAATCATAATGTGATTTTAACTACGAACTAGTTTGGCTTTTATTTTTAATTATCTGTAGACCGTACCTGATATTTTTCAAGTGCTTCTTAATTACCCGCTGCAGCTCGAGGAAAGGGTTTCTCTTTAATCCGGATTATCACCTTATACAAGTCGCTCATATTGCTTGAAACGAACTATATGATAGTATTTAGTATGATAGAATTTATTTGAAAAAATTGCTTGTCTTTGTTATATGTATATTTAATATTATGTTACCTAGATTAGTTATTGTTATATTAAAATATATAAATATATATTTTGTTTTTATGATTTGCGTAATCGTTTTTTTTTAAATTTTTTTGTATTATATAACCTGCAATCTCCAATCCGCTTTTAAGTACGTCTTGAAAATTGTTTAAAAATTCTAGGGAAATCTAGGGAAATTTTCTGCAAATGTCTAGGGAATTAAAAAAATTTCCCCTGGCAACACTGCGCGGCAACGCTATTTCCACAGACTAAACAATCCAGACCGGCAACTTAATCCTAGATTTTAGCCAGAGTACTCATCCTTGTTTAGCAAACGTAAATTTCAATACTCTACCATCTTTGTCAAATTCAGTGAACTTGGAGATGAGATGGCGCTAGCGTCAATTGAAATGTTTGTTATGCTGTGGTTATATGTCATTCAAAACTACATTTCAAATTTGACACGTTTGACATATTTTTGCAATCCTTTGTCGTACATCGTATTAATTATATGTTGATCAGTGTTGGGATTGCTATTACAATTGTAATAAATCTATTACACTTCCCTGTGTTTTATTACGTCGTTACGAAAGCACATAAATCTATTACATTTTCGTGGATTTTTTTACTTTAATTCAAATCTTGTGACCTGTATTTTCGGAACAGTATCCGTAGTAGCAAAATCACTATATGCACACATGTCCTGCATTAGCAAATTAATATTTTCATCCTTCTCTAAAATTGTGATTTTGCTGCTTGGGATAATACCAGCGCGTGTGATAATTACTGGCGATATGGTGACAATTGTCTGATAGATTATCTTTTACGTTGGTGTTCATGTCGTTGTTGGAGGCAAAAGTTGTAATTTAAGATACCGATCATACAGATTATTATGACGGTGTAGACATAATTTACAAATATAAAAGAGACTATACCAGTGATTCCCCGAAATGCTATAAACTCGTGATTCGCGGTCGATGAACACTGCACAGAGGCGACCGCGACTAAAATGTAAACAAAAAACACATTTATTTTATTTTTAAGAATTTATTATGTTTTGTTTTGAGAATATTCTCATGTATTATTTATGTTAAATTTTTATTAGATTCTCTAAAATAAATAATTGCGTTTTGCTATACCTATACATATATATTTTTAAATTTCCCGCCCATATGATCTATTACATTTCTATTACATTCAGGCACCAAGTTTTAGTACAATCTACCAACACTAAAATCCCAACGCTGATCTGATGTTGATACAAATATGGTGTCCAAGTCAAGTGTTTAGTGTGCGGGTTTGGGCAGGATGAAGTTAACAAAATGCACAGGTTTCCTGCAAATCTCGACGAGTGAGTATAAATATTGTACAGTTGTGCTTTAAATATGTATATTACAAAATTTCTTAGTCATCATATAATATTATATTACAAGATTTGTATATTATTATTGTCTTCCCATTACTGGTTGTGTAATTTAATTTTATTATGTTTTATTTTATAAGTATATGTATCAATAAAAACTATTATTATTATATCCCTATGTTTTCCTTGACAGTTTTAATTTATTAGATTATTATATTTCTCTTAATCTTATATAGTGTAGTAGTTTAATGTGTCTAATAGGTCACCGTAAGAGGAATGTTATAATACATGTAAGTAAAAGATTAATATTTATATTTCGTATCACATATTTACACCATATTTAATATGTAACCCCACAAAATTACACATAAGATGCTCAAACTATGGCTATAATTGTTACAGTAAGTAATATTTATTACCATAGGTTTAGTAACTTGTGTGTACGTTTCTGTTACATAAATAATGTATTTAATAAGCGTATTCTAAAAACAAGTTCATTTCAAATTTCGCGCCAATATGCTGCTAGCGCCATCTTCGTACCAAGTTCACTGATGTGTGACAAGGATAGCAGATCTTGGATATTTTTTTTTCAAGTAGTTGCCGGTCTGGGTTGTTTAGTCTGTGCTATTTCTATATCTTTGCCTTTACTGCTTTACACCAACGACACGGCCTTTGATTGTGCTTCTTGTGCTTCACTTCACATATTAGTGTAAGTAAGTAAGTATGTTTAATAGTGGCAGTGGCTGATCATATTGACCAAGTTAATACAAGTGACGTAATGCTTTCGGAAAAAACATTTAGTATCAAAGAAGAACAGTGGCAAGAAGACAGCTTGGTAGAGGATAAAGTGGATATCTCTGAAACTGCTATTACTACAGACAATGCTAAATTACAAGGCGCCATTCGGCATGACAAAGTAAAACGGTATGAAGAGTCCATGTGTTTGGACAATATTAAAACAGAAATGTCATCATTTGAAGTGACTAAAATACAAAATGATGATTTTAAAATTAAATTCGATAATGGACGACTATGTAAGTAAATGCGTAAATGTTAAAACAATAACAACAGGCCATGTTCTGTGAGAATAGATTCAAATTTTTATCATGATCATATCTATGAACAATTTTTATTTAATATCACTTGGTTCAATATGTGTATGTAAATGTACACATGCAACTGTGTATCCCTGATAATATTTGCTAATAATGCTACATCACCAATTTGTAATGGAATGTTATGAAAACTCTTGTTGCTAGAAACTTCCAATGGAATAAACTCCATTAGAAGTTTCTGATTGTGTAGTTTGCAAGTAGTGGAGAAACATCTGCAGCAGTTTATTGGAAAACGGAATCTCATTCCATTTCAAATACTAAGATGTTACAGTATATGATCGAAATTGTTGTGATCTTATTTTATTTTCCAAGGGCTTGACATCAATATCTATGTTGATTCCCCCTAGTTTCAATATAGTTTCTCTTTTAAATATTAAATAATACACTTTGATAATATGGCACTACCTTTATTTATCTAATACTTAAAAATTACTTATTTGGAGACTGGATGTTTGTACAGCACTTGTTATTTTTCATTATTTTGTAGTCACAATGTCTTGATTCATTCTCCTCGTCAAAGCACTTTCTTTTTGTAAGATTAGGAGGGGTAATTATTAACAGAGAAAAACACACAAACACAAGGGGTTGAAACTTGCAGGCAAAATATTTTAGTGTCTTCTTTAATGCCCTTTATGAGGGGTCATACTGAAAGAGTCCCAACTATTGCAGGTTTTCAATAAGCTAGATATTTACATAAATTTCTTCACAGTAGAAGAGTATTCTGAGTTTTTTATAGTTAAACTTATATTTCTAGAATACATATACATATTATATAAAGTGAAAATATAAAACAATTGTCTTTAATTACATAATGTATTTAAATTATGAGTCTCAACATTTATTGTCCTGCACAATCTGCTTTGACTTTTTAATGTGAAGTTAGACTTTTAGGGAAATCATTAGATAGGTACTTATCATTACTATATTTTATATATTTTCAGAATATTCATTGTCATGCGTGTAATTCCAAATAAGAATGATTATAGCATTTTTCCTGAAAATAATAGAATAAAAAAGAAGTAAATCGTAATAGTATATTATGCAATGAGCATTTAATGATAGCTATTAAGACACGAGTAAGAAAATTACATTACTAGGCGAAGCCGAGTATTGTAATGAATACGAGTGTTTTAATAGCCATTAAATGCGAGTTGCATACACTATTTTTTCTACGACCCCATAATAAAACATTATTTTTTGAACATTCCATTTCATAAATTGAGGTTAAAATTTTCCATGCACCTTTGCGACAATAGCTGGTAATAAATTGTTCGTGGTTACCAAGGCTTGTTCCATAATTTCTAGTGGAGTCAAGTTTTACATTTCACTGTCATTATCCCTCATTTTTACCATTTATATTTTCAAAAAAGCACAAATTTTAAGTACCTACTTACACATTAATTAATTAATGTAATGGACATCATTAAAGTACAGGTTCGGCATTTTTAATAATACAACTAAAGTATGGGGGTAGAAAATAATTATTTTCACAACCTCATGCACTTCTGTATATCGTCGTCTTGGTGGTGAAAAGAGCTAAGCCACACACTTGCTATTTCGAAAAAATCGGCAATAAAGTTTTGAAGTTTTATGTTAAAACAATGTTTCATTTGTATCAACGTTGTTTATTTAATAATTACAATGAAATTTGATACAGACGAAATAAGACAGCTTACTGTGACATTGATTTACAAAAAGTTGCAAAAACATTAAATGGTAATTTTAATGGTGAAAAGAGCTAAGTGATTGATAATAATATTACATAATACTAAAATTTAAAAACATGTTACTTAATAGAGTCTATACTCTATATTATAGTTATTTTACTGAATCTACTCAGAATCATCAGAGTTATTAATTAGTACACTCAGTCAAGTGTAGGTTTTGGTAAAATTGATGATAAAATGATGGTATTTTATTTGTCTTGCGCAAAGACAGTACATCTCTTAATTTTTTTTTTCATCAATTGAAAGACGGGATTGGTATAGTTGGCTAACATTATTTACATTATTTTCTTTACGGGTAGCTCCTCTAATGCACAATTGGTTGAATTCGTTGTTGCTCAACTGGTTTTTATTAAAAATAAGTAACGGTGAATCTTTTCGGAATTACAACCATTTAACATCTAACCACCTCATAACATTACCATCTACATACCGTATGTGTCAATTTTCATTAGGTATAGGGATTCAATTTTACATGCGATTTATACATATACAAGTAATATGTGGCATCGTGCCACCCCACAGCGTCCGTCACCAATCCCGGAAACAATCGACATCAAAACGACTTTCTCCGATCTTCCCACTTCTCCCGACCAGATTTTACATTCAATGTTAGCTGCGAATACGTTGCGATCAAATCTGCAATGTCGTCTTATTACTGGAACGGGAAACATCAAATGGCCGCCGCGATCTTCTGATCTAGTAATTTATTATTTTCAGAATCCTTTTTTATTTACCTTATTTTCAATTTTATTAGAATTACGCTTTTGTTTGTGTCATGCAGCGTGAACGCAGCTTAATAATTCTCTGCATTTACTAAAAGGAAAAAGAAAAACAAATCCTTCTAACTCGTAAATATCTCTGAACGCATTACAAACATCCAAGCCGCTGGTCGAAGAGATACTGCTAACCACGCTAACTTGTATTTACTTACGAGCATGCATCGGTCACGCTGACATTGGAAAGGAAAGAAGGGGTATGCTATGTTGCCACATACTGTATGGATTAATCGCCTATGGCTAATGAAAATTGACACGTGCTGTATATTTAATATATGGAGAATTGTTCAATTTTGTAGTCCTTGCCACTATATACCATTGATCGGGAACAAATATATCTATTTTTCTCCCTCTATACTCGTTAGTTGAATGGACACTGTCACATTCCATTTCGGAATGTCCAGATTCCATAAACTTTTGATTGATAACTTTCAAGTTATCTGATAGAGACACAGCTGTCACTTCCGGAGGTAGGTTGGAAAGCAACTGCCACAAGCACGTGGCTACTTCTGATGCTCCTTTAGTTCCATCAGTTTCATGCCACATGTAATTTATGACACTTCCATTAGCAAGAGTATAAATATACTGTAAAAATATAGGGTTTCAATTTTTTTTGTAGTACAGTTGTCCAATTCCAAGTTGAAGTGTGAGTAAATTTTTTTCCAAATCCATGGTGTATGCCGTAAAGCTTAAATCATTACGAGCCCGTTATTTATCTTTTTTTTGTGTTCACGGGCTTCTTGTTTTCTTAAAATGTGTAAATTGAATTAATGTTGACAGTTTAATTTTTCATCTTCTGATTTATTTTTAAATTGGACGCAATAATCGCATTGATCTTTCTTGGGTTTGTGAAAACCATAATTAAACTCGCTAGTAAAGATATGCTTATAAAAGGAAGAAGTGATAGGTGTCATCTGGCGCTCTTCACAGTATTTTAGGTAATCTTGAATCTTGATACAAGGGATTTTCAGATAAGCCAGTTGGGAGGTACATCCTTTTTGAAGAAGACCGACAATAATGGGATTCAACTACTGGAATTGAATTTATGGAACTCCGTACAATCTCTTTACCGTCTTCTGAAATTTTATTGGGAGCAGGATTTAAACCTCTTTTATCTTCTTCTACAATTCCATTATCCAAAATCTTCTTCATCACTGTTTCAACTTTCTTTCCGGAAATATCTAAAGTCCCTAGAAAAAAGTTTTTGCAAACTTGGTGCGTTCCCCTTGTAGATGTCAAAGTGTACACAAAGGTATGTTGCCTTCTTGAAGAATTATTTGTTTGATCAGCTATTGCATATCGTCTTTTTGGTACTTTCTTTGAGACACATTTACTAATAAAGCTCCATCTAGATCTTTCATCGTTAAGACATAAATAATCTTGAAATATTTGTTCCCTTTCGTGCATGTTAAAGTTTTCATTGAAGTTATAATGAAATGTACACAACACTACTTTAGCAGGTTTCCTCTCACAATATTTCCTCTTTGCGATAAGTGTTCTTTGCCTGCAAGCCTAAGCTGGCGTTCTTTATTTCTTTTCCAAGTTTCTGTTAAACGCTTCCGTTTTCTTGTTAACTGTTTGTGTTGATTACATGCAACTTCTTCATCATTTTGTATTATTTCTTGCATAAGTGCACTCTTCTTTTTTCTTTGAAGTCCTAAATCTTCGCTTTCAGGAGAATCAGAATTACCAGAAGAAAAGTGTTTTTCAATGTAGTCGAGATCTTCATTTGAGTCTGAACCAGCAAAAGGGTATTCAACACTTGTATCTAATAAAATAAAAAACAAAAGTATAGTTCAACAACCAGACTAGTTAGACTGTTTTTGGTTTAATACATTTATTGTTTAGGGTTTTATAACACGACGAAGTATTTATCACAAAGTCGACTCATTTTATAAAAAAAAAATTAACAAAAAAAATATCACCGTACTAAACCGTCGTCATACACTGCTTTAAAAAATGAGTACCAATAGACTGTGATAGTAATAACACTGCACATACTTACCACTAGCTGTATTTTGTAGAACTAAATATTCACATTCCCTCTCATTGTTGTTTTGGTTAATAGCTTTGTTGTCGCCAAGTGAAGCAGCTGCCATCTCTTCAACGTTTTGTCCATTTCTATCTTCTGTTGCTGAAGGTTCTTCTAGCTCACTAACACTGTTTAAACACAGTTCCACCAGCAATTTACCTCGCGAATTGTGTGCCATTACTTACACTAAACATTTCCAATATAAAACTAAAGAGTAGGTCTTTTTTATTGGAAAAATTAAGGTTCAGGTACCTTTAACAATAATAATTATTAATGGTGAACAGTATCACAACGCACTGGATTCACAACTGACAGACGAATGATGTGAAATTGACATAAGAAACAGTCACGCCACTACAAATTGGTGCAAATTGTACTGTTACTATGTGGCTTAGCTCTGTTCACCACCAAAAGAAATTTCATAGCGGTAGTTGGGGATGGTAGTGGTGAAGAAATCTATGCCGCTTATACACGTTTCACCAGTGAAATAAATATACGTATTTTCATTTAGCTTCTTTCACAGTTTACCCGAATTTAAGGTTACAGTTGAAGAATCACTTAGCTTTCCTCACCAACGTATTTTCCATAGTTGTTAGATTGATGTGATGTAGTTAACTCAATTAACTCAAAAAAGTGGCTTAGCTCTTTTCACCACCAAGACGACGATATAATGACTATATTTCATACAACAAAGTTTGTAGTTTGAACTTCCATTCTTATTGGGTGGCTGCGGCCATAACAATTAATTTCTAGGTTACTTCAGTTGCTAATAAAATCTTTACTGATTCTGAACGTCCATATTACTTGTCTATCTTGAGAGCTGACTGTATTATATATATATATATATATATATATATGTCAAGTTATTCTTTCGGGTGTTGCGCCGTGTAGGTATTCTTGAAGCCTGAGAAGGCCTGTTTCTTGGTTGAGCTTTCGGCAATCTCTCTGTTGCCATTTTCAAAACGATGTTGCTGCTGTTCTTCGAGTTGTACTGCGTGTTATTCGTCTGCCTGCCGGTATTTGTATGTTTCTGTCGGGTGGGGGATCGGTGGGGGTCGCTGTGTTCGGTGGAGGTGTGTTACCACGCACTTTCCGTTGGTGTCAGAGCCGCGGCGGAGACTCTTAGGGCGATAGTAACAACAAATAAAACAGGGGTCGAACACAAGTAAAACCATATATTAATGTATTTTACAAATATTACAGGTTATACATATACAGGGCGATGAATAAGAACTTAGTGTCTGCTTATCACTGGAAGGGGGAAACTCGAACGTGCACTAGTCACTGTTGTGGCGTTCACTAGACACGGGGGGGGGAATCAAACGTTCACTAGTCACTGGGGTGGCGTTCACTAGACACGGGGGGGGAAGTCACGTGTTCACTTGCACGGGGGGGGAGGTACGCACTCACTTGCGGTCCGCACTCACGAGCACTATGTTCGGTTCACGACGTGGTGGGCCTGGTGATGTGGTGGTCCGTTGCCGAAGGCCTGGTGCCGTTGAAGGCCTGGAGTTGGAAGGCCCGTAGTTGCAGAAGGCCTGTGGTTGCAGAAGACCTGTAGTCGCAGAAGGCCTGTAGTTGCAGAAGGCCTGGGGCCGTTGGGCCTGGTGACGTAAAAGGCCTGGAGTCGGAAGGCCCGTAGTTGCAGAAGGCCTGTGGTTGCAGAAGGCCTGTAGTCGCAGAAGGCCTGTAGTTGCAGAAGGCCTGGGGCCGTTGGGCCTGGTGACGTCAAAGGCCTGGGGTCGGAAGGCTCGTAGTTGCAGAAGGCCTGTAGTCGCAGAAGGCCTGTAGTTGCAGAAGGCCTGGGGCCGTTGGGCCTGGTGACGTCAAAGGCCTGGAGTCGGAAGGCCCGTAGTTGCAGAAGGCCTGTGGTTGCAGAAGGCCTGTAGTCGCAGAAGGCCTGTAGTTGTAGAAGGCCTGGGGCCGTTGGGCCTGGTGACGTCAAAGGCCTGGAGTCGGAAGGCCCGTAGTTGCAGAAGGCCTGTGGTTGCAGAAGGCCTGTAGTCGCAGAAGGCCTGGGGCCGTTGGGCCTGGTGACGTCAAAGGCCTGGAGTCGGAAGGCCCGTAATTGCAGAAGGCCTGTGGTTGCAGAAGGCCTGTAGTCGCAGAAGGCCTGGGGCCGTTGGGCCTGGTGACGTCAAAGGCCTGGAGTCGGAAGGCCCGTAGTTGCAGAAGGCCTGTGGTTGCAGAAGGCCTGTAGTCGCAGAAGGCCTGGGGCCGTTGGGCCTGGTGACGTCAAAGGCCTGGAGTCGGAAGGCCCGTAGTTGCAGAAGGCCTGTGGTTGCAGAAGGCCTGTAGTCGCAGAAGGCCTGGGGCCGTTGGGCCTGGTGACGTCAAAGGCCTGGAGTCGGAAGGCCCGTACTTGTCGAAGGCCTGGATGCCTCTGGGCCTGGTGTCGTTACGGCCTGGTAATTGTTGTAAGGCCTGGATGCCTCTGGGCCTAGTGTCGTTACGGCCTGGTAATACTGAAGGCCGAGATGCGTTGGGTCTCTTATCGTAGGTAGACCGTGATGTGATGTCTTCTGATGCTAGCTTTGTAGCTCTAATAGTAGAAGTAGTAGTTCTTCTGGAAGTTGCTGGTAGTAGTTGCTGGTAGTTCTATCGGAGGTCGAATGAATCAATCCTGATTTCTCCCCCGGCTTATATAGGGAGCCGTCGTTCTCCCATTGGTGCTTATTTCGTGGGGGAGGAGCCTGTAAGATGTTTATTACCGGATGATGTCATGGTACACGGCGTCACTATGTCGGCGGGGGTAACAAGTGCCTCCCCCTCGAAAAGCCGTGTATCCATAACATATCCGGCATTTAATGGTTTGTGCGGCTCGTTCCCGGCTGCGGCTCTTGGTGTAGGTTTGCCTCTTGATTCGGTGGAGGCGCTGGTCCGGGATCTCCATTTGGCTGAACTGGGCGTTGTGTGTTTGGGCGCCTGGCGATGCGCACTTGATCTAAGTGGTATTTAGCGCGCTGGGCCCCTGGTCGCTCTACCCAGATTGCTGCTGGTCCTGCTTGTTCCAGCACTGGGTACGGGCCCGCCCATTTTGGCCCAAAAGGCTGTCCCGGCGGAAGGTGTGTCTTTACCATTACCAAATCGCCCGGGTTTGGTCGAATGGGCATTGGTGCGTTTGGTCTAACGTATCGCCGCTCTCTATATCGTAGTTCGTTAGCGTGCACCCTCTGAGTGCGTTGTGGTCTGGGTTCGGGCTCACCTTCCACCGGATCCCTCCATTCGCCTGGTCTGCGTAGCTCATACCCAAAAAGGGCTCGGGCCGGTGAATAATTGGTGGCCGCATTTCGCCTGGATCGTAGGTTAAAGAGTGCTTGGCCGAGTTTTTCGTCCCAGCGTTCTGGTGTTTGGCCTTCAAGCTGGAGCCTCAGGACCTTTTTCAATTCTTGGTTCCGTCGCTCAACCGGGTTTGCCCTCGGGTGGTATATTGGAGTCGTCCAATGAAGGCATTGCCACTTACGCAATGCGGCGTCCCAAGCGACGGAAGTGAATTGCGGTCCATTGTCGGTAAGTATGGCCATCGGGTATCCAAAACGCTGGAACACCTCTTCCAGGCAGTCCGTGACGGTGGTGGTCGTAGTGGTTCGGGCTGCTCTAACCTCGATCCACCTCGTGTGGATATCCATTACTACAATGCCAAATCGATTGCCCCTACGTGATTCGGTTAACGGGCCCACAATGTCTACGGAGAGCACCTCAAATGGTTGTCTGGGTGCATGTGGTCGCAGAGGCGCTTTGGCTTGAATCGGTCCCCGCTTAAAGGCGTTGCAAAGGCGACAGCCGTGCACATAATCAATGACCTGTGCCCGCACCCCTGGCCAGTGGAAGCGCCTAGTGATTGCTTCATAGGTCTCGTCCGCCCCAGGGTGACCAGCGGTGGGGTCATCATGGTACTGTTGGATTACTTGAGTCCGGATAGCGTCGGGCACCAATATTGGTCGATGTGCCCCCTCTTTGTAGCGTAGGAATCCATTAGTGAACACGAAGTCAGGATGCTGTTCTGCCTCGGGCCCGTTTTGTTGGAGTTGTAGGGCTAATTCCCGGATGGCTGGGTCTGCTTGTTGGGCGTCTTGGATTAGGTGGTATAGTGGTTCGCCCGTCTCCAAGAGGCACACCTGCTCCTCAACGGGTGGTAGTAATGATCGTCGGGCTTCGGGGATTAGTCTTTCTGGATCCTCCAAGCTGGGGTTGGTTTCTTCGGTATCAGGATGCCGTGACAAGGCATCGGGGAGCTCATTGTGTTTGCCCGGCACGTGCTCTACCGTATATGTAAATTCTTGGAGCAAGAGGGACCAGCGCATCAACTTTGATCTAGCTTCCCTGAATTGGTTCAACCAGGTAAGGGCTTTACTGTCGGTTCTCAGGACGAATGGTTTGTCCTCCAAGTAGGGTCTGTATCTCCGGATAGCCCATATGACGGCCAGGCATTCTTGCTCGTTCACATGGTATCTCCGTTCTGTCTGGTTGAACCGTAGGCTAGCGTAGTTGACTATCTGTCGCTGGTCATCTTTTTCCTGATAGAGCACGGCAGCGGCGCCGATTCCACTAGCATCGGTCTGCAGGATGAAGGGGCGTTGAAAGTCCGGTCGGTGTAGGAACAATGGCTTAGCTGCGGCGGCCTTGATAGCGTGGAAAGCTCCATGGGCGGCTTCCGTCCATTTGTACGTGGTGCCTGTCTTTAAGAGGTCCGTCAAAGGAGCCATAATTCGAGAGGCGTCCGGGATATAATCCCGGAGCCAATTTACAGTACCCAAAAACTGACGGAGGGCCTTTCTGGTTTTTGGGGCTTCCGTAGCCTGGATCGCCTGGATGTGGGTGGTTTGAGGCCGATTTCCCTTATCAGTGACCACGTGTCCCAAATAGTTGAGGCTCGAGCTGGCAAAGTGGCACTTTTTGATGTTCAATTTGAGGCCATGTTGTTCCAGTCGCTCAAACACCATCCTGATGTGGCATAAGTGCTCGTCGAGATTCTGGGAATATATTATTATGTCGTCCAGGTAGGCTAGGGCGAATTCCTGAATATATCCCACGAGCACATCTTGGGCCATGAGCTTCTGGAACGTCGTTGGGGCCCCTTTCAGGCCGAAGGGCATCACATTAAACTCGTAGCTCGAGCCATCGGGGGTGGTGAAGGCGGTCAGGTGCCTAGACTCCTCAGCCATCGCAATCTGCCAGTATCCACTGCGCAGATCCAGAGTGGTAAAGATTTTCGCATCGCCCAGGTCTCCCAGGGACTCCTGGATGGGCGGCAGTGGGCTGGCTTCGTCGTGCGTTTTATCGTTCAAGCGTCTAAAGTCAACGCAGAATCTAGGCCCGCCATCCTTCTTAGTGACAATAACCACAGGGGATGAATATTCACTGTGGCTGGGCCGGATGACTCGGGCTGCCAGCATTTCTTCCACTTGTTCGGCAATCAGCCTCTTCTTGTGTGGCGTATATTTGTATGCAGGGACCTTTACTGGTATGTCATCCCTAAGTCTGATGACGTGTTGTGTAGTGGCTGTCGTGGTGATTGGTCCTCCCTCCTGGAATAGACCATCAAAGTCTTGCAGGCTAGCCAGGAAAGTGTCCTGCTGGGCCCCCGTCCATCCTGCCATATCCACGGGGATATTTTCTGGTGCCAGTCCAGGGGTCACCCGTCCGGGTTGAGCCCTGTCGAAATATAATGTCTGGCGCTGTCGAGTTCCCACGTGAAGGCATCCCCTTTGGTAGTCCAGGATGGCGTGGTTTTCCTGCAGCCAGGGGTGGCCCAGAATTATGTCCGTCTGGAGGTCGTCCACCACTAATACTTCACAGCTGAAAGCGTAGTTATCAGAGGCTGCCTTTAAGGTCCCGACACGGCCAGCCGTAAGGATGTGGTTCTCCAATGCCATGCACAGGTTAATTTGTTTTGACGGGATGATAGGTCCAGTTAGCCACCTTGATTTGGCCAGATTTCTACTAGCGGCGCTATCGATTCGGGCCAGGACGTGCTGTTTGTTGATTTGCAGCCGAATCGTAGCCGTTTGCCATTGAGGTATGGATGTGATTAGGGCCGTCCCTGTGTGGTCTGTGGGGCGGCCCCTTGATCTTCCCCCGAACCTTTTGATGGTGCTGGGTGACGGTCGGCAAAGTTCCTTGGTTGTTGCGGACAGTCCCGGTTGTAATGACGACCGGGACAGAACCAACACTTAGGGAGCGATTTTTCTTGCTGTCGTTCTGGATGGGGTGCCGTGGGGAGCGTCTTGACCTCCTTCTTGAGTGGAGGTGATTTGTTAGTGAAATTGTTAAAAATTTCTGCCCATTTTTCGACCGCTTCCCGAAGTTCTCCGACTGTTGTGGGATTAGTTTGGGCCACCTGGACGCAGTATTTTTCTGTCAACAACATAGTGATGTGTTGAGTCAGATTTTCTTCCGGCCAATGCGGATCCAATCGTAGACACAAACGCCTTATTCTAGTGATGAAAGCCGCGGGGTCCTCATCGGCCTTTTGCCGGACTTCGCAGGCGCTCTGTAGTCCGCGCCTGCGTTGGGGGCTGAGGAATTCTCTGCGAAAGCGTTGGCAAAATTCGCTCAAAGTATCGAAGCCCCCCTGATTCTTACGTGCCCAAGCGGCCGCTCCATCAATTAAAAATGGCCGTACGGCGTCGTCGATATCTTCTGGTACCTCGACTACTGCTGTCGATAGGTGGGCCTGTAATCGGATCAAGAAGACCTCAGGATCCTCTATAAGGTGGCCTCCATAAGGCCTTGGTGGCACCGGTGTAACTGGTGTGTTTGGACAGCCGTGACAGCAAGCCGTGCATTGTATTGGTTGCGGATGGGCCATTGGTGTTTTGGCAGGTGTGTTGCCTGGAATGGTGATGATTTCGGTTGTGGCTGCTATTGGGTCAGGAGTGATTGCTAGAGGTATGTCTTTATTGATTTCTAGGTTGGTGGCTTGTGCTGCTTGTTTTAGTTCCACAGCCTGCAGACGTTTTCCCACTAGCTTTAATTCTTCGATTAAAATGGCCATTTGGATTGTTGGATCCGCAGTTCCGGGGGTGACTGCCCTAGGTGTAAGCTGTTGTGGTGGAGTGCTGGGCTCGGACTCGTCCGGGACACTCCTGCTTCGCCTATCCTTCCGTCCTTTTCCTTTCGGCATCTTGTTGTGGAGTGGGGTTGGTGTTGGTGGTGTGGGTCCTAGGTAGACGTCCGTCTTCCTTATCACGCACTTTAGTTGGGCGCCACTATTGTTACCACGCACTTTCCGTTGGTGTCAGAGCCGCGGCGGAGACTCTTAGGGCGATAGTAACAACAAATAAAACAGGGGTCGAACACAAGTAAAACCATATATTAATGTATTTTACAAATATTACAGGTTATACATATACAGGGCGATGAATAAGAACTTAGTGTCTGCTTATCACTGGAAGGGGGAAACTCGAACGTGCACTAGTCACTGTTGTGGCGTTCACTAGACACGGGGGGGGGAATCAAACGTTCACTAGTCACTGGGGTGGCGTTCACTAGACACGGGGGGGGAAGTCACGTGTTCACTTGCACGGGGGGGGGAGGTACGCACTCACTTGCGGTCCGCACTCACGAGCACTATGTTCGGTTCACGACGTGGTGGGCCTGGTGATGTGGTGGTCCGTTGCCGAAGGCCTGGTGCCGTTGAAGGCCTGGAGTTGGAAGGCCCGTAGTTGCAGAAGGCCTGTGGTTGCAGAAGACCTGTAGTCGCAGAAGGCCTGTAGTTGCAGAAGGCCTGGGGCCGTTGGGCCTGGTGACGTAAAAGGCCTGGAGTCGGAAGGCCCGTAGTTGCAGAAGGCCTGTGGTTGCAGAAGGCCTGTAGTCGCAGAAGGCCTGTAGTTGCAGAAGGCCTGGGGCCGTTGGGCCTGGTGACGTCAAAGGCCTGGGGTCGGAAGGCCCGTAGTTGCAGAAGGCCTGTAGTCGCAGAAGGCCTGTAGTTGCAGAAGGCCTGGGGCCGTTGGGCCTGGTGACGTCAAAGGCCTGGAGTCGGAAGGCCCGTAGTTGCAGAAGGCCTGTGGTTGCAGAAGGCCTGTAGTCGCAGAAGGCCTGTAGTTGTAGAAGGCCTGGGGCCGTTGGGCCTGGTGACGTCAAAGGCCTGGAGTCGGAAGGCCCGTAGTTGCAGAAGGCCTGTGGTTGCAGAAGGCCTGTAGTCGCAGAAGGCCTGGGGCCGTTGGGCCTGGTGACGTCAAAGGCCTGGAGTCGGAAGGCCCGTAGTTGCAGAAGGCCTGTGGTTGCAGAAGGCCTGTAGTCGCAGAAGGCCTGGGGCCGTTGGGCCTGGTGACGTCAAAGGCCTGGAGTCGGAAGGCCCGTAGTTGCAGAAGGCCTGTGGTTGCAGAAGGCCTGTAGTCGCAGAAGGCCTGGGGCCGTTGGGCCTGGTGACGTCAAAGGCCTGGAGTCGGAAGGCCCGTAGTTGCAGAAGGCCTGTGGTTGCAGAAGGCCTGTAGTCGCAGAAGGCCTGGGGCCGTTGGGCCTGGTGACGTCAAAGGCCTGGAGTCGGAAGGCCCGTACTTGTCGAAGGCCTGGATGCCTCTGGGCCTGGTGTCGTTACGGCCTGGTAATTGTTGTAAGGCCTGGATGCCTCTGGGCCTAGTGTCGTTACGGCCTGGTAATACTGAAGGCCGAGATGCGTTGGGTCTCTTATCGTAGGTAGACCGTGATGTGATGTCTTCTGATGCTAGCTTTGTAGCTCTAATAGTAGAAGTAGTAGTTCTTCTGGAAGTTGCTGGTAGTAGTTGCTGGTAGTTCTATCGGAGGTCGAATGAATCAATCCTGATTTCTCCCCCGGCTTATATAGGGAGCCGTCGTTCTCCCATTGGTGCTTATTTCGTGGGGGAGGAGCCTGTAAGATGTTTATTACCGGATGATGTCATGGTACACGGCGTCACTATGTCGGCGGGGGTAACAGGTGTGGTGTTGTGTTCGCGGTTCGTGCTTTCTTGTTTGACCTGTGATAGCACATTTCTCCACGTGTTGGGTAATCTTTGCCCGTCATCCCTTTTATTTAAGCTGTTGGGTCTTTTTTCTATTTCTATTGCTTCTCTGATGATTCTTGAATGGAAATGTTCTATGCTCGCTATTGTTTTTGTTTGTTCAAAGTTGATCTGGTGGCCTGTATGTAGCGTGTGTTCGAATAGTGAAGATGATGTATCTTTACGAGTTATGGCATTCTTGTGTTCCTCCTTGCGGGCGCTTATCCTGCGGTTCGATTGTCCGACGTATGTCCGGTCGCAAGAGCTGCACGGTATTTCGTAGACCCCTTGTTCTTCAAGGTCGATTCTATCTTTCGGATTGTTTAAAAACTGTGAAATTTTCCTTTCCGTGGTGTATACCGTATCTATGTCGTACTTTCGTAGCATGCGACCTATCCTGTCTGTTGTTCCCTTGACGTAGGGCAGTCGAACTTTATTTAGGTTGTTTATTTCTGCTTTTTCTCTGTGTCTGTTGTTTGTCGCCCTTTGGATTTGTTTTTCCGTGAATCCGTTCTGCATTAGCCCGTCGCGTAATTTGTTGAGTTCTTCTGTTAGGTGTTCCTTGTCGGATAGTTTAATCGATCTGTCAGTTAGTGTTCTAATCACTCCCTTAAGTTGTGTTGGGTGATGGTGAGAATGTGCGTTTAGGTATCTATTAGTGTGTGTTTGTTTTCTATATGTTGTGTGGCTCAGGGTTCCATCCGGTTTCTTAGAAACGAGGACATCCAGGAAAGGAAGCACTCCGTTTACTTCAATCTCCATGGTAAACTGTATTTTTTCGTGTATATTGTTTAAATGGTTCAGGAAATTGTGTAATTTTGTTTCACCGTGCGGCCAGATGACGAATGTGTCGTCCACGTAACGTATCCATAGACACGGTTTGTCTGCGGCAGTTAGAAGGGCCTTTGTTTCGAAATCTTCCATGAATAGGTTGGCTAGGACCGGTGATAGCGGCGAGCCCATCGGGGCTCCTTCTGTTTGTTTGTAGCGCTGTCCGTCATAAATGAAGTAGGTGTTCGCTAGACAGTGTTTTGCCAAGTCTATGATGTGTTTCTCTGGTTTGTACTTTTGTTGAATCGTTGTTATGGCTTCGTCAACTGGTATATTACTGAAGAGGGACGTGACGTCGAAGCTAACCAACATATCGCCTGGTTGCAATGTTTTTGCTCGAATGATTTGTATGAAGTGTTCGGAGTTTTTTACGTATGATTCTATTGTTTCCGTGTGTGGCTGTAGTGTATTAGCAATGTATTTCGCAAGTTTTTGTACGGGAGAACCTATCGAGCTCACTATTGGTCGTAGAGGTGTGTCTGTTTTGTGTATCTTCGGTAAGCCATATAGTTTAGGGCACTTTGATGATTTTTCTCGGGGTATAATTTTCTTTTGAGTTTCTGTGTCTATCGGAGTGTCTTTAATTTTCGCTCTCGTTGTTTTTTCCAGGTATGTTGTTGGATCTCTGTTTATCTTTTTGTATGTGTCCTCCGACAGTAGCTCGGACATTTTTGTCTTGTAATCTGACACGTTCATTACTACCGTGGCATTGCCCTTATCGGCGGGTAGAATCAAGATATTTTTGTTTTGTTTTAGTTCCTTGAGTGCCTTGAACTCCGCAGATGTTAGATTTCGTTTCGGAGGCCTTGCTTTTCTTAAAATGTGTGCAGTTTCTTGGCGGATGGTTTCTGCCGTGTCGACGTTGATGTTCTTTATAGTTGATTCTATGTTGCAGATAATGGTTTCTGTGGGAATGCGCGTGGGTGTTATTGCAAAGTTGAACCCTTTCTTCAGCACTTCGGTGGCATTTTCATTCAACAGTACGTCAGATAGATTGTACACTAATCTGGGGGTTGCCGGTGTAACCATTGTGTTTGTCGTTAACGGCTGCTGCTGAGTGCGAAGTCGGTCATATTTGGTGTTCTGTTTGTTTTTCTTGTTTGTATGAAGTGAATCGGCACTGAACTCAGCTAATACATCGACCTTCTGCCATAAATTTGTGTGTATGGTGTTACTTAGGCTCAGATGCAAGTCGAAAAGTTCGCGATCTATGCTGTCAAGTTCCCTTCTGGTTATGTGGATGTTGTGTCGGAGTATAGCTTGTTCGCTGCGGTGTAAAATGTTCTGTACTTTCTGTGACTTTCGGTGGTATGTTAGTCTGCAGAAATTCGGGATCACGTTCGTGTCTCGGCATCTTAACATGAATGTTAAATCACACAAATAGGCGGTTTTCTTTAATCGCAGTTTCTCGTAGCGCTTGGTTCTTCGAAATATCTCTTCCCCGTGGAGATGTATGATGTTAATATACCACCACGGAAAGGAAAATTTCACAGTTTTTAAACAATCCGAAAGATAGAATCGACCTTGAAGAACAAGGGGTCTACGAAATACCGTGCAGCTCTTGCGACCGGACATACGTCGGACAATCGAACCGCAGGATAAGCGCCCGCAAGGAGGAACACAAGAATGCCATAACTCGTAAAGATACATCATCTTCACTATTCGAACACACGCTACATACAGGCCACCAGATCAACTTTGAACAAACAAAAACAATAGCGAGCATAGAACATTTCCATTCAAGAATCATCAGAGAAGCAATAGAAATAGAAAAAAGACCCAACAGCTTAAATAAAAGGGATGACGGGCAAAGATTACCCAACACGTGGAGAAATGTGCTATCACAGGTCAAACAAGAAAGCACGAACCGCGAACACAACACCACACCTCCACCGAACACAGCGACCCCCACCGATCCCCCACCCGACAGAAACATACAAATACCGGCAGGCAGACGAATAACACGCAGTACAACTCGAAGAACAGCAGCAGCAGCAACATCGTTTTGAAAATGGCAACAGAGAGATTGCCGAAAGCTCAACCAAGAAACAGGCCTTCTCAGGCTTCAAGAATACCTACACGGCGCAACACCCGAAAGAATAACTTGACAGATTTCGGCCGTGAAAGTCTACGTATTAACATATATATATATATATATATATATTTCTTCGAATATTTTCGCGGTCGTTTGTTGAAGCGTTGTTCTTCGGGATATTTCGCCGCGTTTGGATGATTTTGCCCTGATAAGGACATCTTTCTTCCTGACGTTTCGGTGACATCACTTTCACCTTCTTCTTGAGGATCTTCTAAGTTCGACGGTTTCTTCAAGAATGCCCTCTCTGTTCGAATCGCCTTGTATTTCTAGTGCCGTGGTAGTGGAGGGGCGAGTGCGGCTTCTTGTGATTGGCCCGCTGATTGTAGTGTTGTTCCCTCTCTGTCGGTCTTTCTGTGTTCGGTCCGTGTGGTTTACGTTAGGCGGTGGGATGCTGTTGTTTCGTCGTTTATTTCTAATTCGTCTGTCCGATAACGTTGATTTCCATATGTCAGGTAAACGTTGTGCGTCGTCACGTTTATTCATGCAGTCCTGTCGTTTTTCTATCTCTATAGCCTCCCTTATTGTCCGATATGTCCAATTCGTACTACGGGCTATAGTTTTTGTACGTTCGAAATCAATTGTATGTCCGGAATGTAGTACGTGTTTGGCAAGTGAGGAAGAAACTGCCTTTTTAGACACAGCATTTCTATGTTCTTCCCTCCGTACGCTGATTCTTCGATTCGTCTGGCCTATGTATGTCTGATCGCAATCTTGGCATGGTACTTCGTATACACCCTGGTCTTCTAGTAATATTCTGTCCTTCGTACTTGGTAGGACGTCCCTAATTTTCTTATCGGTGGTGTATATTGGGTCTATGTCGTGTCGCCGTAGTATTCTACCTATTTTCTCTGTTGTCCCTTTCACGTAGGGAAGAAATGCAACTCGTGAAGGTTTTTCTCTTTTTCTAGTTGTGTTGTTGTTGCTCTGAATTGCTCTGTTAATTGTGTGTTGCGAATATCCGTTTGCTTGTAGTATGTTTCGAATTTTCCCCATTTCTTCTTTCCTATGTTCTGTGTCCGCTAATATTTGTGATCTATGAATTAGTGTTTTCACTACTGAGTTTAGTTGAGCCGGATGATGGTGTGAGGATGCGTTCAGATATCTGTTCGTGTGTGTAGGTTTTCTGTATACTGTGTGACCCAGGGACCCATCCGGTTTTTTAATTATTAGAATGTCCAGGAAGGGTAACTGGTTATTTTCTTCTGTTTCGACGGTGAATTTTATTTTTGAGTGTCTGTTGTTTAGGTGAAATAAGAGCTGATTCAATTTCTCTCTTCCATGCGGCCAAATCACTAAGGTGTCGTCTACGTAGCGCAGCCAGAGTTTCGGTTTGTATGTAGCGTCTTCTAGCGCTAGAAGACGCTACATACAAACCGAAAAAAATGCTGTGTCTAAAAAGGCAGTTTCTTCCTCACTTGCCAAACACGTACTACATTCCGGACATACAATTGATTTCGAACGTACAAAAACTATAGCCCGTAGTACGAATTGGACATATCGGACAATAAGGGAGGCTATAGAGATAGAAAAACGACAGGACTGCATGAATAAACGTGACGACGCACAACGTTTACCTGACATATGGAAATCAACGTTATCGGACAGACGAATTAGAAATAAACGACGAAACAACAGCATCCCACCGCCTAACGTAAACCACACGGACCGAACACAGAAAGACCGACATGTTACCTTTCAGCTTATAGGAATTACTCAAGATACGGTTATTCGAATTACCTGAGCTCTTATAGCTGTAGTACTCTAATACGGGGAGACGTGGCGTCCTTCCTTCAGGATGGCACTACACTTATTCACTGGGTGTTCCAGGATAGGGCTTATATTAGTGTCGAAGGTTAATGAAAGAGTTGTATAAAACCACATGAATTTATTACCACAACTCGGTCACTAAAAAACAATAGCCACGCAGGACTATAAAGAAATGGCTTAAGGCAACACTAAATATTAAGAGATATTTACATAGATTGATATTATATACACTGTCTACTGAGACACCTTGACCAAAGGGCTAATGATCCCACACACAGGGGGATAAGACAAAGGGGGTGGTCGCTAGATACTGGCAGTTTTAAAATAGAGAGGGATATTTGAGACACTCAGTTGGGGTTCTAGGGGATAAGGCTCCCTTCGGGGTACATAGTCAATTAACGCCTAGAATGGGTAAGGCTGCCTTCGGGTACCAAACCAACTAACTACTTCTGAGTGACGTGACGGGGCTATCTTGAGATTGCCAACCGTGCAAGCTTAGGAATCAGTTCAGTACTTACGGTTGTAACAATGGGTACGACGTGAGGTCACTTTAGCCACACGTCACAAGTCACTGGGGTGGTGTATCGGCACAGGACCTACACTTGGATAACGATCCGTGGTCTGGATCTTTGTTGAAGCAGTAAGTGGCACTCACAACTTCAACAACCTCTCGTATTTGGTTGGGTCACTTTGTTCAACAACCTCTCTTTTGGTTGGGTCACTTTGTTCAACAACCTCTCTTTGGTTGGGTCACTTTGTTCACAGCCTCACTAACAGGTCACGAATGCTCCTTGGATGTTGGTGGAAGCACGCAACTGCTGTTGATTCGGACTCTCAGTCCTCCTCGTAAGTGTTCGGCTTATCCTTTTTAGGTCCTTCCTCGTCTTCGGGTATCTTCGGGTCACCTCGGAAACGTTCGGGTTTGCTTCGTCTCGTTCGTGGAAGCCTTCCTACGCCTTCGGGTATCTTCGGGTCACCTCGGAAACGTTCGGGTTTGCTTCGTCTCGTTCGTGGAAGCCTTCCTACGCCTTCGGGTATCTTCGGGTCACCTCGGAAACGTTCGGGTTTGCTTCGGCTGCGTTCGGCTTGCTCGTAGAAGTCGTCCTACGTCTTTAGTTCTCCTCGGGTATGTTCGGCTTTGCCTCGGAAACGCTCGGGATTGCTTCGAGTCGCTTCGGCTTGCTCGTAGAAGTCGTCCTACGTCTTTAGTTCTCCTCGGGTATGTTCGGCTTTGCCTCGGAAACGCTCGGGATTGCTTCGAGTCGCTTCGGCTTGCTCGTAGAAGTCGTCCTACGTCTTTAGTTCTCCTCGGGTATGTTCGGCTTTGCCTCGGAAACGCTCGGGATTGCTTCGAGTCGCTTCGGCTTGCTCGTAGAAGTCGTCCTACGTCTTTAGTTCTCCT